>JBAMNC010000386.1:62500-185287 GCA_037902135.1 Cetoscarus ocellatus | reverse complement strand
GGGTTGAAGTTTCCTGAAAGTGTTTGGTAACCATTTCAAAGTCAGGTAGGGGAAGCACTGAATTTACCATGACAGCTGACCTATAACATCATTTTTTTGGCATTTTTATTATTTGGCTGATTTTTTAATATATTAAATAATAATTTTGCAATTTTCTTTATATTTTATCCTCTTCACATGTTTTTGCATCTTAACACTTTTATTCAGTATTATTTTTATTCAGATTTAATGTCTCATATTATACTCATTATCAACAAGTTCACTCTGGTCCCAGATGTCCCCATAACATGTTTTTAAAGTTTCTTGCCTAACAATGCTTTTAGATATTAAATTTTGGCATGCCTGCGAAACCCTTTGTTTCAGCCCTACTGAGAACAGGCTGTTTTGGTGTCTGTAGCTTTTCATTGCTGTGCTGTATTGTTTAATGTGGCCCTGCAATGCTTTCCCTTCCAATAGAGCCCGCTGGCTTCAGGAAGAGAACATAACTGCTGGTGGGCCTGACTAACGACAGGCTCAGTTAGTAGCTTCTGCCTTGGGAAAGGGGTCATAGCCCCTCAGGACATCATTTTCAAATGAGCATCTGTTTATTGAAAGGTGGGGCTAACAAGTGATTGAAAGGAGACAGGATTTTTTTATGTAGGGGGAGATTTGTTGTTGGTTCATATATTTGTATAAAAAAACATTTAAATTGTGTTTTACATAAAACTTCTAATTTTTTGAGTCAAGGGTAATATTATTTTAATATATAGTATAATATAATATATAATATATAATATATATATATATTTTTTATTTTTACAGCATATATCAGGGACAATTAAAAAACAAATGCAGAGTTTAGGGGTGGGGATCATAGTATAACTCAAGGTCCAATATTGCACAGTATGATACAGTATAATACACTAACCTTTTTCACAGTGCATTTACCCAGTGGCACCACAATGAAGCTTTTTAATCATTACAGCTAGAGACTTTAACATGAGCTCTGAGATGATGTGATATTTGTGTCAGCTTACAGTGTGTACTTCACATACACTAAATGGCAGACACACATCTCCCTCTTGCCAATATCAGCCCTATGATACTAGCTATGGAGGAAGATCACTTGGAGGTCAACTCTTTTCTCCCATTCTGGCTCTGGGATGTTCAAAACAGAGGTGAATTATCACAGGGGTGTGAATATTACAGTTTGAAACAGCAGCATCAATGGAGCTAATTACACAACATGGAAAATTGCTGCATTGTTACGCTGCTACTACAATCACAGGAAAACAGTATAGCCTTGGCCAGTGAGCTTTTCACCTGATGCCTTTACCTGTATGATGCATATAATGTTACCTAAGCTGCCAAAAGTGAATGCAAAGCCATTCAGTCTGTGGGGGAAAGTGTGTGTTTCACTTTTATACAAATTTTGTTTGTGCTGCAACTGGCTCACGCCTCTATGGGCTTGCAGTATTAGTCATCCTTGGCCTGCTCCTTTTCATTCATTGGTTGTTCAGGTTTAAAAGGTGCAGTATAAACCCACAAGTGATGTGTCAAAAAGCTCAATCAAGTTTAATTAGTTTCTCAATATACCAGTGTCTTTTGGCATCATTGGTGTCAAAGATGCCGCTCTGATGGGACTTGAAGAGGTGTCATGGTGAGTCAGATTGACTGGAAAATCTGTCAAAAGTGCTCTTTCTTTTTGTTATCATATTGAAGATATTTGACTGCAGTGATTTAATAATTGATGTATATTAGTCAGGATGAGTTTACACTGCTACATTAGTGTTTTCCAATAAAATCATTTACAAAATCAAGGCCATTGTGTGAGAGGTGATTTAGGAGTTCCAGCTTTTTTTTTTTATTCAAATACAGCTCTCCAACCTCAGGTTATGCTTTAGATGATAAAATTCTGCCAGTATGGTGTTTTGGATGAAGGGGCTGAAAAGCTGCTTCATCAGTTTGAAAAAGAGCCTGATAGGATGATTTGGGCAAACGATTAGGAAGTCTCAGTGACTCCTCCATGTGGAGAGATTTCAGGCATACTGAACAGAAAAGACGGCCCTGGGAGACACCAGAGAGGTGCATTTTATCCCGGATTACACCGTCTGGGAATGCTGATATCACTCAGGAGAAGCTGGAGGACATTGGCTGGGGAAAAGGACACCACAGCTACTCTGCATGGTCTGCTGCTACTAATGCTTAATGTTAGGTAAATTAAGTTGAAAAAAAGAAAAAAAAACAGAGGCAGACTACTTTAGTTACCAAAAGGACCACATCAATTGTATCCTTGGTTCCAGAGGGCAGTAATAAAGATTAGGACACTCCAAACAAGGTAGTTGAAATTACCTTTGGTTTAACCGAATGCACAAATAAATAGCTTTCATTTAAATTTATCACAACAGTTATATGTTCACATTTAAATGCATATAATGAGCATTATTTTGACTTAACTTGTAAGCAGTGTTAAGCAAGTTATTTAAAATGGAAATTAGTTACTTTATACTCATTTCTTCTTAAAGTTGTAAGATTGCTCTTCTTATAACCTTACCATCAGATGCATAAGCTTAACTTTTAATACATATTTTCCATCTTAGCGGTGGCCTATAATCTGATGTGTCCGATATACCAGTACACTGCTTAATGCTTAGATATAAACCATTGAGACAGCCTCCATAACAACACATCAGACCCAACTTCATGCATTTGAAATTTACTCTAATTCATTGTAGCTCACTGCAAGTGGCAGCAAAATTGATCATAATGTTAAGGGAAAGACAACAGAACAGACAGAGCTAGAAGTGTTTCAACATTTTAACAGCATTTATCCCCCATTAAAGACGTCATTTTTTTACCTCATCTCAGGTTAAAATGTATGATTTTGATGATTGCTAGCATATGTTCACAATCACTAATATCCAAAGAACCTTGCAGTTTTTAGATACTGAGTACCCCTGATCCACCTCTACTCTCACTCTGTTGAAAAGCTCTGTTGGAGCTCCTGTCACTTCTTCATGTGGGCCCAGTATGCTCTGATTAGTTGATCTCCTGTGTGGTAATTGTCCAGTTAAGCATAGTTCACAGCTTTCATCATTGACTCTGCAGTGTTTCTGCAGTCTATTTTCTACACTGATATTTCCACCCTGAGCTGATAGGCTGAAACTGACACAACAGTGGAAGGGTGTCACACTGGTGGGTCTGTTCAGAGGGGGTGGCCGGAGGAATCAGCTCCATTTACACGACAGTGTTGTCACCAGAAACAGAAAGGTTTTTCTGCCGCAAGAACAACTGAATACATGGTAGCATGCATGCCAGGCCAGTAGTTGCTGATGTAGGTTTGTAGTGTAACAGTGGTGTTACAATACACGTCTGTGCACTGATGCTTTCCTGTGAAGACAAACTTTTCACAGTTATATTTGTCAAGAACTGTAACAAATGCATCTCTGCTGGTCAGAGTATTGCCACAGCAAATCCACTTTTTGTTGGAGAAGCGCTAAAAAACCTAGCACAGTAAGCAGCATACATGTTGCTCGGTTGTCAGCCATAGCTGTTGTTGTTCCCAGGTGTGTGCTCTACCTTTATCTGAAAGAGTACTGCACATGTGCTGCGCGTCACCGTTTTCCCGAAAATGAAAATGAAAGCGTTTCCAAAACTTTTCACTCTTGACCCTGGATTCAAAAGTTTGCAGATTCAGGCACTCCGGGCACCGTTCTCGTGCCCGAAGGCAAAAACGCAATGAAAACTCTCCATTTTCGGCTGTTTTCATTGTCGTGTAAACGGGGCCTCAGACAACCTCTGGCGCTATTCATGGGAGAAGAGGGAGAAGTCCAAATGCAATTAACATTGTTGTCTTGTGTATAGAAGTACCCTATCATGCAGAGCAGACATAAAAATCACACTGAGGGGCATGTAAAACTCATGCAAGCATTAATCTCTTCACATCATAATCCTGCACTGGAATAAAATAGCGGTATACTGTGAAGCAAATAATCAGTGTGTGGTGCTGATTTAACAAGCTAAAGTGGGCAGTGTTTCTCTCACTGTATGTAGCACTGAGGGCTCGACTTCCATAACACAGTAGGCAAAGGCGCAGGCTAATATGGCAAAAGCTGTTGGTATAAAAGGAGTGAAACAGCTGCACGGAGTTTGTGGACTTTGTTGAATACAATAAAACGGCCAACACATAAAGACAGTTGAAACCTATTTTCCCTGCAAAATTCCCCCTAAAAAATGACAGTCTGATTTATACGAGTGCAACTTATTTTGTGGAATTAATGGTATCTACTAGTATTAAAAGTTTCACATCACTCAATTTCAAAACAGGATAAAATGCAGTACAGTAGACAACAATGTTTTTTTCCATTTCTCATTGATAAACAAAGATAATACTTTAAGTTGTTAAGGTTAAGTTTACTCATTTCTACATTTTCAGCCCTTGTTTGAGTAGTTTAACATGTCCATCTCAGGGTAACAAGTATGTTTAAATATATTTGACTTAAAAGTCCTAATAAACAAACACCCTATATGAATTTGTGACCCTGCTCCACTTTGCTTACTCCATTTGTTTGTTTCTACTCCAGGCATCAATAAGCCACAGTTTTTCATCTAAATACAGAAAAAAATCCAGCTTTTCCTGTAATTGCATATATCTGTCTTAAACATCCATGAATTATAACTATGTGATTAATTATTCATCACCTTGCTTGCTGTGCTAATGTGAACAAAGTGACCTTATTCTTCAGCTGCTTACAGTTTGCCACCACATACACACACTCTGTGACATTGCTTTCCACAGAAGCACAATTATAGCAAACACTGCCATACACTTGTGCCGCTTGTTTTGTTTAGTACGATCATTTCTACTTTTAATTCTAATGCATCCTGAGATCGTATTTACATATGAGTAAAAAGAGTGAAAACAAGCCATAGATGTGTTTTAAAAGGTTAAAAAAAACAGTAGGTGGTGATTTTCTATGGGTGTAAGCCTCGGTATCTACCACCTTTTTGAGGAGAGATTTCAGGTTTATTTCTGCAGAACTTCAACTATTTAAATGTATTTGTTAAAAATGTTGCAGTTTGGACTTTAGCAGTAACAAAAAGTAACTGGAAAAAGAAACAAGACAGAACATACGTGGTCAGAAACACATCATTAGAGAAGTGTTGAAAGGACATGCATGCAAATATGTTAGGGCAAGGACCAGTTCTGGGCTAGATCTAAAAATTTAATTTCTTTTTCCTTGTTCTGATCAACAGAGTCTGCAGGATGTGCTTTTAATGTATGTATTCTCTTTCTGTTGTATATGTGTATGTATCTTGACTGGCAAGATTTCACACATGACTCTGTCACAGCTATGATGCCCCTTAAAGTAAGGTCTGTGAAAAACTCAAAGTTCAACCTTGTGTTTGTTTACTTGACCAGTTGGTCTAGTTGGTCTTTTACTTGGGTATGCGTGTAACTCGGCATTACTCAGGGCACACAAGAGTGCTCAGGCTGTGAACAACTATCTCAAGAGCAGGTTGTAAACTACAGACATGTTCATTTTAATTTGTTTTTGAGGAGATAGAATTACACACTTTATCAAAATGACTGTGCTTGGTTAGCAGTAAACATTTTTAAATTAAGCTAATGTTTATTTAGGATGTAGTGACATTTGTGTACTAAACCAAATTAAAGTCAGACCAGTATGCTGCTGGCAGAAGGACATGTTGGCTGTACCATGTACTAAAGTAGTACCAAAACAAATCAGCTTGGTAGTGAACATTAAGTTGTTGTAACGGTTCTAAATACAGCGTGCAATCACCTCACACTGTTTTTGTGGCTTGTTTTCACCCAAAATTCAGCAGACGTTGTGGCACCATCTGCAGCAATGTGTTGCCCGAGCTTCTGTCCCGACTGTTTCTGTTCAGATGCAGAGCTGATCTCTGTCACTGTGGCTAAGGTTCCGGCTGATGCTTGTACCTCATACAACCCCACTTCAAAAATCCTTTCAGCAGGAATTTCCTTTTAGCTTGAAACCTTGCAGCTCAGAGGAGCCACTATTGCAGGAGATTCTATCCAAATTAAATCTCTGTCTTTTAATTGTTTGCAGGCCCTGACAAGATTTTCTGTTTTCCTGGAGGATCAATGGAAAAACATCAGTGAGATGTCCATATCCACCCATCTCTTCATCCATCCATTCCCAGTCGAAGGTAACGGCGTCAGTCAGCTGTTTGCCCTCTTAGTTGCTTGTGTGTAAATCCTTTTTCTATTGATCCAGATCGATTGCTTGATCTATCTTTAGGGATATCAATCCCTCTGTCTGTGGTGCTATAAATTCAAAGTCTAAATCAACCTTTGTTACGGTAATGTCCCTTGAAAAGTTAAAACCAAAGCTCTGACAGATAATAGCCCAGTGTGGAGCTGGTAGTGAAAGCTCACTTTTCCCTGCGGTGCTCTGAGGATGAGTCATGATGAACCTTGTGCTGACTCCTCATGGTGAGCTATTGATCCGCCACTGGGATCACCTTCTGGCCATCATCTCCAGGCCTCATTAGCAAAGGCTTATTAGCTGAGTCGGGGCTATTACAGTGCTGTGCAGATGAAACCAATAGCAAACAGGGAAAACAGTTTTGATCTGAGACTTTTATGCCTTACTGACTCTGCTTTCCTGAATGAAACAGAGGAGATAATTGAATTTAGACAAAAAAAAAAAGAGACAAGACACCTCAGCTGCTGCCAGAGTAGATCAATGAGGGCTAATTTGGGCTGATTATGACAAACTATGAAAAGTCATTGTCAATTTCAGTGACTAAACTGTAGGTGAAAAAATACTCTTTATCTGGTACATAAGGACCTGAAACTCTTTCTAGAATTGGAAACACATCAATGTAGATGTACAGTTAGATGTTTTTGATTATAAGAAAAAAAAACTGGAATAATAATGACTTGTATATGTTTTAAAAAGGTACAAAAGACCATCAAGAAGCCTTAGCCCTGCTTTTTTTAACTCCAACAATATAATGTTATTCCCCAAAAATGATCCTGATACCTATTTATATTTATTGATTTGCACACACAAAGGTTGAATTTACTGGGAAAAACAGATCAAATAAAATTGCTTGGTATGCACATAGGATGTATGGAGCCTTAAAGGTCCCATGCCCTGGTGTGTCTGACAGTTTACATAATGTCAGGTGTATATTACGCAAGGATTTGATTTAAGTTGAATAAAAAATAAAAAAAGTTGTCTCTGTAGAGAATCAGATGAAGCTCTTTTTCCCTCCCCTTTGGCAACACTTGGATCTGAGGCTTGGGGAGGCTTCAGGAAGCTGTAATAATGAGGTCCTGATTGGCTGCCAGTACAATATCTGAGAGGAGGTAGAAGGCCGTGGAGCAGACTTTCAAAACAGCCATGCTGTCTGCCTGTTATGAACAGAGAATGCACTTCAAGGTGAAGGCTGTATAGCTGTTACATAATAAATCTGGAAAGTAAAAAACTGAGCATTGGCATTTTCTTTAAAGAGGTATAGTGCATTCTCCGTGGACTGAGAGTTTTGTAAAAGGTGTCATGTTCTTCTGCTCCCCAAGCCCCGTCTAACAGCTTTAAATTTTGAGGAAGATATTTAGAAATTATGTAACAGTAAAAAAGACAAACATTGGCTATTTGTGTATAAATTTTCTGTGTTTAGCCTTGGCCCATTAGAAAAACAAAACTGAAATTGTTATTACAAAAAACAGACATAGTATTGAAAGAAAAAATCTTTTGTTTGTCACATTTTATCAGCCTGTATTCATCATAATACTCCTTGAAAACACTATGGTGTTCATGCTTAATACCCCTCCATTACACTTTGTCTGTCTCATGTTGATTTAGAGGAGTATAGGGTACTTTCAACTTATGATAGATCACATTGAAAAGAAATACCTGTGATTAGTTCTAGCAAAACCACTTACTGATAATAGTATTAATAGTGTTGTAGCAAAAGCCATGTTCTACATAGTAATTTTTTATGCCTTTAACTGCTCCTGTGTAGTCCCATTTACGCAAAGAGATTAACAGAGCCTCTCTGAAAAAGTCTTCTTGAAATGAGGTCTTATTTATTTGTGCTCCAGTTTTTTTAAACTTACTTTTTTGTTTACTGAGGGGATTTGAGTATTTTTCAGGATGCAATAACACATTAACCTGTGGTTCAACAAGTATCTTGTGATTCTTGTCACGGTTTTCTGTTCAGTTCTGACAGCCCCTTGCTGTTAAAGTGCTTTTTTTCTTCTTCCATTCACAGACGTGTTGGGCAAATTTTACAGAAGCAGCAAAGTTTTATTAAGGAAAAAAGTGTTTCTTTTAAATCCCCAAACTATTCATATATTTTATTTCCAATCAAAACACTGTCTGAAAAAAAAAGAAAGAAAAAAACACCACTTCCAAAAGACAAAGTGCTTCTTAATCCTGACATTGCATGGCTGTTGTGTCTGCTTTATATCCCTTAAAAACAAGCAAATTTCACTTCAAAACAAATGTCATTATTTAAATTGAACGGAAAATATTCAATTTAAATAATGACATTTTTTTTCAGGGTATGGGCCTTTCTGTGTGGAGTTTGCATGTTTTCCCTGTGCATGCATGGGTTCTCTCAGGGCACTCCAGCTTCATCCCACAGACCAAAAACATACTAATTTGGTCAATTGGTTACTCCAAATCTGCCCTTAGGTGTGAGTGTGAGCATGACTGATTGTCTAACTCTCTCAAGATGGATCTGTGATTGACTGGCAACCCGTTCAGGGTGTACCCTGCCTCGCACTCAATTTCACACAATTTCATTTTATTTCTCGTCATTTTCTGAGCTGATGTTAAAAACTTTGTAGCATTTCTGTGTGTAAGCTTGTTAAGTAGATCAGCATCATCTGCCAAATTTGTGAGGAGCAAAGAACATCACTTAAAGCTTTTCTTAAAGGAAATCATGTTTTTGCTCTTCTCCCGACCGGGGATCACAGCTAGGAAACTGGGAGAGATACGGAAATCCTCCGTGGATGATGACGGTTATTCTATGGTAGCCTGGAGTCGTGGTTACTCAGTGATACCTGGTGAAATATGCTCTCCTCAGAATTACCAGGAGAACTTGGTGGGGATTGTTGTTGACAAGGTTCATGTCACATGTAAGTGGTAAATGATACATCTGTGTGGTATAATTTAATGTAAGACGATAGTCTAAGGACTGAAACGTAGTTTAAGCTAATGGCTAACAACAGGGTCTAGCTGCTACGTCATACTGTGGCTTGATGTGGATTGGTCTGTGATGAGTGTGACTGGCAGAATGATTGTCCAATCACCAGCTGCAGTTGTTTTTGAAGGTTATGCCCTCTGAAAACATTTTCTATGGGCTCCTCTCCAGATGGACCAGTGAAATATATCCGTGGCGGATATGTGGAACTGTATGCCTGGCATGTCAGGTTATTAAATGCCACAGGACCCGGAAAACTTCATGGTTATCTCAATAAGCTCCAACATTTTTGATTTTCAGGTTCTTCAAATGCAAAACTATCTGCAACTTTCACCCATTGTTGTGGATATTTAGATTTCTAACAGGTAAGACTGTCTTTATCCGTGCATGCTTATTTCCAGACACAAACACAGCAGAGCCAGTTTGGAGAGATATAATGCATGGTCATACACAAAACCAAAAATACCACAGTTCAATAGTGTGTATTGAACCACCAACACTGCATCAAATGGTTGAACCTTTTTTTTCCATTCCTGGTGTATTCACACTGTGAAATGCTACACACAAGAGCCAAGAATACACATGCACGCATGAACCCTGTGCAGTCCATCGTAGCAGTTTGGGTGCGGTGCCTTGCTCAGTGGGCTCTCTGTTGCAGCAAGGAGCCAAACCCATGACTGATGTATCAGGGACTGTGTCCTTGTCAGTATGTCGCTCTACTGAGTGAGCTAGAAACCATTTACTGTAAGCAAGAGGTGTGAGAGGTCAAAGCAGATTTTTAGGAATGTACATTTGAATATTCAGACCGTGACAAGCACAGAAATAAGTGCGCTGCTTTTATTAAGGGTCTGTAAACTGTGGGTCTAGCCTCTTTAAGAAGGATCTGTGGAGTTAAAAGGATGCTCAGAGGGAGAGGTATAATGAAGACAATCTATAAAATGGAGGTACAGATGTATTCAGGTGTTTTACTAACAACTGAGCTTGAAGTTAATTGCTGTTGTCTCATCCTGAGTCGTGCCTCTCACAGCAGAGTGACTGTGACACTCGGCTCATGGAGACAATTAAAGAACTTCAGAAAACCTCTGTGGCCTGACAGACCAACCATCACTTCTTCTCGGAGCTCAGATTGATGTCTAATTAAGAAGTAACTCTAGATCTCAATCCCTTAGGAAATACTTAAGGTCAGAGCAAAGCTACACAGTGTACAATAACAGTGAACTAAAATAAGTCAATTCAATCACATTTGTTCAAAAGAGAGAAAAAGTTCTTGATCCATCTCTAAATAATCACCAAATGTTTCATTTTCTCTCACTGTTGCCCCTCACAATCCTCCTTTGGCAAAACTGATTTCCTCCTTATTCTTATTAAACAAAGGTTTTGTATGAAAAGAAAAATATGAAGCGAAATTAATGTAATTTTCTGTTTCATTAAAATCACACCAATGACAGTGTGTCATCCTGCAGCTGCTCAGAAATAAAGTTCCGATCTGATACACAGGAATACTATCCTCTTTCTCTGCCTAAGACACACACACATCTGTTATTCCTGACATACAGTATTTCTCATTTTTCAATTTTACAGGCCAGGATACATTTTTACACATGCTTTCGGCTTTAGTTGTATATTCATATTTGATCATATTTTTACAATCATCATTTAATAGGACTTTTCTTTCTTATGTCTCCCCTGAGGTTTTAGTTGGTTGTAAAGCAGACTGAAATCAATACTGAGGTTTGTTTTTTTACGACTTTCAAAGCACACACAAACATCCAAATAAAACAGAGAATTTTGTGTCTTTTTTGAAGCAACAATATGTAACTCTCCCATCCCAAGATAATTTTTCGGAAACTGATTGAACAATTGAACAATGTTCTGCATGAATAATGACATCTAACCAATTTTCATTGAGCACCTTGTGTGCATGCTTGGGCACAATGTAACTTTGATATCATGCAGTCTTTGACAGCAAAAATGCTTCATGACACTTCTTCACGCACCAGCTTTCAGTTGCCAGCTTGTCAGTTAGTCTGTCCCAGTGCTGTTTGATTTATGAAGCTGGATAGAAAAAAATGGAGACCAATGCTGAGCTGGTTATTGGTGCTTTTCCAATTGTGGTTTCTGCTCAGTTCAGCTCGATCCAGTGCCGTTTGGGTACTACCCAATTTATTTTCCATCACAGTATAGACTTTTGTCAGTGCCTTTATAAGCTCTAGTATGTGGGGTCATCATGGCATAGCTATCCAAAACCACTGCGGCATCCTCATGACAACAGAAGCAATAGACCTGCTGCCCCCATGTGGCTTTTCGTCCCATGAGGAGATGATTTTTTTCCAAATATGGTGCCTGGAGGTGATACGAAAAACTGTGGCAGCTACTAAGTATGTAACGTGACACACTAGATGAACAGCTCTATATATTTCACAAGGTTGTCTGGGCAGCAGTCCATAGAAAGTGTTCGGAAATGGCAGAACTGTTTTCATCTGACAGGTGATTGGACAATCGTTCCGCCATTCATATTCATTACAGGTCAGTCAGGTAGCAGGTTGTAGGTTGGCTCTACTGCCATGGTGTAAAGTACAAAATGTGAACCATTTTGCAGAACAAACTAACCAAAACATGTCGGAAGTGGAGCAAAAATATCCTATCTGTAGGGTTTATCATGTTTTTATTTGATTTTCATTTAATAAACATAAAACTACTTCTGAGGCTGTTAGCATCTATGCTTATCTCTGTACAAGCAGTCACTTCCTGCTGTCATGTTGCTCATAGCTCTCACCTCTTCCTGCTTTAGAAGACGCTGATTTGGCTGTCCAGTTTTGGGCCAAGCACAAATGTTGTAGATTGGATCTTCGCAAGATGGATCTGCCTGATTACAGACATTGAATTAGGCAGATCCAGCTGCTCTGCAAGGTTACAAAAACAATAAAGTAAAGTTGAGCTGAGTCAAGCTTATACCACTTAGTAGAAAAGCTGTTTTGTTTGAGGAGTGAATATGCTTGGTTTAAGTTTTGTATCTTATTTGTTGCACTTCATTACTGCTACATCTGTTATCATAGTTACTCCACACGCAAGCCGTTCACAACGGCAAGCAGTAGAAATGAGCAGAGTTATATTTACATAATATCCAGTACTGTTACTGTTCACTGGAAGCCAGCATGGTTCGCTATGTCACTTCGCTTCTCTCATCTGGGACTGCCATGTCATCATGTATTCGACAACAATGCTTGCTGTCTATGGGGTGGGGATGTTCATGGGTCTGTTTGAAAACTCCAAAAAATTTGCTCCAACATTTCCTTGTACCCACTTTTCCTTGGCCCCAGTGAAACATCACAGGGTCAAAGAAAGGAGAGTAAGGGGACATGAAGGGGAACTGCAGAGTAAAGAGAATCCAGATAAACTATTTCCAGATGGATGGCTTTAAAAGACGTGTCTTCTGTTAAAAAAAAAGAAGATTTTTCTGCTTTTGGACAACAGAATGCTACTGATCACTGAGGGCCTTCTCTGTGCTAATTATATGAAATAAAAGGAAATATGTTAATATATTTAATAGTATTTTTGTTTTTACAGATCATGAACATATTTGAGATAGCCTGTCCTTCACTGACCGTCTGAAGGTCTGACATTTTTTGAACTCACTCAAGATCACCACCACATGAATGATTACTTAAAAAAAAAGGTCACACACTCTAATATTTCATTGGACCACCTTTAGCTTTGATTACACCCACACATTCGCAGTGGCACTGTTTCAATAAGCTTCTGCAATGTCACAAGATTTGTCACAGATCATAGCACTGCCCCCACAGGCTTGTACAGTAGGCACTAGGCATGATGGGTGCATCACTTCACCTGCCTCTCTTCTTACCCTGATGCTCCCATCACTCTGGAACAGGGTAAATCTGGACTCATCAGACCACATGACCTTCTTCCAGTCCTCCAGAGTCCAATCTTTATGCTCCATAGCAAACTGAAGCCTTTTTTTCCAGTTAGCCTCACTGATTAGTGGTTTTCTTAAGGCTACACAGCTGTTCAGTCCCAATCCCTTGAGTACCCTTCGCATTGTGCGTGTGGAAATCCTCTTACATTCACTATTAAACATACCCCTGAGTTCTACTGTTGTTTTTCTTTGATTTGATTTGGCCAAACGTTTAAGTGATCACTGATCACAATCATGCAGGATTTTTTCCCGACCACATTTTTTCCATGAAGACGATGGTTCCCCACTATCCTTCCAGTTTTTAATAATGCGTTGGACAGTTCTTAACCCAATATTAGTAGTTTCTGCAATCTCTTTAGATGTTTTCTCTGCTTGATGCATGACAATGATTTGACCCTTCTTAAACAGACTAACATCTTTTCCATGACCACAGGATGTGTCTTTCAACATGGTTGTTTAAAAAATGAGAAGCTACTCATTGCATCAGCTGGGGTTAAATAACCTGTTGCTTGCTGAAAGATAATCACCCATGCAGTAATTATCCAATAGAAGGCTCGTACCTATTTGCTGAGGTAAATCCAGGTGGCAACTTTTTTTTTGGCCAGGCAGTGTATTACTCAGTTGCAAATAACAGAGTTGATTTTTTCCTTTGTTGGCTGTTTTATCTTTGATTTCCTCAGCTGTGCAGCCACTCCACCATTATAGATGAGTATTGTCTTTGTGTAATATTTTTAAGTGGGATGAGTAAAAACAATAATCAAACATTGATTGACTGAAGTGTACTCTTAAAGGTCACTTGAACCCACTGGATTTATCTTGTAAGTAAAGACCCCGCTTTTTTTGTAAAATTACCAGTTACTTTTAAATTTAAACCAACACTATGTAGTTTTTCCACCTTAATATAATATTTCTAGAGTCATTGTGATGGTACATCACCTTACAACAGGTTGAATGACACCTCTGTCATGGTCTGAGGGGGTCTGCATCGCCTTCACTGGAACAATGTAACTTCGAGGTGGATGGTAGGAAACCTTCCACACTAAAAAAAACTACACATTTTTATTGCTTTGACTGCTTTACGGCATACGTCACTTCCCCCTCCTTCCCGATTTGTTCAAAAGACGAAGTCGAGGTGAGAGCTAAACATAGAGTTGTTATCATGGTGGAAGCAGCAAAAAACCCGAAGAAAAGAAAAGTTTTATCAAAGGAGACGAAAAAAGAAAGCGTGAGAGTAACAAGCTAAATGCCTGGACAGGGGATAAACATTTGCCCAACATTCACTCGCTGCGTGAGCTGAAAGACGAGGAGGATGTTCAACCGATGCTGATTTGGCCCTGTTATTGTTGGACTTTTAAGTACATGATGATTTATTTGAAAAGAAACATGATCAGACTGTACCTTATCAGTCAACATGGTTTATTTGTCTCTCGGGACGTCTTGTCGGCTCTCTTCTCCTCCCTCTGTATGTCAACAAATACACATTGGTGTTAGGTGCTCTGTTTTACAACAGGGCAGTTACAGTCAACATCCATAGAGGCAACGAGAGAGCTGAAAGCCGGAATCTTACATAGTGGAGCTTTAAGAGTCAATTTACAAGTACATCAATATGTCGATTATATAAAATATTTGTTTCTAATTTTTAAATCAAATAATTTACATATAATATAGTAATATTAATTAATGGACAGCAAATCAAGTGTCAAAGTAGCTATTAATACAGGTACAGGCCCTCTAAAAACAGACTGCACAAACCAAAAGATACAGTAATATATTATGCGGTCTACAACGTTACACCACCACAGAGTGACAGACAGAAAGAGAGAGGGGAGGGGAAGGCAGCAGAGACAGAAATAAAACTCATATGATACTTCTTATTTTATCCACCTTAATAACAGTACTTTTTCCATCTCACTGAGATGATGACAGTGGCAAACAGACACGTCAGGTCAACAAAAAGTGCTTCAAAAGCACTTCATCACTTCACTAAATCCATCACTATGTATTCACATGGGTGGCCTGTGCATTGTTTTTATTCAGGGAAACACAGCCGAGTCTCTTCTGAATAAACAGCTGTGGTCACCTTCCACTTAAATTTATGCTCTCAATGTCAGACAGAGGTCAGGCTAACATGTTGGACCAGATGTGTTTGGCGGCATAGATATGCATTGTCACGTAGTCCTCCTGGCTAGGATAACAAGGGTTCAAAAGCTCTCTTTGGATGTGTCCTTTTTTGGTAGAAACAATGCGCCCTCCATGCAGAAAGGCATATTTTGATGTTACTTGTTGAAAGTGTTTTTCACATCCACATGTTCCTCTTTAACTACTTAGTGCAGAAGCCCAATAGAGTCTAAATATGGCTTGTAAAAATTCCATAAAGACCAGCTTGTGTGTTAAAATAAAGTTCTTCTGCAAACTCTTGGAGCACCAACATATAGTGGCTCTTCTTGGAGCTTGAAAGGATGCCTCTGCTCTTGTATGTGATTTAGGCATATTATCTAAAGAGTGTGCTCTCATTTGGTGGCTTAGAATGGATAAACACATTGACACTGACTTTGAGCGCAAAAATATCAGGGTTAACCGCAATCACATCTTAGACTGAATATGAGTTATCAATTCATACAACAAAGTATGAAATAAACATCTTCTCTGCAACCTCCACAGAGTAGATGTGATGGCTCTGAGTGAAGAAAATTATTATGCAAGGCAAGTTTATTTGTATAGCACCTTTTAACAACAAGACAATTTTAAGTGTTCCACACAATACATCAGAACATGGACAAAAGGAAAAAAAAACACATCAGACTAGGACATCTATCAAAAAGTCAATGAAACCAGGGTAAAAATAATTTAAAAAAAAAAAAAAAACTGATTTCAGTGAAATCAGTCAAAATCAATTATATTCAGCAGGAATTAGATGCCAACTACAATATCATAAATCTGTACCAGGTAAAACAAATCAGTAATCTAAACTAGAAGCGTGTCTTTCTTCTTCTTAACTTAGACAAGACAGAGCTTATTGTGCTTGGCCCACAACACCTTAGAGAA
Organism: Cetoscarus ocellatus; assembly: GCA_037902135.1. Lineage (NCBI taxonomy): Eukaryota > Metazoa > Chordata > Actinopteri > Labriformes > Labridae > Cetoscarus > Cetoscarus ocellatus. The sequence goes on along the minus strand of JBAMNC010000386.1, from coordinate 169,125 downwards.
ACATTTTCTCATCATTTCTAATTGTTTATTGCATGAACCTGGCACCAAGCACATCTGTTTGAAATCTTGGGGTAGTATTGGATCAGGATCTGTCCTTCAACTCCCACATAGAACAAATTTCAAGAACAGCCTTTTTTCATGTTCGTAATATTGAAAAAAAATCAGAGACAGAGCTTATTGTGCTTGGCCCACAACACCTTAGAGAAACATTTTCTCATCATTTCTAATTGTTTATTGCATGAACCTGGCACCAAGCACATCTGTTTGAAATCTTGGGGTAGTATTGGATCAGGATCTGTCCTTCAACTCCCACATAGAACAAATTTCAAGAACAGCCTTTTTTCATGTTCGTAATATTGAAAAAAAATCAGGCCTATCCTGTCTCGGAGCAATGCTAAAAAGCTAGTCCATGCTTTCGTCACCTCTAGATTGGATTATTGTAATTGTCTTTAATCAGGCTGTCTCAGCAAGACACTTAAGACTCTTCAACTTGTTCAAAATGCTGCAGCACATGTACTGACTAAAACTAGGAGAAGATCTAGGATCACATTACTCCTGTATTAGCTTCTCTGCATTGGTTTCCCATTAAATCTACAATAGAATTCGAGATTCTTCTTCTCGACTATAAAGTGCTCAGTAGGCAGGCACCAGTTTATATACAACTCCACAACAGACTCCTAATATACTCACCTCTGCTGCAGGACAAATCCTCCTCATATCCTCAAGTCAGCTGTCAAAAGCACACCCAGACTTTGTCCTAAGTTCCGTTGGTTTAAGACCGTAAAACCATTTTCATGTGTTTATGGACCGTGAGTCAGTCTGTCACTTTGAGTAACAGCTGTGGTTCCTGCAGATTCCCATTAATTACCCAGGCTGGATAATTATAACTGACATGTGGAGGTTTAAAGCAACATAACACATGATTACCTGTAGAAGGAGGTCTTACAAGTCTTTAAATTAAGAGTTTCAAACATCAAAGATAGACGGCCTGTTATTATTTTAAAATCCTGCTTTAGCCTTCGCTGCAACTCAACCGATCAATGCACAGCAGTGTAAAGATACTGTTATATCACATCTCTGCCCTGTCTGTGTTTGTTTTATTGCCCATTTACGTGGATGGAATCTATGAGACCTTAAACAATAAGTCGTGCTTGTGTTTTAAGTACCTGTGTGTGTTCTTGGCCCACTTGAGCATTCTCAGGTCGGGGTCAAGTCAGGTGGTTACTGTTGTGCTGCTCTGCCTCGTGCTTGTCCAGTCATTATTCAACCAAAAAATGTAGGTATGACTAACAGACTACACTTGAACCTCAAATGAATATGGTTTATTCTTAGGCCAGGAATAGATCTGCTGTTGATTACCTGGATCTCCTGCATAAGCTTAACTTGTATCTGTGTAGGACTTTGAGAACTTACATGGTGTTGAAATGAGACTCAGTTTACACATGGCCAGCAGGATCAGCATAGAGGCAGTAGGGGTGTGATGGAGTCAAATCAGCAGCAGGAAACAAATGACAGAAAGTTTTAAAGACTAACTGTTAAATGGGATGACCTCTAAAGATATCATCCAGTTACATGCGTTGCCTATTGGCTTGTATATATACAGAAGCATTCATGACACCATGGAATGCATATGTGAATGCAAATAAAAACAGCAACAGCATCTGTATCCGACCTTATGCCAAAGTCAGACTACACTTTTTCATTTTGATTTGATGGTCTCTACATCAGGGCTTGACGCTTAGCATTTTCCCAAGTAGCACGGGTGCTACCAAGTTGAAAAATCTAGTAGCACACAAATATTTTTAGTAGCACGATGAAAAGTTACCAAATAGTGTGTTTTTCTTTAATACAGTGATATGGGTTCAATGAGGAGGCATTTGTAAGCAGAATTATTCAATTTATTTGAATGAAAAAAATAAACTAGTACACTAGCTTTTTAAAGTGAATCCATGTGCACACTGCAACTGAGTATTATCAAAACAGCAAGTAAAATACTCCAAAGACAAAGAGTGCAGAGAGAATAATACTGTAACAATTGTCTGTTATTAACCAGTAATCCTAACCCAATACTTTTCTCCAGCAGACTTAAGCTTATTTCAACTGTGTTATAATTTACAACTTTCAGGTAGTTTTTACAGAGGGTGCTTGAATTGTGAGGGGAGGGGCCGGGTCAATGTCCTTTAATTTCAAATGAAATGAACCAATTAGTTACAACCCAACTCATTGTAAATGCAAAATCAAAGTCTGCTTAGTCTCTTTAGACACAAAGGATATCCCCCCAGCAGCTTTTATAATCTGGTTGTCTGGCCCGCTTGGAGGTAAGACTCAGCCAGCGGTCCACTGAAGTATGTTCTAAGGGAGAAGATAACGTATTTTAAATAATTTTCAATTCACCTTTAATTTATCAAAGCAAATACGCAACTATACAGTGCTTAAATTGTGATTTTGTAATATTGAAAGCTCTGTTTTTACTCATCTTCTTAAAGTGATATATTATGCCACTGTGCAATGAAATGCAATTTAAAAATGGGCATTTTATTGCACTGTGGCATAATATATCACTTTAAGAAGATGAGTAGTAAATAAATAACATGTTTTAAATCAATTTCAACTCACCTTTAATTTATCAAAACAAATACGCAACTATACTAAAAAATGGTTTGATATACATTAGTTTATAGTGGATTTTTTTTGTTATAGACTATAGCTGCATTTCTGAGTTATTCAGACTGCACTTTTGGGCATCTATGCGTAGCCAACATTAATTATGTCAACATGCTAAGGACTATAACAGTGCTGGTGCTGCCGATCTCGGCTGCCCAGTGTAAGAGAGGTTTTTCAGCCCAAAACCGGATCAAGAATTCCACAAGAAGCAGCCTCGCAGTCTCGACAACCGAAGACTTGATGCGGATCAGCTTGGAGGAGCCTTCAGTCGAGGAATTTTGATCCAACTCCTGCGCCTGCTTGTGTTCGTCTGTACCGCTCGTGGGGCGGTGCAGGCATGTCGGGTGTACCGAAGGCTAGCTAGCGGCGCAGTTAGGTCAATAAAACAAACGTTTCAAAGCTGAACATGTTTTCAGCTGAGGCTGCGTTCAAGAACACCACTGGCCACAACTTCCAACGTATGCAACGCAACATAAACATGTTTTGAACGGTCATTTTTCGTAGTCGCACGGGTGCTACCAAATGCAAATCACAACTCGCACTGTAATATTTTTAGTAGCAAATGCAAGTACCTCCTCGCACTGTCGAGCCTGCTCTACATTAGAGTAGGTGATCATAGAGCCATAAATCAATTCAAGGACTTGGCCAGCAAACATGACAGACTGTGTTGTTTGAGCTCCACAAAATCTTCCCCTGTCTCGTACTTTAAGACAACATCCGAGGATTGTTACATCCATGATCACTGGACAAGCAGAATGGTCAGTGCTCTCGTTGGTTAATATCTCTGATGTGACTGAAAAACGTTGTAGGCAGGACACAAATCAAACATTCTAGACTTTCTGTTGTGGAGTCGTGAGGCGTCTCAGACAGATCCTTTGTTGACAGTCACTTTGACACAACAGTTTTGGTGGCTGATGGGTTCTGTAACCTCAGCTGTATTTGTGCATATATCTTGTAGAGTGACCACTACATTAGAGGAGTTTTTGATGGGGCATTGGTAGTTTAGTGTTCTGCTGCATGCCTCGTACAGTACTTGTTTAGGTGCAACTTTAACCCTTTGCTGCATGTAATCCCCTGGTCTCTCCTCTCATCATTTTCTGCTTCTTTTCTGCTATCCTATCCAAAAGAAGTAAATTGTCCCAAAATAAAACACAAGTTTGGCCTTACTGTGGCCAAAGAATTTATTGCACCCTACAGTTTTACATGGAAGACAAATTCTGTTGTGTGAGATACTGCAGTGCTCTGGTGGCCCAGAGGTTTAACCATGTAGAATTAATATATGCAATGTTGGCGTGCATACAGGCACCTAGTGTATGTCTCCTTTTTCCATTGTCTGTATCTCCTCTGTCTCATTATGTATGGATGCCCTGGGTGCACATATATTCAGATGTTTTAATCTACTTTTTTATAATGCTTATTCAGGGTGGTGACATTTAAAGGGAAATCAGTCAAGCCTTATTACTTAAGCTCAACTACAGCTATGTCGGGTTGAATATGAATTTGAAAAGGTTATTGAGATTTAATTAAGGTTGCGTAGTTTGGGTTTTAAGGGACACAAGAGCTCAGTCAGCCAGGGCCAGTGCCTCAGCACCTGCTGAATTGATTCTTTTAAGGCTTAAAAAAGCAATAACAATAACAGAAAAAAGACATTATCAATAAAATCCCATAATGCTTAAAACCTTTTGGTAGCGGTTGTTTCCTGATAGTGGTTGTTACCTCTTGTAAAGCCTGCACACTCCAGCTGGTTGGTGCGCTGATCAGATGACCATGAACGCTTTGTGGTGGGCTGAAGAAGTACCAAAACAAAACAACTCGCTTTTGGGAACGTAAGTTGATTGAGTTGAGTTGATTTATTTACAGAAGCAGAGCTGGTTTATGTCACTGTGGCTATTGTTTATGCTATTGACACATACCTCATAAAACTTCAAAATCCTGAACTATCCCCCAGGGTAACCTGCTCTCGGTTTGACAAACCTGGCATGTGATGCAGTGATCATCTTTTATCTGGGGTGTGCAGCTCAAACCTGGAACAGGATAAGTGTAAAACAAACTGATTGCAGTTGTCTCTTATAATACATACTAATTGATTGTAGATTTGTTTTCCCTTATGGACCAGACACTTATATTCATTCTGCCATGCTAGTCCCCATGCTGGGTTTTGACCCGAAAGTTAAACAGCATAAAAGTTATAGCATCAAAAACAAACCAACGACATTGTTATTTATTTTGTACATCTGTTGCATGGCCAAGAAGAGGCATGTCACAGTGCTCACTTTTTTCATGGCCCATGGGATAATGCTGCTGTTGAATGACATGCCATTTATAAATGCCAATATTATAATATTAGACAGGTAATGTTAGACAAGCTCATTGAACAGCAAAGACAGAGGTTTGGCATCTTTGACTCTGGGATATCTTGTACATTTCATTAACTTACACCACAGAGCGTAATATTAGCAATAAACCAAAAACCCATTGAACAACCTTTTTGTTTTTTTTGTTGATGGAACCAGTGCAATGCTTACTTTTGGATTTGCCAACATTTGTCACTCCTGCACCACTCTACAGCTCTGACCAATTTGTAGCATTTTAGCAGCATTTCTTAATAAAAGAGAGGGTCTTTTTCAGTCTGCTTTATTTTCTTTCTGAATAACTCCTGTCATATAAACACCGGTTACAGTCATGGCCCCACCCATTGTGCAGTGCAGTTCCTATTTCTGACTAAAGCAGTCCCGAACTCATGGTGAGTTTGACTCTACACTGACTAGAATGCATCCTCCATCTTTTCTGTTATCACAGCACAAAAAGTTTTAACTTCCACTTTTTGATTTGAAAACAGTTAGTAGCCCTCTTAGTGTCTGTTACAGATGTCTAACATTAGCCTCACTGTTGTTTACCTCCCTGTCCAATTTGTCTTTGGCCAATCAGCTCATGCTTATTTGCACCAAAAAAGTGCCATTGCAAGGAATCATGAAGTATTGCCACACAGAGCCAAATTAAAAGGGCATGTTATTAAAATATTGTATTTTTAGATGAAAATCAGTATTGTAGCTAGAGTACCTATGGAAATTCACAAACCAGGATGACCGTATATTGATATTTATTTCTACCTCCAATGTCAAAGGTGTTTAATCAGTTTTAAGAGGACATCCATTGTTACATTTTCTTTGACTGTTGTACAATCATAATGAGGACTGTTTCCTTGTTTTATCAAGCTCTTGACTTAAAGATCTCATTGTCCTGCAAACAATACTGCTTCCCCCCCTTAAGTACAACAATTCATTCAATATTACAAGAGAACAAGCATTGTTGCACCAAGATAATAAGATGAGTAAGTCAAAATCCTACAAAGACAACTGAATTGTGGAGGAAAGTGAAATAAAGCATCTCTTTGTCCTGTTAAGGCTTTCAGATGGAAATCAAAAAGCTGACATTTTCCTGGGGGATAAGTGACTAATCAAATATTTAATGGCAGCATCATCCACGCTTTAGACATAACCACATGAGAATCTTGTGTCACTTATCATGAGTAAAATTTTCTAATGCAGCAGCCCTGAAGTAATTAATGCATGACAGTTCCCTCAGATTTCACCCTCATGTGTAAATGCAGTCTAGTAACAAAGCTCTGCCTGATTCTCCCTTTAAATTTCAGCACCTTGAATCATGGCTAATTGCACTTTTGCTCTGCAGTTTAAAGTTGGTTTTAACAAGCCAACTACAGCCCCCAAACCCACAAAAGCTCACCGTGGGAGTGTTTGTACTGGATATTATGAGACGCCGTCTACTTTTATACTCTCCAGAGAAAATCTTTCACATCGTAACGAGATGCTTTTCTTGTTAGATTTCCTTCATTATAGCCAGACGATCTCTCCTTCTTCTTCTTCCAACAAAGCTGTCATGTTGTTAAGGGTAAAAAAGCATGTTTTAATAAAGTCACACTTTGATGTGTGTGGTGCGATAAGTCAGTTCTTGTGCTGCCAAAGGTAATGCATTATTTGTGGCTGGATAAGTGAAATAAGGTTAAAAAAAAAAAAAAAAAAAGAGCCTCATAAATATCAGAGCCACAAACAACTCTGCCCCTTAGTGGTTTTGTACAAAGGAACATTTTGAAAGGCTGCGTAATTTGGGGAACAAAAGGCAAAAAGAGGCTATTAAGAGCAAGGTATTATCACAGATTTGCAGCTAACAGTCGGGGATCTGACCTAAAAATCATGAAATTCAGCACACAATTATTTTAATCGGGCAAAGTAGGACATAATTGACGGTAGGGCTGGGTAATATGTTTAGTTACAGAGATAAATTAGTAGGGAACCACATCCAGTGAAAAATGCAGTTTTCAGTTCAAATCATCTAACTTGATATATCAGATAGACGGTTCATTATATTTCACAACAAACTGTCGACAAGACATGTCAGGATTGGAGCGAAAATGTCTTTCCTATAGAGAAGTTTGTAGTGTTGTTATTTGTTGTTCATGTAATAAAGAAATCTGGTACGGATCTGATAAACTATTATTGAAGCTGTTAGCATCTATTCTAATCCCCATGTCAAACATGTACATAACCACCATATTTATATTTATAATATCTCAAATTTTCCATTCGTAAAATATCAAACATGTACGTAACCACTGTAAATATCATTTACATATATTTTTTTATTTTATTTTTCATTTGTAAGTTTCTTTCTTATATTTGTTCTTTGTATCCTGCAGCTGCTGTAAATTCGGAATTTCCCCCTGTGGGACTAATAAAGGAATATCTAATCTAATCTAATCTAATCTGTGTTCATGCAGTTGCTGCCTGCTGTCGTCTCGCTTCTAACTCCCACCTCTTCCTGTTCCAAAGGACACTGATTTGGCGGCCCCACTTTGTGCTGCTCATAATCGTTGTAGATTGGAGTTTGGCAAAATGGATTTGTGAGATTACAGACATTGTTTCAGGCTGATCCATCTGCACTGCAAGGCTAGAAATAATCTACCTTTGCATAATAATTAGTCTTTTAGGAATGCTGTCAGATGAAAGTCACCAGTTAACACGTCAAAATGTCATGCATACAGCGCTGACAGGTTTCATCCAAGCTGATCGGATGTGTCTGTTGATTGTTGATGGGTCCTTAAGTTTGGATTGTTTCCCTCCACATCCGGAAGTTGAGCACTCCTGTGTGCCTTGAGTGTCCTCCAGTAGCACACATCACACACAGTCAAACATATTTTCAGCCACATTCTGAGCACAGGTGGACGAGTGCTCAGAATTGGACCTTGAAGATCCAATACTGAGAGTATTTAAAAGTGCCTATGAAAAAAATCTGAATTATCTCTTAGATTTACAAGAGCCTTATGAAAAAGAAATTACACACAACAGAAAATGTTAAAGGAGAAAGAGGGTAACATGTCAATATCAAATGAAAACTGCTTAAAAACCTTTTATAGGAAATGTAAAGTCTCTCAAATGAGGAGGGAATATCATTGGAAGTGCAGTATGCCTTTTTTTTTGTCACACCAAAACAGAGAGCGTGTTTTGCTGGATGGAATACTGAGTGTTGGAGGAAGTGTGGAGTTCAGAGAGCTCATGTGTGGAGTTCACATGTTTTGGGAGTGCCCTGTGCCCTTCTGACTTGAGAGTCTTGAAACACTAAGAATGTTCTTAACATGGACCAGGCCCTGCAGTTTGCACATTATCTGGGGAATTGTTTGTTTTCAGGCAAGAGGCACTGACAAATACATTTTTATCTTGGTCTCTGCTTGCAAAAAAGTCATCACTAGATGCTGGTGTAGGAGTTTTTCTGTGATTTTAGACTTTAAAACTGTCCAACTGTTGTACTAAACCCCCCCAAAAAGAATATAGTGAAATTAACTTTAGCTGTTTATTAGCATAATTAGGAAACATGAATATGACCCAATCCATCCAGTGTTTAGTAACATTACTATATTATAGCACTGAAATGAAAGCAGTCATAGTAATAACTCTCAATAGTAAGACAATTTTACTTCTTTTTAATCTTTGTTATCCTCATTATCATCACCTTTTTCTTTTTTATGAATTTTTCTGCCAGAAATTAACATTTTGGTGCAGCTGGCAGAGCTGTCTTACCAAACTGTAAGCCACAATGACTGAGCTCGGTCTCCAGAGACGCTGTCCAATCAGTGTCCTTTGAGGAGAGAGAGGCAGGAGCCACAAGTGTGACAACAGTGAGAGGCACCCGTGAACCTGTAAACAATTGGTTGTTGTAATAAGAGATGCATGAATGCTGGCTGCTTCCGAGGCAGTTTTGTCAGGACTGGACAACATTTCATCATTACATGAAGACAAAGACCAAAACTGAAAGCATTTTTGTAATGTAAAAGATATATGGCTCATCCTGACGGGGCCTTGTAAGAGCTTGCTGAAGGAACTGGCTCATGTTATGTATTTACTTCACAGCAGTAGCACCCACCCATACTGAATGTGATTGACAGAATGATCATCCGATCACCTCCAGAATATGTATTCTGCCCTCCCCAAACACTTTCCATGGGCCCTTGCCTGGATGGACAAGTGAAATATATCCTGTGTGATATACATCTGTGCCTTGAGGCAAGTCTAGGCGTACTTTGGGAGTTTGTAGAAGGATAAGATGTTTTTTACAGCAAAAACTTAAATTAATGACTTTTTCAATTAACTCTATCAGACTTAATATGTTTTAATATATTAAACTGCAAATTAAGCTATTGAAAAAACACCTTCAAGGACATCAGTGATGTTCATCAAATCAAACTAAAATGCCATACCTTTTGACTGAATGCTTAGAGAAGAACTTTACAATTTCTTATGTCTTTGTGAGTCCTGATAGTTAGATATAACTTTAGATATAACACAAAACTAACTATAATAAAAGTTAATTTTCTAGGTGACATATGGTTACATCATGATGTGTTTAAAATCAGCTCTGAGAAATTAATATTTGGTAATTGAACTGACATTATGATGTGTCTAAATCAAGAAAATAAAAAAAATTGGTTAGAAACTTAATACATTTGGGGTTTAAATATTTCACAAGAAACACAGTTGTTTGTCCATTTCTATTAGGTATTATTAGATTTAAACATAAAGAATAATAAAATACTATACCGGCTTCTTTGTATGATGTGTTGTGCCTTGAGATTTTGTCTTGATCTTTGGTGTGCCATGGGCAAAAAAATGTTTGAAAACCACTAATATGCTTGCCTGATGTGCCAGGTTAGCCAGATGTGCCCCCCCACCTCCAAGTTGCCTATCTTTGCTGTTGGTACAAAGCTCCTATCTCCAAAACTGCTAGGTCACAGGTAATGAAAAAGTGCACTCTACTACAGAATGGATAACTATTGTATTATCCTGATCACACGTTTTTTTTGTACTTTTATTTGGTTAAAAATGTACAAAAGCATCTTACCAACGTGGTAGGTGACAGTAGCACTGTTATATGAATCATAAAAAAAATGGAGATAGGAGGTTTGTGCCCGACAGCGACATATACTGCCTATGCCGAGGGTAAACTCTGCTTTTGGACTCTAAACTCTAATTTGCTCCCAGTGCAGCATCAGTGGTGTTGATGTGTATGAATGAGCATGAATGGGATTGGCCAATACTGATGTGAACTCCCAAAATACGAAAATGAGAAAAGTGCTATACAAGCCTAATTTGTTTTATTTATTTCTTTACATTTTAGCAGAAAAGAAATATATTTGTAGATACTGTACCTCCATTCTGCTAAAACAATACTAAGATACGAACTTTGGTTCAGAATCCCCAGCCCTAACTGAGAGGAAAAAAAGCTCAAATGATGTGTAATTCAGGCCAACTTTCAGCTGTAAATTATTCATGTGTGTGCCATAAACCCTCACGTGTTCTAGGTCAGCCTGATAGCCCTTATTATGTTATCACATCCATAATTTTCTGTCATTATAAAAGAGCAAAGAGCTTCGTGAAAATGCTTTAAATAAAAGTCGATAATGTTTGTTCAATGTGCACTGTAAGTCTATTCCGCCTACACCACCTCCAGCTCCCCGCGCCTCCTCCATCCAACATGTGTCCACACGCTCGTGCTGCTGCTGCTGCTGTGCGCATTACCACGGGAGGAGGATGCTTAAAGGCGGAGGACAGTGCGCGCCCCAGGATGCGAGCAGTTGAAGTCTCAGCCTCTCCACTCCATGTTTGGCCCTGCCCTCCGTGCGCTCCGTTCGCTGTGCAGCGTGTCTGGGCTGCATTTGGCTTCTGACGCGAGCACACACGGACTGCTGCTGCTGCGTGTGCGTGTGTGTGTACGGGAGAAGTTGTAGAGAGAGACGGGGAGAGCACCAGGTATCAACACACGGATTTCTTCAAGAGGGAAGCGCGCAGGACCTTTATTTCTTTTTCGAGGGGACGATACGAAGCTTTTACGCAATGAGGTGGACGGACCAGAATCTTAAGTGAGGAGCCTTATTTCATGTTTTTGTTTATTTGGATGAACATCTGACATCCTGCTCCCCGCTTCTTCTCGACCCTTTTGGATTTGTCTTCTTTTTTATTCTTCCTCTGGAGTATTTTCTCGGTCAACATCACCACCGAGGGGTTTCACCGATGTGTGCGATGTGGAGACTGCAGGTCGCTTTATGTACTCTGTCGGTGATGCTGTCCCTGTCATCTGCTGGAGAAAGCAAAGCGCGGAGCTGTAGCGAGGTTAGACAAGCTTATAATGTGAAAGGATTCAGCCTCGTCAATGTGCCTCATCAGGAAATATCAGGTAGGTGACAGCTTTGGGTTTGGACCACCACGTGCCATGTCCTGTTCCTCTTCTTTGAATCAAACCATCACACATGCTGAATGTCAACAGCGTTACTATCGCCCCATCATCCAGACGATCTAAGTGAATGGAGCTAGGGAGGAGCAGAAATAAGTCTACTTTTGCTTAGAGATACCCTCGATGAGCTCTTTCCTCAATCAGATCCTAGTACAGCCTCATGTTTGGCGCTTTATTTTGAGTGTTTTGATCGGTCAGACATGCCATTCCAGTAAAGTGGAACTACTTATGATGTTTGCTTTGTAAAGGTCAGCCTGATCCCCTCAATTTCCCTCAATAATGGATCACGGCATGCTGCCTGCCATACGTTATCAATAGGGAAATGCAGAATCCAATGTACAGCTAAAATGATTCATATGCAGAGCCATTGCCCTTAAAATATCAGCAAAAATCCACATCCAGTTTCCAAAGCCAAAGGTTGTTAAAAAAATCAAACTAACAGCCAGAATAATACACATTTGCTCAAGGCAAAGTCTTTTACCTCTTTAAATATCTGCCAAAATCCACTATTGAAAAATCATACTTTGTAAAAAATTATCCACTTTTGCATAATAAAAGGCATTATTACTCTGAAAATATGTGAACAATCAACTATCTGTAAAGTAAAAAAACAGTTAAAGTTAGAAATAATTTCAACTGTGCATAGGGAAAATCTGCAAACTCCACATCATTTGGAAGTATACGAACTGCAGTGAAAATATTTCACCTGCACAAAGAAGTTTTAAGCTCAAATAATCCTTAAACTCCAGACCCAGTGAAAGAAATGCAACCTAAAGCTAAAATAATCTACTTGCGTACAAGCAGTACTAAGTTTCTTCTTTAAATGTTTGCAAAGCTGCAAATCCAGTGAGAAATATTAAATTTACAGTTAAAGTAATCTATTTGTGCATAGTAAACATTTTGTGTGTGTGAAATCAGTGCAGAAGTTGTTAGAGATTTTAGTCCTTCAGAAGCCAGAATAACATCAGTGAAAGTTTAAAACAGCACTCAGAGATGCAGTTAATAGCTGATATGATCCACCTCTGGACACTCAGTAGTCTATTTCTTCTTTAAACCCCTATAAAATCCACATACTCTCAAAAAAATGCAGTTTTCAGTTGAAATAGTCTGCCTTTGCATAAGAATTTGTCTTTTTTTGTCTTTGGATATGTGCATTAAGCCTATCAAATGAGGAAATATGGCATGACTTTGTTGTTAAGTAGCCAGTTCAATGTAAGTCAAGGTTTCAAATCTTAAGTCACATTTAAAATGTAGTTAACAGCCGAAATAATCCACGTGATCATGCTGTGACCCTCTTTCCTATTACTGAAAACTCCCTGTTCAATAAATAAAAGAACATGTTTTAAAGTTTTGCTCTTCATGAACTGAAGTTTAAAAGTTAAATTCACATTCAAACTCCACAAACCCATCCGTGACTTCTCACTTGTTTGCGCTCTTTTGTCCATTGAATAGACACTTCCTCCTCTCAAAGAGGCAGCTGCACCCACAAGGTCAGAAATCGATACATAACCCATTTAACACCACATCTGAGAGCCTGAGAATCTTGAAAGAGACCTCAGATTGGACTCTACTCGCAGTGACCAGAGTGTGAAATAATTTATATGTGGAGTTTCTTTAATGGAGATGGTTAAAGTCTGACTTTCAGTGGAGCTCTTGAGAAACCTGTTGCTGCATTCAACAGCACATCACGGCACTGGTGTGTTGTAGTATTTGGCTAAATAGTGAATAATGTTTACCAGTAGGGGGCTGTATGCACTCAGCACCAGTACCTCTCCTCTTACTGTGGGTTTGTCTCTTATTTATTTATTTTTGATATTCCTCAAGGCTCCAGCTTAGGTTTTAATTCATGCTCTTTGGTAGAGCAGAGATATGGGGTTTATTATCTCTTGTGTGGTGGTAATCACATTTATGGTCAAAGCAGAGAAGCAGATTAGTCAGTAAACATTGTGTGCTCCACGAGATGGAAGAGTGGAAGGCAGAGAGAGGCCTCAAGTTAATCCCTCCATTGCCTCTTTCCAGTCCAAATAGAGATACCTGATTGGTAATTGGCAGCGTCAGGCTGTAATGATCATAGAGCCGCCTTATTTGCTTGAAACAGGGTTTGAGCTAGATGGGAGTTTGATGGTTTAGTAACTCACTGAACTGTGAGAGGAGTTACGGATCATTGCATGTTCAGTACTTCATCCCATTTTCTCACAGACTAAAAGAATACATTTTGCTTATTTGATACATAATACATACAAGGTCCAAGGGGTGGCTTTAGATCTTTTTTCAGGCCTTTGACAAAGACCAATATGTACCTCCCACCACTCCCTTATTAAGGTTAAAATTATCACGAAGTGTGATCAAAAATAATTGAAGGCTTTTTAGGAGAAAAGGACCGTACTGACCTTTGTTGGATTTTAAGCAAAAGGAACAGAGCACTGTCTCAATTGCACTAATATGAAGGTAATGTTTGGCAAAATTTGGACAACATGGTGAGGTGAGTAAAACTTCTTACTTGCTCCTTGACAGTTGCACTTATCCTAACACTGCCAACTAATTTATGAAATTTTAAATGTATAAGGAGTTGGCTAAAATTTAAAAAAAATATGAATTTTGCAGTTTTCTTTATTACATTTCAGATTGTACAAATGAGCTGTCAGCATCTGGAGAATTGGTTGGATGATTCAAGCCTATTTGTTTTGATAGTTAACAAAAAAATTGCTACACATTTTTATAAAAAATGTGAGGGAACACTGTAACAATATGACTGGTTATTATCAACTACAGAAAAATGATGAAGATGAAGAAAATACTAAAAATATTTAAAACTAAAGCAACACTGTCCAAAGTGCACATATCAGTTAGTTTGACAGTTTGTTTGACTTATGGATGACTGTTTTTTCCCCCATACATTGCCAACTTATTTGAGAATTTTAAATGTAGATGGTGTCAGGTGTTTGGTTGTAATAGTTGTTGATTTTTATGTAAAAGAGACTGCATTTTCATAAACGTATTTGCCTTAATAAGTCGTGACATTGCACACACGTGTTGGCAACATTTGCAGAAGTGAGTGGTGTTGCCAACCTATTTGAGCAATGTAAACGGTAAACTGGAATTAAAGGGATAACGGTCCGTCTGGTTTGTCAGATTACAATTTACCCAATGTCAGAAGAATTAATTTCATTTTTTTCAGTTAGTAAAGACATTATATTTGTCAAACTATTTTGCTTAATTCAACATTTGATTTAAAGTAAATACAGCAGTTGTATTATTTTGTTTATTAATGATACTGGTTTAAGAGATAGTTAAGTATTTTTGAAGTTGGTTTGTATGAAGTACTGGGCAATAATCAGTCAAGTTGCAGAAAGGGCTCCCAGCAGCGCTGTACCTTTAAGGAGATCGAGCTGAGTGAACCGAGAGGGTATACTGCTGATGGCGGGTACATGGTCTTTTCCTGACTGTGTGAATTTCATGTATAAATGAGCCACAAACAATGTTGGGTCGAATATACGACTGGTTGGAAACGTTTAGAGCACTTTCTTTTTCCTCCAGGAAGTCTCTGTATTTGGCACTATTTTACGTTGCACCAAATGGCTGTGTTCTTCCACGTGCGTGTGTTGTATTAGCTGGCCTGCAGGTAGGGTCACACAGCTGTAGTAGAGTCTAAGTAGCAGCCACAGCAGGGTTTGTCTCTCAACTTTCAGAAGACTTCGAATGTGGTACGCAAATGCTGTTATCCTGGCTGCATGAACAAACAGAAAAAGTCATCGTTCCCTATGTTTCACCATACACTGCTCCGTGACACCGGCCTTTGCCAGCTTTGGCTTGTTGCATTGAATATAGATGTCAACACACCACCCGTGGCTCTGAGACTGCATCTTGTTTGCAGAGCTCATTTTACCGATTCAGATTACAAGGAGCATCGGTCATCAAACTCATACCAGCTGAAGAGCTTTGCTGTACCTACTCTTCAGGTAAGCACAAACTACAAAAACAATAATGAAATCTCTTATCAAACAATAAGTATCTAAGTAAGCATGTGTTTTGTGTTACTTTGAATGTATACTTTCAGTCGAAATGTACAAAAAAATTATAGTTATAGAGGACATATAGGATTATTTGTGACTGAAATCACATTGCTATGTTTACAGGCATGTAGATTGCAAAGCTCAGGCCACAGTTACCTGGAGCTGGAGCCATGCAGTCCACTCTGAAGAAGTTACAGGGTCAGAGCCATCCGGCTACATTAGCATCCCAATTGAGGGCTGTCCTCACCAGCCCTGAGCATCGCCCCTACCCTAGAGAATGACCATCAACATCTGGAGCCTACTTTGCAATAACTAACTGTTGTTAGGTCTGAACCAGAGGTAAGCTTAGAGCTATTTGCAGGACGTTGTTTTGTCACAAACCTTAAAAAAACAGTAAAGCAGTCACATTGTTGAAGACAAAAAATTGTGACTAGTATGAGGAGACACTTAGGCCTCATTTACATGAAAACGAATACGACCGAAAATGGAGAGTTTTCATTGTGGTTTCACCCTCTGTTTACACGAGAACGGTGCCTGGAGTGCATGAATCCGCAAACTTTTGAAACCAGGGTCCAGAGTGGAAAGTTTTGAAAACAGATTCGTATCCACCTCCGTGTAGACGAGATTCAGCGTTTCAGGGTGAAACGCTGACGTCACCGCATGTGCAGTACGCTTTCACATGAAAGCTGCGCGTGCATTCCAGGAACAACAACAACAACAACAGCTACGGTCGTCTACCGAGCAACGTGTGCTGCTTACCTTGCTCGTTTTTTTTTTAATCCAGACAAAAATATCCAGACACATTTGTTATCCAGACAAAAAAAAAAAAAACTCTTGCGTCTTAGTGCGTCCACTCACCATTGTTTGTGAAAAGTTTGTCTTCACCGGAAAGCATACGTGTGTTCTAACGCCGCTATTTCACCACAAACCGACATCGCCATCTACTGGCCTGGCATGCACGCTCCAGCATTTTCAGTCGTTTTCGCGGATCTGTGTGAGCGTGGAGCGCTTTCGAAAACGTGAAGGAAAAACCTCTCCGTTTTTGGTGACAATGTTGTCATGTAAATGGGGCCTTACTTGCTGCTTCTATTCAACAGTCCTTGGTACAATAAGTACAGATGTAAGACATGTTTTTTTCAAAACATTGGCCTAATTGTTTTTGCATTGTTGTCTGCAACCCCATGTTGAAGGAGCTGAACAGGTGGAGACAAGCATGGTTTCTTAGATGCTTGAAAACTGCAGCAGCTCTAAGGAAGCACCAGCTGAGGAAGAAGCTGACTCATTTATTCCATCCAGTAGCAGCAAGTCTTCATCCTCTCAGGCATCAAGCTCTGATTTGGTGGCTGCTGCAGGTGGATACCACAGACAATAGATTGTGAATGAGTTCCATCTTGAGCAAAGCTTTATCACCTTTCACCAATGTGGTGTTTCACTTGGTGAAAAAAAATGTCAGGTCTGGATCTAAAATCAGGATTGAGTGGAACGATCTTGGTGGACACAGTGAAGTGTGGCAGTCATGTCCTGCCAGAGAACAACCTTTTGTTCCCTTTTCACGGGCACTGCAGAGACTGACATTTCAGAGTGGGCTGATGTGTTAAAATTACAACTGCCAAAGAAGACGGCTTACTGTGCAGTACAGTCTTCATACCTTATAGCAGTGGTGCATGAAGCTTACAAAGAAATGCAGAGTTGAGCTACTGACATGTAATGGAAATTTCAATCGCAGCAGGAAAGTTTGGCTTCTATAGAAATCCAAAGTAGTTGAAAAGCTGTCATAATTTTATTGGACTGTGCTACTTTCAGTTACTGTATACTTATCTTTTATCCATTATTACAAAACCTCTGATTCATTGGGTTACATTTCCAAATATACCTGCTCTAGCTTGATGGATGACTGCACAAGGAACATGTTGGATTTGGTTCAGATATATTTTATTAATTGTGGCTTTTTAAGTAGATTCTTTTATATATGGGTTTACAAATGTATATATATTGAGTATGTCTTGTCTTTTTCTTTTTTTTAATCCAGGTGTCTGAGACTACACGCTCTCCTATGATGGAGCCAGTGGGCCTCTGCAGCAGTTTAGATTGTCTCCTGTCCTCTGGTGTATCCATTGATGTTGTCACTTCTGATCGTGCTTCGTCAGTAAGGAAGATCATGAGGGAGTCCTCCCCTGATCTCAGACATCAATTTGACCCATGACATACGGCAACAGGTAAGGTCTGATTAGTATAGTTTTTTCAGAATTTGTGTTTATATAATTCTATTTACCTCTGTAAGAAGCAGCTGATATAGAAATAGAAATTATGTAATTCTATGGAAAAAATGTCTGGATTGTAGTTTAACTGAATTTTGACGAAATCACCTGATTTTGGAATATATATTTTAAATGATTGTATGATTTATGTTTACCTCTGTTTACACAGGGTTGAAAAAAACCATCGCAGCAGCCAGAAGACAGGAAACTGTGGTGGCCCTGCAGTTCTTGTGATGGTGATGCCTGAATTATTTTCTATCACTGTTTTTTCAAACCTGTATCTATAAAGCTGATTTTTATTTCAATTTTTTTTTAACTTTTTTTTTTTTTTTTTGTACTTTAATTTTTTTAATGAAATCTCAGGAACTGAGAATTAGATAGACTTTCATTCTACACCACATACTGTATGTGTCATCCATCCATGGGAAGAGGAAGGAGTGGAGTACACATTGCCAAGACAACCTCAGCAAGCAGGAACAAAGGAGGAAGAAGAGGCTGGTGAAGAGAGGTGCTGCCTACAATGCTCTGAAAGACACTGTGATGGACAAAACACTGAGGGACGTCAAAAACATGACCTTGCTCAAGCACACAGGTAAATCAATAACACTGGATTACATAGAAATGATTTGGAAATTCATTTTTGTGATGATGTTTTAGTTTTTTAAAAGCCTAGATAATGATATGTAATACATTTAAATAAATGTTGTAATGATAGTAGTACAGTAAAGTTTAATGTAACACTAAATTAATGTAATTTATTGTTTTGGATCACCTTTGCCATTTTAGGGGGTGTGATGTTTACCACAGCTCAATGCTTAAGTAAGCAGAGAAGAGGAGACATTTCAACGCACCACCATGCAGGCCAAGACTCAACCAAGTGTCATGGACCACAACTACGTCTGTCAGAAACGAGCTACTACACATGATGGTAAAATAGCTAAGTTTCTATTCAAAAAGAAATACCAGAATGTCTGAAATGTTTTTTTTTTTTTTTTGCATTCCCTTTTTTTATTTTCTTTTTGAGTAATTTTGAACTGACACATAATGAATTATCAATAACATTGTGAGTCTGTTATATTAACATGCCATCAATCATTTTTTCCCCAAGCTTCAAAGAAGTACAATTCCTTTCACTCAAAACTCTCAAACCAGTGGATGGTCAGAAAAATATTTGAGTCGACCAGTCAGGACTTCAGGAGTGAAGTGGGTCCTGCAGCATAGATAGGACACTCAGATACTCTGAGTGCCTTTGGACAGCAGCTTCGGATCAAGGCACCTGAAAATATACCTGCCTATATCACTCCCACCCCAAAGCCAGACAATGAGACACTGGTTGCACAACAACAGACACTTTTTAAAAGCTAAATCATGCCATGTAAATAAACTTTAATTTATTTGTAAATAAATCAAACGTTATGGAAAGCAGTCTGTCATATATTTATTTCTACGGGTGTTGAATATTTTGCACAACAACATGAAGGCACTGTGGGTGGATTTTGGTCAGTGTTCACCAGAAACTTACATACGATTCAGTGCATCTTCTGATTTTTTGTTGCCAACGTGTCTGTCTGGAGCTTGATACTTATTTGTTATTGTTGTTACTACATATGACGACAAAACTGTCCTGTTGCCTTTTTTGTCTTGCCAGTTTCCACTCCAATACAACCTAGTTAGCAACCAGCCTGAACCGTCTGAAAGAAAAAAGGGTTAAAAAACCAATGTATCATTTTTTGTGATCAACTTTTAATTTTGACTTTAACAGTTTAACAAAAGAAAAGCAAAAACAAAAAAAAATTTACAGAGCTTGAGGAGCAAAATTGTCTGTGTTACAAAGTACTTGTGCAGAAGTCCAAAGCTGGTGTCCTTTGGGTATTTGTTATTTTTGAGTTAACAGACAAGCATTAAATGTCCGTAACACCTTGCCCATCAATAAACATGTTAAGTTAAACACCAGTGTATCATATATACAGTAAACACAAAACATTGATATATGACTGTTGTACATATGGATGTAAAAACACAATAGGAAAATATATGATTTTTATCTGCATGCTGTAAATATGTTTTTATTACAGGTTTGCCAATATAATGAAAATATCATCGGTCAATAATGTGAAATTGCTAACTATATATACATTTGAATCAGGTGAAAAAAAGCATAGTAGAGACAGTAGTCTCCTCTGTAGCTGACAATACAGCAGAGGGCAGAGGAGATTTGTTTATTTTCCAAAGGTAAATAAATAGTGTGTTATGAAAAGGGACATTTGTGCAGACTGTAACTTGGACAACAATAAGTAAATAGATGAAAGTGGCTGCAAAAAACTTATTTTAGTGATAACTCACCATTTACTCGTTTCCGGGTTTGTGGGCATGGGCTTACAGTTTAAACACGTGCACCACCAGGTAACGTCAGATCTCTCCTGCTCCTCAATTTCAACTGAAGTTTGTTTCTTCTCTCTTTCGACCCACTGAATGTCGTTCTGAAGAATTTCCTCTTCTGTTCCCTCTGCTGTTGTTGTGTCTTCCTGAGTCCACAGAGTGAAATGGCAGGCCGCCTCAATCAATGTGCACAGGCGAAAAAATACAGTCATTTGCTACATCATAAAATAGTGCCAAATACAGAGACTTCTTGGGGGAAGAACTCATATACCCATCCCAACATTGTTTTGTGACTCATTTTTACATAAAACTCACACAATTAGGCAAAGAACATGTACCAGTCTTTAGCCAGTCATTGGAGCTTGGCAAGATGGATCCGTCTGATTACAGACATGGCATCAGGCTGATCCATCTGCACAGCAAGGTTATCTAAGTTGCTCATATAAGTTTGATTTGACAAATGATCAACGTGTTTGTCACCCTCTTTTCCAAACATTGCAAACTGTTTTTAAGGGATTTGAATTTTTTCTGTATGATTTGAAAAGGAAACTCCAGTTCATATTACTTCATTAAGTAATGAAATTATTCAAATAAGTTGTCAACATTTGGAAACTGAGTGGCTGTTGCAAACCTGTTCAATTTAAACAGTGTGCAGGAGTTTTCCCCTATATTTTTCTCAAATGGAAGAGACTGTGTTAATTCCAAAAAAAATGTTGGCAACTTTTAACTACAGCAAAGTTAATTAAGAAAGTAACACAATTTTTTCAGAATGAATAGTCTCTTTTGAAATTTTTAGGCCATTGTCCAAATTGGGGGTGGCAGTGGTTTAGTCTGTAGGTACCGGGACTGGAAACTGAAGGGTCCCTGGATTATGTGCTGGTCTGGAAGTCTGGAACTGGTCTGATAACTGAAGTGGTACCAGCTCACTCTGGAGAATTGTCAAGGTGCCCTTGAGCAATGTACCAAACCCCTTAACAGCTCATCATGCAGCCCCCTTAATCTGACACCTCTTCATTAGTGCATCATTATGAGATTCTGTTCGAACATGTAAGTGTAGCCCTGTGCTATGCATGTGTGTGAGTTCAACAACGGGATGTGAACACAAACTTTCACTCAGGAATCACCAGAGTTTGTAAAAAAGCAAAAAAAAAAAACAAAACAAAAAAAAACAAGCTGTCAGTGTTTGGAGCAGTGGGTGAAACTGGCGTGGAATGAGGTACTGCAAACACTGTCAAACATTGTAAATGGACTTGAGCTAATGCAGCGCTTTTCTAGCCTTTGACAACTCAACGTTGCTTTACACTGCAGGTCAGATGTACCCAATCACACCCATTCACTCTCACAGTCACTCACTGATGGTTGGAGTGTCTATGTTAGTTACCCATCAGTATCAACTAACAATTTCACACCCTTTCATACCCATTTACACGCCACTGATGCAGCAGTGGGAGCCACTTGGGGTTAAGCGTCTTGTCCAAGGACACATCACCATGTGACACCCAGAGCTGGGCTCGTACCCGCAACCTCCTGATTACTGACCAAGCGCACTATCAGACTGCACCACCGACGCCCTGACAACCTCTGTGTGATTTAGATTGTGCTCATTGCTCTAGAAAACAGATCTCTAAAGCATTAAAATACATTTTAGATGTGTTAACCTTATTTGATGCTCGCCCATATTGAATATATTTTGCAGCCCCTTGAAGCATTAGGCTCAGGGCAGTTCGCACCTTTCTCTCGTGGTTATACTGCCGTTAAGAAAAGTCTGCACCATGAGCTGCAGGAAAACTTTGATTCTTTATCTAGCCTGCTCCAACAGCGAAAAAGGTTCAGTTTACCAACAACTCCAAAGTAGATCTCTTCAGCACACTGCTGTAATAAAAAGGGTAGACTCTGTGGATGGAATAATTGATGCTTGGAGAGCTTTAAACACTTACATAATATACTTTTAAAACATTCTGCTGCTCTTGTATTTTTATGTCCCTATTTTTTTTGATATGACAGAACACAGGGAACTTGACAGATACAGAGTCTTGTGATGCTTCCCCTCCTCTCACTTTGTCATAAAAGTTGTTTTGAGGTGGAACACAGCTTTGTACAGAGGATCCAAGTATTTCAAGTAGCGACTAATTTGTTCCAGTATTGCAGGATCTCTGTGAGGGAGTGCTGATTCAGACAGACATTTGCATGCCAGAATGTATGGAGAATTGAAAGTGTACAATGATTCATGGGGCTTATGGTTTATATTTTGATCATTATTGCAATCTGATTAATATTTGGATGAATTTGGAGGCTGATTCTTGGACGTTAATTTGTTTTTGCTTGATTAAGCTGCTCTTATGGGAGGAAGTTTTTGTTGGCATGCACTACCCTGCAAGTCCTGGACTACTTCCATCGACAACAAAATTCAGAGCAAGTCAGGTAACAGCTTGGAATTTACTTTGTTATGCTTTGACGAACATTTATCAGATCATTCAGAGGTTTTAGGCTTTATTCTCCGGCCTCATATCGCATCCCTTTTCATCTTAAACAGGTTAAAGACATACACATAGGTCTGCTCACAGCATCAAGAGAATCTTTGGAACTATGATTAAGTTCTGATTACCAGTCATGTTCAGCCTGTTCACCATCCGTAATTGGATTTTGTTGCCTCCAAATAACCTCAGCATAAATACAACACAAGTTAGATA
Source organism: Cetoscarus ocellatus (assembly GCA_037902135.1). NCBI lineage: Eukaryota > Metazoa > Chordata > Actinopteri > Labriformes > Labridae > Cetoscarus > Cetoscarus ocellatus. The sequence continues at coordinate 146,322 of JBAMNC010000386.1, read as the reverse complement.
TAGGCCTCAGGAGATGGGATTGTAGAAAGCACTCAATTACGCCTAATTAGTTATGCAAATACAAACGTGGGGTAAGCTGCATGAGCGGCGTTAGCCCTCATCCCTCCATCGTTTGCAACATCATGCTGCTACTGCGCCTCGGGATGCAAAACACACATGTTTAATGCTCCTGCAGAGGAGGTAACCGCAGGTCATAAGCCCCCGTTTACTTAAGCTAATTATTTTGACAGCTCTCTGCCACTGACAAGCTAGGCTGAAGTAGTAATGAGGTGACAAAAATGGTTTTAGAAGGTCTTTCAGAAGAAATTACCAGTACAATAGGCTCATAATTAAATATAGATCCTGAAACTGTCATTTCACATAATTAGCAACACACTATATTAGTACATGTATTTATGAGCTAAGAGAAGAGGGTCCTGGTTCATGTTGCTTGCTAAAGCAAATGATGTGGGCTTCATAGATAACTGGACAACTTTTTTGGGGAAAGTGTTGTCTGATAGGAAAAGATGTATATATAGGAAGATATACTGTATAAATTTCTTGTGTGTGTGTGCATGTGTGTGTGTGTGTGTGTGTATGCATAGGTTGGAGTATGGATTCAGCCTGCTCTTTTGTTAAGTGCCTTGAGATAATACTTGTTATGAACTCAGGCTATAAAAAAGATTGATTGATTAATTGATTGATACAGTTAGATGAACTTGGAGGAGAGGCACCTTGTGATAGGAGTTGATAGGATTTTCTTATACCAATGCTATTATTATTTTTGCTCAATGGAGCAATGAGCTTGTGGATTCATGTGGATTTTAATCTGAAAACCTCAGACACATGGCACTCCTGGTCTTTAATGCCATGCTGCATTGACAGATGCTCCACTATGCTGCAACGGTATTCACCCCTGCTCAAAGTCACACAGGCCCAGACATTGCACTTTGCACTAGAGGAACACTGATATAGCGAACACCAACCGATATCTGATATTTGTTGAAAAGTACAGGATTGACTGAACGAAATGTCGCAATGCCTGTAGTCACCAATTCTAGCATCTGTGGTTTAACTCTATGCTCACCTTCGGGATGTCAACATATCAACTGTTTGCTGCGCCTGCGGCTCTGTCATCCTCTTATTAAACTTTGGAAGAATCCTCAAAACGTTGCCCTCGGCCTTTTAGTGAAAAATATTAATTCAGTGTTTAACTTTGTGTTAAAATTCACTTTGAGACCAACAGGATAAAAGCTAAGGTAAACAAGCTACTTACTGCTACAACACATGTGCACGTTGTGTGTGGTGATGAATTGGAGATCCAGCCTCTAATATTAAGATGTGTTATGTTGGCTTGTAAAATTACAGTATCAAGAAGGTAAATAAACTTGAATTTAAATGTAATTCAAATAGATGGAAATTTAGACTTTTTTTGAATCTTGAGTGAATAATATGGATTAGTGGTAAAAATGATTGGTTTTTAGCATAATGGAAGTATTACAGTTGTTATATCACTGAGTGAATGTTTTGAAACATATTGCCTTTTATTTGTTAGTATATTTGGACTGTTTTGCCTGTTGGATAAAATGCATAGTTTTTTCAGTCAGCCAATGATTTTGATATTGTAGAGCAAACAATCAATCGTTATATCAATACAAAAAAATAGGTAATTGGTGATTAGTATTGGACACTAAAGCCTGATCAGGGCATCCCTATTTTGCAATGTTAGTGTCATTTTTTTGCAGAATTTACAGTTAAGACCCCCTCAGTCTTTTGTCCACCAAGATTACTTATCATCTTGTATCCAGATCTGCAGTAAAGTTAAGTGTGGGGCATAGAAAGAGAATCCACGAGGACAAGGCAGATGATATAAGTGCTCCAAACTTATTGGAAACAGTTCCCAAATTCAACTGGTTCTCAGTTCCCATCCCAAGAGGCACTAGTTTATTTCCAGAGCACTGCCAGTGGGCCTATGAGCACAAAACCCTCAAGTGCTTGCATGCTCTTTCATGTGCAGCCCTCTTACTGTGACATTTAAGCATCCAAAAACATTCATTGCCAATGTGTGTATAGCGTAATAAATAACAAAGAGAAAAACTGAGTTTCACAGTATCCTCCTCTCCTTCTCTATTCTCTTCTTGTTCATCTTATTCTCCTGCAAAGATATAACTTCTATTAGTTATCTCAATTTGTGAATTATAACAGAAGTGTTTTGATGGATCTCCAAAGTCATACAGCTTACAGAACATAAATAACCTCTTAAACATAAGATAGCAATGTGAGGACATTTGATGTGTGAGAGCTCAAACTGAAGACTGCCAACATTATGGATTCAATGGACTGTTATTGTTTCCATTGATCTCTGTTATTTCATATATAAACTTCAATTGTTAAAATGGGTGATTATTTTACTACATTGCAGTTGCAATTAATAGAATGGTGGACACCTTATTTTTTGGTTTAATTTATTATTTTTTTTGACAGGAGCCACAGAAAACACCACTGATGCCAATCCCACTCTCCACACACTTATAAGCCACATGACATTCATTGTAAACATACATTAACTGAGCTTTTTTCATTATTTAAGCTTTTTTTTTTTTTGAGTTAATTCGTGATAACTTTTGTTACAGTCTGGCTTTGCTAGGGTGAAGGGAAGTATCATTAAATAAACCAGTTGTGAAAGTTAAATTATAGTTGATTAATAAATTAAAAGTGGTAGGTGGACAAAATGTTGAAAATGACAAACAAGAGAACTAAAATGATCTAAACTAAAATTCTTAAACTAATTGAACTAAATAACAGACTGTAAACCAAATCTTAACAATGCCAAAATCTTGAAAAGAAAACTACTGTTAAAGAAGTGGCTCAGTGTGCCCTAACATTTTTTTCGTCACAATCTCAAGCCCTCATGCACTCACACCAGACTCAGTCACAGTCGGTGGGGTTCACTGAAATTGGAACAAGGCTTGCTGCTAAGTTTGAAGTCCCTGCAGAAAGATTTAAAATATACTGATATAGAAACAACACAGACAATGTGAATTTTGTGATTTAGGTGAAATCAAGAATGAATCTGACTTTCTTTTATACTGTCCTTTCTATGATGAATTAGGAGCACCTTTCTTTAATGAAATGTATATTCAACACCCTGAAATGTTTTGAAGCAGTGATGATGACAGGATGATGTGGTTGTTTACCTTCAGTGTGTTTGAGTTGGCCACTTTTGTCTCTTAAGTTTGGTTAAAATATGCTATGATGGTCTGTATAGTTAGTATTTTTTTTACTGTGAAGCATCAACTTTTGGTTTCTGGTCTATCTGTATACTTGATATCTTCATAAACAACAGTTGATAGTATTAAACATTATATCTCAAATTAACACATTATTGTGTGCTATTGGATGTCCTAACATGTAATTGTAGATTATATTTTACTTTTTATTTCTATTTTTTAAATGGTATATCATGATTAATATCTGTTGTTGTTTTTTTCAGATGCCAAGCTCTATATTAATCTTACAATAACGGCACATGTTTTCTCTGATAATTACATTTATTAAAATCTTGAGAAAACAACTAAAATCAACTCTTTATTAAAAAAAAACCTTCCATAGTAGCCAAAATTAACTACATTAATAAGTAAAAACCTTGGGAAAAACAACCAAAGATAAGCTATCATGGAAAAAACATTTCAGTTTAAATGTAGTAATACATCAGCCAATCAATCAGCCTTTGTTTGTATAGTGCCGAATAATAACAAATGTTTTTTTCAAGACTCTTTACAAAGGAGTGGGTTTATGCCATACTCTTCACTTTATAAATATTTTTAATTAACTTATTCTAGTCATTTATTATTATTATATTATTTTCATTTTAAATCCAAATGAATCCACCATGAGTACAGCACTTTGCCACAATTGGCCACAGTAGCAACAATAAACATCACATATTAAAGGACCTCTGAATTGCACAACAGACTTTCTAATGATTTTATGCAAAATAGGTGTCACTGACCTGTCGACAAACCCCCCAAACATGAGAAAAATCAATTCACTCCCTCTTTTGCTTGCTCAACTTTTACACAATGCATGCTCACACCGTCGCCTTATGAAAGATCTCCTAATGATGTCATGAGGGGTTGTGCCATTCCCCCAAATAGGTGACTCGCCCTGGGCAAGGCGTCTCTTAGTCCACAGTTGGATCTAGTGACAGCACCACAGCCACAGTAAACATTAGAGCACAGTGCTGAAAAGCCAAGGCCACATTGACTTCTTAAAAGGGGCATGGTCAGACACTAATGAGGATTTACTCTAAAACAGCCTGTTCTGAGTGGGGCTGAAACAGAGAGGTTTATTGGCCAACAAAATCCAATATCTTAGTGGCTTTACAGGCAAGTCACTTTAAGAGTATGCTCTGTGGGCTGTAAGAGGGCTGTTGTACATTGATTATGTGATCTTTGTTTCATGTAACCTTGTCTTTTATGTTAATCAGTCCTGTATCAGTCCCCTCAGGTTTTATCAATGAGTGTCTCAGCAGATGATATCTTCAGTCTTGCCCTTCAGAAGAATGTGGAAACATTTGCTGCAGCGTCTCCTGCTGCCTCTGAGACGAACACATTAACACATGCGCCTCTGTCATGAAGAGATGTAATGCACCCTGAGCCGTGTAACACTTCTGTCATATTGGCTGCTGTGCTAGGCAGATTGTCATCATACTCACTTTAATGCTTTGTTTGAGATGACTGTTTGGCACTGATGCAGACATAATGTAATTGACAGTGATGGCTGACTGGGATTGAGGTCAAAAATACTACCCTCTTCATTGATTACAGCGAGTTACTTTCTCTTTTTGCCTGAGGACTCATGATTGCCTTGGCTGGTTTTACAGCATGGGAGAGGTGGGAGGAAGAGGCTGGGGAGAAAAAAATCTTAAAGACAAGTTTTCTCAGAGTTGGACGTCTCTTGGAGGAGAGCCAGTATTCTTGCAGAGAACAGGTGGAAAGGATTGAGTTGTGGAGCTGAATCATATTTTATAAGTCTGAAAAATGTCCAAAACTTGCTGCTGGACAGCTTCATTAAACTCCAGCAGGCTGAGCTTTAGATTCCCTCGGCCCACATGTCCATGTTGTCAGTGTCAGAGTCCATCTGCCCACTGTCAGCCAACAATACAGCTCACCTGTGAGGATCAGGGATTGGTTAAAGTGTCCCCCACACAATGCAGCCTGATTGTCAGCTCTTTGTTCATAAACACAACAGCCCTTGAATGCTTCAGTCAGGTTCTTCAGGTGAGCCTCTGTTCCAAGGCTTTGCTGTTAATATCAAAATCCCCTCACAAAGTGGGAGATGGATTCTCTTGGGTGGGCTGTGCTCTTTGCTACGGCTTCCAAACAAAGTCACTTGATGTGCAGCAGCTCCTGTGAACGCCGTGCCTGCTTCTTATATTTCCTTTCACAAGAATAACAATTACCTTTGGGCTTCATGACTGTACCTTTTGAAAAATGTTGTTTGAGTCCTGTTAAGAGACATTTAACGGTTGTTGTGCAATCCAGCAGTTTTTCTTTGTGTGGTTTCCTGATGCTGCGACTGTCTCTGTTTATCACTGGTGTGAATTGTGCGTTGCATGCAGATACCCAGGTACCTAAAGCAGGTTCTTAGTATCGCAGATCCTGGCTGACTGTATATGAATGATTGCGAGGACCCCCCGAACAGGAAATAATGTCAACATTTCTTCACACAATGTAGCTCCTCAAAATTACCATCTGAGTCACTAGTAAGGGGTAGGTGTGTCAGAGTGATAATCTTCATAGTGCTTTAAAAATGAAAAACAAAAGAGTGATTAGGATCAGAGGAGCATTTTTATGTTTTAAGGCAGTGGGATTACATTTGAAAGCACCACCATGTATGGAACCAAAATCTTTAAGCAGGACTGCTTTGTCCAAAAGAGTCACCAGAATCACCAGAGTTGAAAGTCTCTCTAGGCCTATCTTAACTAGAAAAACACTCAGAGAGCGCAGACCTCCGCCAAGCAGCTTCAGTCCACTTTGGGGAAAATGGTCCTATCTGGCAATGTTAAAGAATCCTTTAAACAATTTCTGTATCCGGATGGTGATTCGGATCAGTCCCAAAATCTAATAATTTCTTCCTAATCCCATTCCACACATTTCCTGAAAATTTCATCCAAATCCGTCCATAACATTTCAAGTTATCTTGAACACAAACAAACAGACAAACAGACAAACAGGCAAACTAACCAGCGCCGGCAAAACATAACCTCCTTGGCGGAGGTAATTACTGCAAACGTGCCATGTTAGAAAAAAGTGTATTTAATGACACTATGCTTGCATTATGCCAAAATGCACACAACCCAAAACTTTACCAAAGGAGCTTTTTTTTTCTTTTTTCTTTCCACATTACATTAGATATAAAATATAACATATAAATGGGTTTAATGACTTTAAGTCTGCCCCAACATTGATGCAACTCAGCCCCTCATGGAAACTTTAAGTTGTTACATTTTTAATATTTATTAAAGCTGTTACATTTTTGATATTTATATTGACATTCTAACATTTGCAAGCATTCACCTTATAACATATCACACATAAAATACTCTTTAAGAATATGCCTGTTTTGTCCAAAGGGGCTGCAGTTATTTACACAATTAAAAGTCTCTTAAGGGGATTTTAATTAATCAAACCATTAAGACTTATGTACAAAATTATCATTAAAACTTATCTATTGTCATGTTAAATCTTAACAAAATGTAGGTTACCAAAATCCTTCCAGTTTAAAAGTCACAAGGGAACTTTAATTTCCCACACTTATATTTAACCGTACACTATATTACACATGAAATGTTTTCAAATTAATGTATTTTATGATGATTCTAGTACCCTTTATTTATACAGCTCATACAAAAAATATTACAAATAAATGTATGTATTAGTTAATGTGTGCTTGACTGGGGGAGGGGGGTATAACAATTATTTCAAGGTCCCTCAAGTTGGCTTTAGTTTGATAAATTTGAATAAAAGCGTGTGCTAAATTTGACAGAAATACGCCTTTATTTTTTAGTCTATCCCTGCATTCTTCACAGGGGGCACTAGAACTCTCACAATTTAATATGGAGCATTAAATCATTTTACCATGAAAGGAAACATGTACTATTGGACATCAAATACTACAGTCTTTGTTATAAGTTGAAAGAATGCAGGCAATATCCTGCAGATATTAACTCATTACAGTTATAATGAAATGTTAGCAATGTATTCTTGCTATTTGAAAAGTGCTTTCACCAAGCTTTTGTTTGATGAATAATTGAGTAGTATTGAGTGAGTGAGTGTAATTTTCACATTTTTGGAAAATTTCTACTTAAAAAATGTTGGAATAGGGATTGTATGCTTCTTTGTTTTGTGTTTTTTTTTCTGAAGAAAAACTTCATAAGGGTTTGTATATGTGCTTAAATTCTTGAAAATACTTTAATTTGATGTCATAGTGTTTATATATATATATATATATATATATATATATATATATATATATATATGTATTGTCAAAGTTCTTGGCTTTTGGATAATGTGCCCAAAATTGTAGTTGTATTCCTGTTATGATAAATATAGCTATCAATCTAAACAAGAAAAGATCTTAATAACAGAGATACAATGATGATCTAAAGAATCAGCTTTTCTCTTCAAAGGAATGTCACTTAGTACTGAACTAGTTTTGGGGTATCAGCAATCCTTTTTGATGGATCGCCACATTTACAAGTCCATGAAAAAACTTATGATAAAAATGATGCATCTTGTTTGAGCAAAGTTATAATGAATTATATTACCTTTCCTTTAATTTGCCGTCTTCTTTAGACTGCTTTTAAAGAAGACATAATAATGGTCCACACAATCTTAACGACTTAAATTGCAAATATTTTACCTTTCCTTTGGTCCAGTTTTGCCATCGTGAAGTTCCTAATATGAACTTCAAAATGATCGGTCTTTTAAAATACACGATAGTTACTGTAAATATTACACATATATATTACAAGATCAGTCCTCTCTGCATCATAATCATTATAGCAGTTAATAATAATATTGGAACAACCTCTCTATTCATGTTTGTTACAGTTATAATACCACCATTATAACTGCATTTACAACTAAAAATGGAGGAGCAGCCTCTTGAAACGAGATGCCTCATGTCAACCTCTGATAAATTTATATGCAACAAAGAGATATGATAAGGACAATTTTATGGTCTTGGCAACCATAAAATTATCACTTTCATCAATTCTCATATTATTTGTCTCTACAGCCTCTCTATCTTTCGACATATCTTAAAAAACTAAATTAAAAATTGATGGTATATTTTAATGACCTGTGTATGTACCTGTATGAACAGAGCATTTACTGCAGCTGTAAGGTGCTGGAAAAGCTTGAAAAATCACCTTGAAAGTGCTTGTAAGGTGCTTCTTTTTGACCTTTGAATGGGTGTATTGTGAGCCCTCATTCATAGTACATTGCACATTATGCACCCTCACCCACTGCACACCATAGACACTGTACCAGACACACACCCGTCCATCAGAAACAAGTGATCCAAACAAAAAGTCAGAACAAAAATGAAGCAGAAATAGAAATTCAGTGGATGTGTTTTGTTAGTTTATTTAAGTTTTGGTATTTTAGTTATGCCCCGGTCACACATTCCTGTTTCTCATGCCGATTGTGCACGATTGTCATAATCCTTATGAAACATGCTTTGGTCGTGGTGCGTGCACTACTTGATCTGGATCAGCGTTGTATAGTCGTGGATGAACGCCGGGGAACGGGGAAGGGTCCCGATTGTTTTGGACTGTTCAAAACTGTCGTGGCATGTACGGGGCTCAATCGGGCTGATCGTGGCTCAATCCAGAAAGCTTTGTGAGGACGACTGACAAGGACGTATCCAACTGTGCCCTGACTGTAATGATAATGCCTTTGTTCGTGACTTGTACTTAAAGACCCTCGGAATGCATCATGTGATCCTTTCTGAACATTGTTCTTACGTATCTCGTACGGGAAGTGAACGCAACAAAAACGCAAGCGACGGGGCTCAGTTGGGGCTTACGTGATGTGAACTGGGCTCGAACGGGGCTGACGTCATGTCAGCGGAATGGAAATTCATGGAATCCTCGTCGTATAGTTGTATTGACCTAATTGAAGCGGGACAAACGCCCCCGAAGCGCTGTAGAAGTGCCGTAGAAGCATTACTGACGGTGTATGTACGGGGTTTGTCTGGGGGAGACAGTCATTTCTTCCCGCATCATGCCGATCAAACCAGCCTTGCCAATCGTGTACAGTCATGCACAATTGCCATGAGAAACGGGAATGTGTGACTGGGGCTTTAGATCTTTTAATCAGACTGGTACTTGTTCTGCTATTGAACTAGGTAGACGTGTTAAAGCCTGAAATATTTTGTTTAAGTACCATCATTTTCTAGAATTGACATTTTCTTCCAAAGTGCCCATCAGAGAATTGTTGGTTAAATTGAAAGTGGTTAAATGAGACAATACAATTTATCTGAGGTCTTGGTGATTTAATTTATGGCTATGCTCCATTAAGACTCTCCACAAAACCCTTCTGGGTAACCCTCATGTGTGATGGTGGTGTCTTGATGTATTTTTAAAATTGCTGTGCATGCGGGACAGATATGCAGCATGAATTTGGAGGTAATACTAGACGTGTTCTCTGCAGCCAGATGTTTAATCTCTAAATAATGGAATGATATGAGACCTTTAGTGAAACTCTGGGAATACAGCTCTGAAAGCTTCATCCTAGAAAAAAAAAAAACATATGAAAATTCAGCAGGGCCTTTTTTCACACTCAAAGCCCATTAAGATGCTCTTGGCTCTGCCAAATTGGAAATAAGTCTCTTGCCAGCCTGTATACATCTTCAGAGAGAACAGTTAATGAGATGTGAGGGAGATTAGGCAGTGTGCGCTAGTGCAAGTTTGTTTGTGTGTGTGTATGAAGCAGTTTAGCCTCACTTTCCCCCGTCTTTCTAGTGTTTTGAATCTCTATTGTGGTGGAAAATGACAAAAGTGTTTTGTTTTTCATCTGCTGTGACAGCTTGTGTGTATGAAAGCCGTAAATGAGCTTGATTGTGACTCCTACAGCTTTCCTTTCTCTCCTCTTTGTTGGATTTGTTAAATGAGGGTGTCTGACAGTCGTCCTGACCTGAAGAATGAGTCAAACCCTCTGCAGGCATTTGTAGACACAGATACACAGCGTCTGCATGTTTCCTGGAAGCCTTTCTTAGCACCATGTTTGCTGTTTTCTGAGTTGTGTGAAAAGCCTCGGGCTACGGCGTAGGAGACTGCTGTAGCACTTTCAGTAGTTTTCAATCAACTCTGGGCCTAAATCACTTATGTAGGGTTGGGATTAAGGATGTCTACCCTCTCGAGCCCAGAGAGGGGCTGGAAATTACAGCAGGAAGTTTAAGGAGGGAAGTGATTGTGTGTTGAGGGAATAGAAGAGAAAGAAAAAAAATAAGACATAAAACAAATGTTGTCAGCAGGAGAGAGCATCCTTGACTAGCCATGTGGTGAAATCATGACATGAGTGTTGACTGCGTGAGGCGAGAGGAGCTCTGGGATACAGACAGGCGGTCACAGGGGACGCTTTCCATCTAAATCTCCTGCCGAAGTGTGTTCTCAGGTAGAGATGATCAGATTGTTCAGAGGGAGACACATTTTTGATTTATTCCACTTTCACTAAAAATATTGAGGAAAAATGTGAAGATATCTGCCTGTAAACAAGCATTGTGCCATCTGTAAAGCAGGGATGTTACAATAGACTCAGGCATAAGTATTATGGTAATGGATTAATAGTATGATTTTTTGGAGCTGAAATGTTGATTTCACTTTCTACTGAAATCCTAAATAAATCAAAATTTCAATGAAATTTAACATATATATTTTTTGTATCTTATTTGATACATTAGGTGTTTTTGGCAACTGATAATCCATTTGAAGACATTTTTACATGTATCTGATTGTATTCAGATGTTTTTTAAAGTAATTTATTGATCATATTAATTAGATAGAGGTATCATAAAAGTATGTATCAAATATGATACAAGAGGCGTTAAAGGGTTAAGAAAAACAACATTTAACTCCTTAAAAAAAAGGAATTCTCAGTTTTTAAATGTACCCATGCATTGATTATAAGGTGAAGCTTTATGGTAGATTTGTGTATTTTGCAGCAATTACTGCTGATATATGGACAACATGTACGGCCAATAGTTTTTCTGTCTATATCAGCAATATTGGGTGATATCAGTATTGTACCAATAATATTTTACATCCCTACTCTTTGGTAATTATCTGCTGATTCAATATTGGTCAGATAAAACCGTGCATCCCTAATTCTAAGGCTTACAGTTACAGATCTGCTCTTAAAGTAAGGCGTCTTAAAGTAATGTACAGGGTTCGGCAGTACTGCCTTAAAGTTATGTCATGACATTTCAAAGAAATTTACAATAACAATAAACTATCACAATGTAGAGAAAAAATAAAACAATGTCCATAGGCTTCAGCATTTATTAATAAGTGTAAAGATAATGAAGTTGAATTACAATATTCTTTTTCTAATGAGCTGCTGTCACTGATGACAAATGACCTTTATACAAAGTGTGAAGCTGTTGTCACCACACCACTGAAGTAGCTCTCGATTAATGTGCACTGTTACCTGGAGGGTGTTAGCAGGTGAAGTGGTGCTGGTGGCTTCACAAAACAGGTACAAATCTGGCAATTCTATCTTTTTAATAAGCCAAGTACTGTTTCTCAGATGTTGTTTACAACTGCTTTTATTAAACATTAATTCTTTAAGACTGTAAGTTATTGTCTAAATCTATACTCAGCGTGTAAAGTGCAGCTGCAGCTGATCCAGATCAAGTCCCTCCTGACTTGATATTCATATGAAATCAAATATTTATGTTATTAGGGGAGGCTGCTGTGAGCAAACAAGACAATATATTTGAAAAAAAAAAACAAAAAAAACATTTTATGTACAGGATAAAAGGGATTAGGACCTTTTTTGTATATTATCGTTATCGTAATATAACACATTATTATCATGGGGGTTTGTGCTGGTATGATTACAGACAGTATGATATGACACAGTTCTAATGATATCATGGTTTTTATGAACTGGAAGTGTATGATGACAGTGAGTGATTAACTTTCGAGGTTGTATGATAAATGTAGCTGATTGGTCAGGAAGGATCCCAAATCCTCAGCTGCTTTCACACGTGAGCTTTTCTAACCTTGAAGCCTTTTAACCTGCTGTCTTTGCAGGGCACCAGGAAATAAATATTTCTGACATCTTACAGCTTTATTTGTTTCTTAGACTTTGTCCTCTACTGCGCTGTTTGGAGAAATTCGTGCATCTTTGTTGCCTTTAATTTGATTTTTTTTTTTTTTTTATATCAGTGTTAGCCGGGGCTACTCAGCTATATGCCACTTTTATTTTACTGCAAATTTTTATGCATTTATCCATAAATATATGTATCTATTGGATACAGATATCAGTGCAGTTTGTTTCTAAATTCACAATGATTTGGTAGTTTTGTTATGTTTATGTGTTAACACCTTCATGATTTGATCCAACATCTGTGTAAATTGCATGACCTCGTTGTTTTTAAGCCACTTTACAAAACTACAACCCTATGCTCTGAAATACACAAGGAAGACAGATGTGAATAAAATAGTTTAAGCTCTAGCCTCTTTAGTCTCCTCATGGACAAGTTTATAAAGCTCCCTCCTGACCTGATATTCATCTGTAATCAAATATTCATGTTATGGGGGCTTTGCTGTCAGCAACAAGACAATATTAAAAAAAGCATTTTTATGTGCAGGGTAAGAGAGATTCTGAACTTTTTTGTACGTCATTTATACTGCAATAAAACACTTTATTATCCTGTGGGGATTTGTACTGGTATTGTTACAGATAGTATGATGTGACAGAGTTCTAATGATATACGTTTTTACATTTTCTCCACATAGACCAGTTTATAAGGCTGAAAATGTTTAGGAGGAGAAGTGGAACAGACAATACCTGAATGAAGGATGCATTATTAAGGACATTGACATCTGTACAACGATGATGAAAACAGCAATAAATAAGATAAATAAGACATAAAAATATTAATTTGACAACAGTCCTGATTGAAATGAGTGGACAGACCTTTCAGAAGCAATTTGTGGATAAAGGACATGATTGAAGAGGAGATGGAAGTTAATATTAAAAGATGTTGATGACCGTAAGAGCAAATTCAACTACCATAACTTCTCGATTATAACACGCACTTAATTATAACATGCACCCATACTTTCACGACTTTTGCCTGGAAAAACACTGTACTCAAATATAGCACGCACCCAAGTTGTGCCCAACCTTACTCTCTCAGAAACTCAAAAATTACCTTTATTCAGAATTTTAATCAATGAAATTTCAGTATTTTCTCAACAAATACCATACACAATTTTCTCTCAAAAATGGATTCGGAAACACCTTTTGCTTCACGCATGCGCAATTACTCGATTTCTGCCTGAGCATGCTCAGTCGAAGTGTACCAACCAATCAGAGAGCAGCTATCAACATGTGATGTCTTCGACCAATCACAGCACAGCTTTTTTACGTCCCCTTGCTCACAAGATGGCAGCGCCCTGTGTTTGCATGTGTTTTCGCAGAGAAAGAGAATATTTCTGCTTTTTGTATCAGATATGTTGCAATCCCGATGTTGGCAAGACAAAATATGTTAAGTATTTTGTTTGTACTCCTGTATAATACACACCCGAAAAATTAGAGCTTAATTAAAAGCAAGAAGTGTGTATTATAATCAAGAAATTACAGTTTTTACAGACTCAAGCTTTCCCTTCATTTGTATACTTCATGTCTTTATCTGCTGCAGAGGCTGGAAAAGAAAACTTTTTATTGAACTTTGGAAATTCTTGCAGTTTTTCAGGGAACCCTCAGGTTTTGGGAAGCTGTTTTCAAACAATACTTTGGTTTTAGAGGCTGTTCTTCTGAGGTGGCCTTAGTGCTAAAATGGTTACAACTGTTGAAGTTTGCAACAAGTCTCATGTATTCAGGTAGCAAGTTCCAGGGTTTTACTCCTTTCACAGAAAAAGCTGTCTGAGTGGAAGATTTTTTTTTCTGAATAAAATGCTGCTGCTGCTCTGTAGTTTCATGTGTTCCCCAGAGAGGCTGAGGATTGGGATGAATATCGAAACTCAGTACCAGTGTGGGACCAGATAAAACATGTTCATTGTCTACCAAATCAAATCACAACACTGATTTAGGTGGTTTGTTTAGGTACCATTCACTCCATTTATGACCTAAAGATGCTGAACTCTCTCTGCTTCTCTGCTCAGTGATCTGTCCAATGTTTGCAAAGGAAAGGCCTTTACAGATACAGAGGCACTATCACATGGGCTGCGACAGGAGTTAAAATGTTACTGCTCTTTACTTCTCATAAAAGTATTGATTCAGGACCTGTTCTTATTTGTTTTGGAATAAAAGAAAATTTCCCATATTTGCTGATGTAACTATCCACTTTAGTCTATAGTTGTAGACATTTAGGCCACTTGTAGGCAGAAATTTCAACATCTCAGCAAAATTGAGTTTTGGCACAAACAGAGCAGAGCCAATATGGAGTCTGAAACACTCTGTTAGAGCTCCTGCCATTTCAAGGCTCCCTTCCTCATGTGGGCCCATGTCCTCTCAGCATATAAAACAAGAAAAAATATAGTAAATAATATATATATAATATAAGTTGATCTTTAAAGTCTTGTTTGTTTTTTTGTATAGAAGAGTGAAAGTAAATACATTTCATCTCTTGTGAATTCACTGATAAGAAGTGCCACAGGAGGTAGCCAGAGGAAAGTAAAAGGGTTTTTCTCCACAGGGAAAGTGATTCCCTGCTGCTTCCTGTCAGTGTGAGGATGCTGCAGAGATGTTTTTATGGTTGTTGGGGTCACATCACTCTAGACATGTGGGAATAGTGGGCTGTTATTAATGATTATAGGGCAGCCTCTCCACTAGTGAGGCCCTTAGGAGTGACCCAGAGTCATATAAAACACAGTGTTTACTACACACACAGCACTAATCACTCCTTCTGTTTCCCCCTCCAGCCAAGTGACTGTTTGTGGTTGCCATTATTCATTATGCATGTTAGAGAACCAAGGCATGCTGTCGTGCTTATTACTATAGTCTTTTTTTTAAGCCCACAGAGCATTTTTGCCTCTGGAGGGAAGTCTCCGAAAAGAAAGTCCCAAGGTTGACACCCATGATAATGCTGCCAGAGACAAGAGCCACCGGGTGCCTGTGTCACATGGAGGTGTCAAGGATGCAAATAAATCTCTCACTGGGGACTTTTTATTTTTGTTTTCAAGACACAGGCTAGCACACATGACTGAGGTGATCTGCTAAATAAGCCTCCCCTCAGAGACTGTGAAGTAAACAAGCATTAAGCACAGATAAACACCACGTGCCAGGATCCTCATGGAAACATCAGACGCTGTCAGCATGCGCAGACGGAGGCGGTGGCATTGGCTTTACAGATTTGACAATGATTCTGATGTTGTGTTGTGGAAACATAGACAGTCTCTCCTCCTGAAGGACCTCTGTGCTGGTTTCACTGAAGTAAAGCAACGGGGGAGCTTTTGATGCTTCACAATCAATCGTGCAGATGCTCCAACATGCAGACATTTTTCTGAGTACAAAAAAAGTCATAGCAGCACATCAGTGACTAACCATGAGGCCTGTGAACGGCATTCAGGAGTCTAAATTTAGCTGCACTTTTGTCAGTGGATTGTTGGAGCAGAAAATTGCAATTTGGAGTTTGTTACTATTTCACTCTTTTTTTCATTTGGGGTATAAAGAGCTTGAAAAACAAGGTGAGCTTTTGTTTAAGGTTGCGTAGGCATGTCTTTAGAGAAGAAAAGAAAATTGTCATTTGAAGACTGAACCAACTGTACGTCCCAGTGTCCCGTTCAGCTGTTTGACTTTCCCAGCATCTGTGTGGCCCTTAGCTATGAGCTCATTAATTCCTGCTAAAAATAAGATCATTAAAATAGATTATATGCATTAATTTTGTAAAGTCAAGACATTACTTTCAGGACAAGTTCTTCAAGATGAAATGTTTTTAATGGGCAGTGTTATTTTTGGCTGATTTGATTCCAGATTTTGTCTGTCTTTGACAAAATATTCATGTTGATTTTTGATGTCTTTGCCCCCTAAAGCTTTACTCCAGACCAAATCTACCACATCTATTAGTATTTAGAATTCTTGTATTGTGATAACCCCATAATACAATTTGTGATTTATCATTCAATGGTCTGAAGTTAAAACCTGTCTACTCTCTTAATAAATATCAGTCTACTTGGGGACGCTTGTAATTTAGGTTCTAATCAAATAATTATAATTAGTGTTGATTTTTGAAAGCCTTTTTTTTTCCCTTCAGGATGTCCTAGTGAGGCTCAGCCTTTTTATAAACAAGTATAGGAAGCTGGTTTGAATCCACTGAAATGTTTAAAAGTGCAGTTCCATCATTAATATAATGATGATAAAATGTCAAAATAAAGTTATACCTTTGATGCATTAATGCTCATAAACATTTCTCCAAAGTACACATTGTTGCTGTTTGTATTTTTGCGAAATAGGAATTAAATCCTGGATTCTTTTAAAGATTTTTTACACTTGTTTTTTTTGGAACCAGCTGTACCTTTTGTTGCCTCTTGACAGAATCTGAAGTTTTCTTTGCAGTTGTTCTGGGGAAAAAAACAATTATTTTTGTAGTTCAGACCAAATAGAGGTTTGACCTTGTACTCCCCAAAGAGAGGTGCAGGATTATTGTCAGAGTCTTTCCAATCTCAAAACACTTCAAACTTCTGTATTATCTGCTTTCTGACTTACAGGAAAATTAAAAATAAATACAGCAATCGGGACATTATAATCCCTGACAGGTGAAGTGAAACACACTGATCATCTCTTCATCGTTCCAGCTGTTACTGGGTGAGATATATACGGCAGCAAGTGAACAGTTTGTCCTCAAAGTTGATGTTAGAGGCAGGAGGTATTGTCAGGTGTAAGGATTTGAGTGAGTTTGACAGGGGCCACATTGCTAAACAACAGGGTCAGAGCATCTCCAAAACTGCTGCTCTTGTGGGGTGTTCCTGGTCTGCAGTGGTCAGTATGTATCAAAAGTTGTGCAAGGAAGAAACAGTGGTGAACCAGGGACAAGGCTCCTTGATGCACATGGGGAACAAATGCTGGTCTGTGTGGTCCAATCCGACAGACAAGCTACTGTTTGCTCAAATTGCTGAATAAGTTAATGCTAGTTGTGTTGTGAAAGGTGTCCGAATACGCAGTGCATCACTGTTTGTTGCGTGAGGGGCTGTATAGCTGCAGACCAGTCAAGGTGGCATTTGGTCATAGTGTCACCCCTTATTGGTGTATAGGTCTACACATTTATGGGCAAATAATACATGTTTAGATCAGTTTTGACCTTTCAAACACAGAAATAATTCTGGTGACTTGTGTCCTAAATGCAAAAACATGAGGGGCATTCCAATCAGTGACGACATGTTTTCAATAATATGATTTTGACAAGAACAAACCACAGAGGTCATATATTGCATAAGTTTCATGTCAAATTTAAGATGATAGAAAATCTTGCCATTTTAAACTAGAAATATAAAGAACCCTGAAAACATCACTGAATAAATTCAATACTGTAATACTTGTAGAACTGGTGTTAGTTGAAGTTTCCTCTTATACTAAGGACTTTATCAGTACTCTTCAGTCATTTTATATTTAATGAGTACTGTCAAATGGGCCCCCCTTAGGGGGGTTCTCCCATTATCATTGCAAACTTGGCACATTTTTCATCACTGCTGTGGTTTTAAGGCTGTCAGCCCTCAGAGGCCCTCTACTTGCATGGAGCCCCAAGCAATTGCCTGCCTTGCCTGGTGACAATATTTCACATTTTGGACAGAGACGTTCACCAGTTCCTGCTGTCTTCCCAGTGTTTTTAGTGTCAATAGAAAATGTTATTCAGTAGTGAAAGTAAACATTACTGTCTCTGCTAATGCAGTGCCAGTCATTTCAATTGTTAAATTTAAAAAGTTTCATAGGCATGAGTGTTGTTGAAGAATATTGTGCAAGCATTTCATTAAAATAGAAATATATACAGTCAGTCACTGTGGATGAAGGTAAGATGGTTATAAAGCCTTGAATAACTGTTTTACTTCTACCAGGGTAAAAGTTAAGTCTATGTTCTTCACATCCCTCTTTTCCTCTTTTTACCCAAGTAATCCATCCTCTGCTTGGTAGAGACATGACATATGCCCCCCTTAATAGTTTTTTTAAGCCTGGACAGCATAAAATTGCTTTATTTGTCATATGACGGCAAAAGATTAAAATACCTTTGATATATATATATATATATATATATATATATATATATATATATATATATATATTTTTTTTTTTTTTTTAGCATGAAGTGTATTAATAGCTGTGTATTAGCACTACATAGTATCAGCTCCTCTTGCATTGCCTCATCTCCACTTGTTTTCTTTTCCCTCTTTTTTAAAATGTGAATTTCCCATTAAGCATTGTTAACCATGCATGCTTTTTGATATTACTTAAGAAAAATCTGACATAAAGACACTGCCAAGTCCTGCATGGCAACAACAAGTGTCAGTGTGATATCTGACATGAAAATGAAAATCCCCTCATGTTGGCTCTGTACTGTTTTATGACACCCCAAACCCTCCTTTATATTTGGTATGTTTGTTGATGTGATGTTTGCAAGCATCTCTGGCAAAACTGCCAGTGTTACACTAATGGGCTTCCGATTTGTGTGCTTTAAGTAGAAATGATCAGATTTCTATTTATATCAAACATGAAAAGACAAAGGATGTGTGGTACATTTTTCTGCAGTCTTAATGTCATCTTAATCAGACAGCCATGACTTTATACAGGACCTTAATTAAAAAACATGATGGTATCTTGGTATCTGTAGAGACATTTAGAGTTGTGATGCTGTGTAGGTTCTTTGTGCTATCTTTGCCCTGCTTCTGCATTGGTTCAGTGAAGGTTCAGCTCAGAAGATTCAGTTATAAAGAAAGAAGAGCTTTGTGTGAGCTGTCTGTGTAGAGTTGTGTTGTGCTCCCATTTCTAAAAAATGAGACATGAGTCATATGCACTTGATCCCCATAACATTCACAAATAGGACAACAGGAAACCCCATTCATTCATATTTTCTGTGGCAGTGCTGTGCAACTAATTTGTGCCCTAAGTAAACCAGAATTCAAGTTCAGGAAGATAAAAAATGATGTCGGAAACTTTGCAGAATACTTGATAAGAAGGTTCAAACCACAAGGCTTCATCTGTCAAGTGAGTGGTGCAAAAACTCTAAAAACTCCTGGATGTTTTCAGGTTGTTTTGGTAAACTGAGTGTTTCAAAGGTCTGTTGTTGTGAGCCAGAAACAAGCCAGCAATTGAACCAGTTATAAACTGGGAAATTTATACCGACTAAGCAAGTTCATGACCTGGTTAAGCATGATCTTGTTTGCGGCTTTGAGGTGGAAGGACTAATTGGAAGTCTTTATTATTTTTATGTTAATGCAAAAATGTAGAGGGCTGATCTTAACCTGGGGTCACATTTCTGGGCTTTAATTATAACATTAAATAATAGGCTCTGCCTCGAGGGGCTATAATGACAGTCCTGCCTGTGTCAGAGGTTTGCCTTATGTTTCTTTATACTGTGCTGCCTCATTTCCTTTTTATGCTCTTTTTACTCACCATATATTAGGCTCAGTCTTCTCTTGGAGCAAAATTCATACTGACGCTAATGGATTTATGATGGTTGCTTCCTGCAGAAGTAATGCATTTTCATTTAAACTGAATATAGGAATGAAGATATTAAAAAAAGATTATGATTGAGGTATTGAAACTTTATCAAATTCTTTCCTATCTATGTCCAAAAAGGGAGTTTGCTTGAATAATATGAGTGCTATTTTTGTACACTTCCTCATATTCCTGTCAAACTTGATGTAGTTGGAATCAGGGCTAGGAAACAAAGACCAAAAATTAGTTGTTGCAAAACAAGAATTGTTGACATCATTTTGAAACATTGGTCAAACTGTCAATGTTGGTCTTTGCTTCTTCCAAATTTTGTCAGCATACAATATTTGGGCTTTAATTTGCCTGCAATTTCTAAGTCATTAAAAGCAGTAAATCAGCCAAATACTGTGTGTAGTAGGGCTGAACGATTTCAGAAATTTCAGAAAAATAAAAACATCATAATACAAAAGAATGTGGAAAGTGCAGTTTTAGCGGGAAGGAAATCTATATCCTTTATATTGTTGCTTTTCGATATTAATATCTTGAATGTTCATATCTAGATATCGATACAATAACAATATATTGTTCAGCCCTAGTGTGCAGGACTTGCCCTTTGTTGCCTTGCTTTCAAATTTTTAGTTGTTAACCACAATTGAAACTACTAATTTCAAGTATATTACCTTTTGGTCAACAGGCATATTATATATTATTGCCTCTTCCACACTGATATTTCACTGGTGCATTACTTTAAATTGAAAAAGTAAACAGCACAAGTTATGTTTCTTTGAGTTCACTTGGTTGAAGGATCAATAAAATAGAAAGAACTATCCCACATTTTTGATATGAGCTTGACCAAAGAGAAAAGAAAGCAAAGTAAGAGAATAGCAATCTCAAGTTCACTATTAAAATTTAGAGCTTAATAACATTTCAAAATACTGATCCTTTGACTGCTCTTATATTAATGTACTGTATACTGTAGACTAAAAATATCACCCAGCCCTATTGTGAATGTATAATAACGTCACACATCCTGTTTTTTAATTAAATGCCTTTAACCCTTTAAAGCCTGAAAACCCAAATTATAGCCAGAAAATTCAAACATTTTGGAGCTAAAGTGTTTATTTCACTGAGGGGTTAAAGAAAGTATGTTGGACTCGTAGAGTGTCATCAAACGACATCAGACTTCATCCGGGACCAAAGGACTACAGCAGGGGAGGGCCAACACTTTATTTAAATCACCCTCCCTCGTGGCAGATAAGAGCACAGAGCAGTCGTGCAAAAAGAAATCTCCAAGACACTCACTGCTGACTTGAATAAGGCCACAAAGAGCCTCTCCAGGGAGCCGTACCGTCATGACAAATGTGACAGATCATCTAACCTTAATGTTAAGAGAGGGCCAGTTTGAAATGTCGTTGCAGTTAGAATGTCAATGAGGCTTGTGAAAGAACATCTCCAGCCCTCCTGGTTCCCGTTTTATTCATTCAAATCCTGTTGGAAAGGCTGTCTGATCCCTTTGATAAAGGCATATTGAGATGGATGGATTTACAAGCTCCTGTCCAGTGTTACCAGCTTTTGGACCCTTGATTTTTTTTTTCCATGTGTCTAATGAAACATCTGCCATTGTTGATGCTTTTTTGGCACAGGCCCTGTTCTCTGGCTCCTGCAGGGTGTTAGAATCTGAAAAGGAGCCAGCCTCATCTCCTGCTCCCAGAGCCCCACTGCTCCCCATCCCCTGTGTAAGCTGCCGGTAAATGAGTGGGCTGGTCAACTCACACCCCGGGGCTCTACCTCGGGCTCTTTAGACCACCAGCTGTTGTGTTTAGGACTGAGTCATGCACCAGTTAGTTTCATGAATCCAGAGCTGTAACCTCATATCTCATTTTTCTCTCTCAGATTCTGGTATGAACAAAGGTGATGCATTGCAAAGACACAGTTCAAGAGGTGTAGGAGTTTTAAACAATCGCCTCAAATAAACCTGAAAAACAGAAAGTTCAAGAACATGTATCTACAATGAGTATTACAGAAGTCACTCATAGTGCGTAACATTTTTGCAGCTTGCAAACATTTGCTCACTTAGAGCAGGACAAAAATCCAAAAGGCAATATGTTGTTGTCCTGGCTTCTGTGACACAAATATCAGATTAATTTTGTTGGTGTCATAAAATCTAACACACTAAACAGATTTCCCACCAGTCTGACTCACAGTGTGATTACATTGGTTATCGAAAGCAGAAATTTAAGGAAACAAATATGTCAGTTATTTTTTTTAAGTTACAAAATAACTGCTGGTGAGAGATCAAACTGATGCCAAATTAAAGTAATTAACATTGATTCTGCACTGCACTGTGTAGTACAGTTCCGTATTATTCAGATGAAATCAAATATGTTGTGTTATCACTATCATTGTACTGTATCATGCTGAATATCCCAGAGTTGCTGTATATCTTAATATGGTTATTGTGGGAAAGGATCTCTTATTGTGTTGCCCCAAATTTCCACAAAATCCGTCTGCACTGCACACTCGGCAGCAAATCTTTCCCAAGTCACTTCAATGAGTCTGTTTCCACAGCCTGCGCCTTGCTCCGTCCAGAGCGGGCCAGCAGTGCACTTCCGCATGGGATCGCTAGAAATACGCAGCGAGTCTATTTTTAGCTCGAGCCACTTCAGCTCTGCATCAACCCCTGCCAAACAGATCGACCCAACATAGGAAAACAAGCGCTCTGAGTTTCTGGGTCATTTCAAAATACAGTGGAATAGTGAAAATGATGTTCATGCCAGATCAGCGTCAGGCAGGGAATATACCCTGTTAACCTTCCCATTATCTTGTAAAGCCTCAATTACCTCATGAAGTTGTGGTTCTTCTGTGATCTTTATGATCTCATGTTTCAGCTTCCAGGTCTGCGCTCCGCTGCGCAGCTCTTTAAATAAGCCCCCAGTGGGCGAGGACGCGCACCATCTGTCAGAGCAAAGCCGCTGCACGGACGTGACTCTCCGCAGTCGGCCTATGTGGAAATCTGGGGCTATACTATGGAAAATCATAGTGCACTGAATAATATTATACTGACATAATCATAGTAGTATTACATCATACTATACTGTGTTGTATCATATTGTACCTCATCACCATTGACTGTAGACAGAATTTGATGAAGAAATATGATGTCAGTGGTTTGATGATCAAAAGAGCCCTTTAACAATCCTCAATAAAATTAAAATGGGCGGGGTATAATAAGACATTTGTTGAACCAGGCTATTAAGATGCATATTTAGGCTGTCAAAACCATTTGTTCCCTGCATACAAAATATAACTTCTGGGATTCCTGTAGCCAGCCTTAAGTGAACACTCAAGGAACAACAGCTTGTGGTACTTCCACATTTACCTCATTTTCAGCCTCAGATATTGCAGCCTTCTAATTTCATAGTATTTTGTCATGCTGTATCATTACACTTTACATCCCACCATTGTTGTGCCTTAGAAGTGTTAAACCCCCTCAGACCTTTATGCCTTTGATCAATACATCAAATCTGCGCCTATCTCCTATTTTTACCATGTCATGCTATTAAACTGTAAACATTAGCACCTGTCCTGTTCTGAGACCTAGATGAATTTCTTGCGGTAGTATTCATCATCCTTGTCCTCCATGTAGTTCCAGCATAATGCCTAACCCCACGAAACACACAGAAGATGGAATCTCAAGCTTCTCAATTGACATTTGGGAGTGTCCAAGGAGCATGTGAATACATGTGATGCAAGCATGGGTCAGGCAGTTTCTATGATAACCAGGACATTTTTTGGCATGCACCACTCTGGCCACAGGACAGCATGTGATGTTTTTTTGTGGAAGAAGGCCTGGTTTGTATTTTCAATCCTCAGAAATGATCATGTTTAGTCTACATCAAATTGATAAGTCAAATCCAGTTTTCTCATTTCTTGCCTCAGTAATTCTGTTAAAGTTGAGTTCAGGGCTGCAACAAAGAATCAAGTAAAGCTGTTTACCTCATATAGACCATTGAGCTGAGTGTCGAACAGACTCTTAAGTTTGGACATATAAATGCTCTAAACCTAAATTTATCACAGTGATGGTGATATTTGATCACTTTTTGTTGCCTCTGCTGCTTCTCTGCCATTCAATCAAGGATTGTGGTATAATCCCCAATACTTTGTTCTCAGTCCTGTAATGCTGTCAGTTCACTGGACGTTGTTTTTTCCAGTGATTTTGTAAATGCACTGTTTTTAGGTGTAAGGGGAGCATACTAGCCGAATTCTGCAATTTTAAAGCAGTCTTTCTCCAGCCTTTCAACATAATCAAATATGTTTGATATTATCAAGTCTTTAGTCTTGTCTGATGCAAACTATGTTGTTCAGTAATGTGATTGTACCAGGGAGGTGAAGGGGAAGGAGGGCTGTATGTCTCTACAAGACTGTGGAAAAAAAGGAGAAAATGCAATGGTAGAGGGTGCAAGAAGACATGTTCTTTTTGAGCAACAATAGTGAGGAAAGGGAAAAACAACAGACACAATTTACAAATGACGTGGATATTGGCGAGAATGCTTTAGCATGCTGAGCTGACTGTAGGCTCGAGAAAATTGTTCCCTTGTAGTAAATACCACCTTTCAAACTCTAATGGCTCTATTGTGATGGCGTGAAGTGTGTTGTCTAAAAGAATGTGGCACACAGCAGTTTAGAGCTTGTCGGTCTTCATTTGCTATTTTGACGACACAGTCATGCAACAAAGCCAGGCATAGGACACAAAGAGGACAGATTATGTGCCTTGATTGTATGTGAGTGAGTTTTGGGAGTAGCATAGATCAGACCCATTAGAATGTCAGTTTTCAGTGGCTCCATGTTGCGTGAAAATCTTAAGATGTTTGTGTATGTTTTTTCTTGTTTCTGGGAGTATTATACGTGCTGGAGCACACTGAGACTTAGCTCTCTGGCCCATTGTAAAGTGTAAACAGAATTTTTTTAACAAATGCTCTGATATTCAATTGAAGAGGTGTGCTGCTATGCAACTTATGTGGGTGACATAAGTTGAATAAACAGTTTATTTTTGTCTCACAGATGGGCGTCAATGTCTAGTGCATCCTCAAAATAGCAGAAACACCACACCACAGATGTTAGACTTTAGACCAGGTGTAAGGAGGTTTAAAGCACGGTCATTTTCTGCATCCTCAGGTTAGGAACACACCAGCTTTGGGCCTGACCACTCCTCATTTTTAGGCAAACACACCCCTGGACACAAACAGAAGCAGTGTGAATGCTGCGTGTAAAATGGTGTCTGCATCAGGGGGGAAATTAGAGAAGACACTTGCACTTCAAGTCAAAATGCTTTGCCCATGGCACTATAGGGTCCTAAATGTGCATTGTTGTGCATTGAATGATAGGAGAGAGAGATGTTGTGGATAGGCTTGTGACAGGGGGTGAGGGAGAGAGTAGGGGAGGACACTCTGCAAAGTGGCCACAGGCTGAATGTGAACCCGGGCTGGCAGAAGCAAGGATATGGGTCGTGCCTGGTTGCTTACATCTCCTCCAAACTAGCACCCTGAATGTGTTCATGTTGAAACACAAATTGTCTGATACATGAAACCATAGAAGAATGTTGAAATAATCTATAATATTTTTTATTCAAATATAGTTTAATAATTTGATCATCCACTGTTCATTCAACACTTTTCTTAGTACAGTTATGTTTTTATAACACTTGCTTTGACCTTAAACACAAATTCTACACAGACTGAGAGACTTTGAATGAAGGCCTTTCTCAGATAGAGCCCCGCCTCATACTGTATGCCTGGTACTCTCCTCGATAATATAGGTAAAGGCCCTTGTCTATTTTTAAAGATTCAGGGTATGTTCTTGAAATGCTGTAAAAGGTTTCACAAAGTATTTGTGCTGCAAGGTTCAAATTATTGTTTATTTTGACGACACAATGGATGTTTAGGTGCCTCCCATCATTTCACAATGGCCCCCCCTTTATTTCATTTTCTCCCTTCTGTGCTTCACCATATTATGTAGATTTACATTGAAAGGAGGTATTAAGACATATTCTATTTTTAATCAATCAGAAATTTGTTCATTGCAGATCAAGGCAGGCAATTTACTTTCCACTTACAATGTGCACTTGTGGGCTTCAGTATTTTCAGTCTTTAGTAATACTAGAATGAATAAGGCACTTAGAGCCCTCTGTGTCTAACTCATCCTATTTATGTCCTCCAGAAATGCACCATTAAGTGTAGCAAACATTTTTATCTATTTTCCTGTCTGTTCAGTTAGAAGTGGGAGCAGGGTCAGCAGCCTCAAGTTATTTCCTTTTTTAATGTTTCTATTAAATGTTTGATCAAAATAAATCTTTTATCTCATGTTTAAATAAAGCGGTGATCCAAAAGAGTGTTGAGTTAATCATTAAATACTTCAGAAAGTTATAACAGACTTCTACAGTTAAATAATCATGAACGGAGCTCCTGCATAAAATAGATGCCTCAGTCAAACTGCTTGGAAATTCACAAAATACAGGCTTTATATATATTTATTCTTGTCTGTATTTCACAGCTTGATATGACTCTGATCCTTTGTCTTAACGAACCCTTCAAAGTAAGGGTAAAAGAGGTGAGAATAAGCTTTAACCAGCTTCCTATTATGCAGAAACACCTTTGTGAGGCTGTATGTAACATTTCTTACAAAGACTGTGAAATGGAAATCCATCTGCTTTAATGTTTTTATTGGAAAAAGCAGGGTTCACCGTAGACTCAGGCATAAATTGAGCTTTGGAAATTGGTCACAGGCATTACCCATGACAGAAGCATGCAGCTGTACAGTTTATTATACAGTATACCGTGGCCCTGCTTTAATAGACTGCATGGATGAGTGGAGGCAGTAGCTTTAAGGGCCAATGAAGTGCCTCACTTGTACGATGGTTTACCTTTGACATTTACCGCTACAGTTTCTGGCCTGGTGGCACATTTGAGTTTCAGATACTAAGCATATAGTCAATAAGTGCTCAGTAAAGCATGGGTGCATTTGAAATGGAGTTTAAATTATCAAAAGGTGCTGAAATAAGGTGACAGGTAGGAGGAACTTTATGGTTAAATAAAAAGCTTTGGATGAGTTCTGTAGTCAGTTTCTCATTAGGTTTTCAGGAAAACTGAAAGCTGCTTGTTATAGCAGTCAATAGAAAACTCAACATTGACCCTTAGTATCTCCAAAGTGAATCCAAAATCATTCTTGATAAAGCATGGATGTTTTTTCAAAGGCATCACTCATTGATTTCTAAAGTGTAGTTTTGAAGCCCAGTTGTAACATTCATCATAATGGAAACAGACATACTTGATGTTTATCCTGGTGTATGCACATGCATCGGTTGGCGTCATGAGTGCTGTCGCACTTACCTATACTTGACATAATGGGCTTTACTTGCAGATGGTCTGATGGTCTTTTTATTATGGTTTGTCTTTAGCATACCCTCTGTATTGTTGTATGTGTGCCTTGTAAATAATGGAGAATCCATGTTGTTTTGTGTATCTGTCATCTTGCTACTTCCTGTTACTGTTGTTTTATGCGTTGTGTTGGTTTTAAGATTGTAACACTTGTACAAATGCATTACATTGACCTGCCAGGGACTACAAATGGAAATTATCTCATGGCTACCATCTGGCACATTCACATGTCAGTGTTCATTATTGTGCACTGCTATGATGACAAATATAATATTACATATTAGAATTAGAATTGACATTGATTGATTGATAGCTGTCTTTTTTACCCCTGTTCCATTTGTTAACATGGAGAAATGGGCTTTATGACTCATACTGTAGCCAGTCACCATGGGAAACCAACATTTTGGCTTCACTTTTGGGGATCTGCCATGTTGCTCATCTATATACACAGTGAAATTGACTGAATTTAATTAAATTGATTATCATTAGTTGTAACTGTGATGTTGATTTTTCTGAAGCTTTGATAAATGCACCCTTCATCTCACTATAACTTACTACTACATGAGACCAGGCATAAATCAGCTCAGGTTTGTGATTTATGGTAGTGTAACCTAAATGAAACAATGTGAGTTTATAGTGACAGTATACAGATTTTTTTTTTAGCATTTATAACATTCAGAATGCATTGTCTGACTATTTGGAACTCAAGCTGCCCAGCCAAAGTGGTAGACCTCAGCAGTAGTCTCGCTGCACTTGTCTCACTGTTCTGCTGAATTCCTCTGCCATGGTGATTTCTCTGCTTCCAGCCAACAGTTGTTTATTATTGTGGAAAAACACTATTTTCTCCTCATTGTTCATGTTGATATGGCCGGTCCTCCCATGATTAAGTATCAGCTTTTCTCTCTACAAGTCTTGAAACATGGTCTGTGGTCCACAGTGGTTGCCTACAATTTCAGATATTACAGTTTCATATTTCCAACTTGGTAATAGCTTCTCCTTTAGGCCAACTGTTTTTGTCACCACAGAACCTGGCTGCTGCAGTTCTGCCACTGTGCAAAATGGAGCGCCTCCAGCACTCACCATCTTCGGGTAATTCAGCCAAACACATTTAGAGAGAAATAAAGCAGCAATTTCTGCCCTGCAAGATCTCATCACTAATAAATAACCTGTATTGTGCAGGTCCAATGCTATGCAGTGAAATGTATATTTGATTAAAAGCTGACAGGCTATTGGGAATTTGATCAACACTTTTGATGGTAAAGCTGTGATATGTATACCCTGTGTTAGTTCACAGAGATGGGAAGGTTAGAGGAACAGTGTACATCAAGTATAGAGAAACTATAGACTCTAAAAGATGGTTGATGTTTTGTTCTTTGCAAGAACATAGTAGACATAGTTGGTCATGATTAGACACATTTTTGAAAACTTCTTGATATTAATTTCTTAATGAATTTGGAAAAATAAAATAGGAATGCAAGTAAAACACTGTATACATTAACTTGTAATAATGCTACTAGTTCTACAACTACTACTGTTGTTATTATTATTTTATTATTATTATTATTATTATTTATAATTATATATTTAAGCTGTATTTTTAAAAATGCTCTTAAATGAAACCACCTGTCCGGAGCTTTCAACAGACAAAACCTTTGGCGAAGTGCTAGATTAAAGTCATTTATCTCTTTTACAAGCATCATCTCATCTTTTGCTTTCAAAGTGAATAACTGAGTGATGTAGAACAGGGGTTCCCAAATTGAAAAACATGTTTTAAACCCCTCCTCGTGATGCCTCATGACTAAGCACGAATAGTATGAGGGCTGCTATTGAACAACACCCACACCTCGACTCTCGAGCTGTGTCAGACTCTTTTGTGACTGTCTCTTTCAAGTCCAACTAAAACATTATGTATATAAACAGTGTCAGATATCACAAACAGGTGATTGGTTTTGGCCAAGAAAAGCCTGATCAGGGCATCTCTAAATGTGACAGAAAAAAAGCATTTGTTCAACATCCATCCAGTGTTTTTACTTGAAATGTTATGCCCTTCCCTATTACTAATCATTGGTTGTTACCTGAATGGACTTGAAATATATTGCAGGGGTGCTTGAAACAGTCCATCTGGTTTGTGAAGTTAGAGCTCTGTGGTATTTCTTTGTGGTGCTGTGATAATGCCAAAGCATCACCTGCAAATAACAACTCTTTGTTCCTCGTAACAATTTAACCTAAAAGAAAAAATACATGCTGTAATGTGCAAGTATAACACCGCTCTTATTGTTGCCACCTTTTGTTTAAAACTTTGGCTTTTACTCCACCATGTAAGGTACCTGCTTTCTTCCTGCTTGTTTTCATGTGCCACACTGACAACCCTGTGCTTGGTTGCTGAAGAAAGGGTGATGTACAGTGGAGTCCCGCAAATAAGGAAGATTGAAAGAACTGATTGAGTTGTTTGGTAGAAATATGGACTTTGGTCTGGTTGATGAATTCATTTCCTCATTCCCCGTGTGAGTGTGATTGACAAAGCAAGTGAGATTGCTGTGAAGAAAATGATAAATACTGAATGCATGTCATCCAGAGTACAAAGCAAAAGTCACATTAATGAATCACCATCAGCTTAAAATGACAGTTCATGAGTGTGTGAGTAAGATTGTGGTTTTTTTTATTTATTTATTTTGATGAGTCATGCAGCCCTAGTCAATACTTTGTTTTTATAAAAACACTAAGTTTGCAACAGCTTCATTAATTTAGCATCATAAATTCTGGTATAAGTTGAACATTTTATACTTTTGTAAAACATAAACACATTGTTCTTGATGTCACATTATGAGTTTTTAAACATGTATGTAACAATTTGATCCTATGATCATGAGAACAAAATTAATTAATCCCTCTTGATAACCAAAGTGGCCCTTTCCTGGTCTTAAGGTTCTCTTCCTAATGAAAAGCATGATTATTTACACCTGTGCCGCTGTTATTTTTCAGCAGTTCATCAGACTAAAATGAGAACAGAGTTGACATAACATATTGAAAAACGAGCCATGAAATGAACTAGGAGCTGATTTTCTTCACTCGCAGAGCCTCGCCCCCCTGCTTTACGCCACCCTGTGAAACACATATTTATCTTTCCATTACTGTCACTCACTTCCCAACTCTGGAAGTTATTTGAAAGTTAGAAAATCTCTTAGCTGCTTCCTGCTGAGGTAACATATGGTTGGAGCGATTGTGGGAATTATCTGTGTCATCTTGTTTGGACATATTCAATTTGGGTCTGGGGCCCCAGTGGAACTAGTTGAAAGTGGGTGATTTGGGTGATGGAGAGGAGATCCAGATGGCAGAGCAGTGGTAAGATCAATCAGGCCTGATGCATTTTTCTCCCACTTCAACATGCAGACAGATGTGATTTAACACAGTAATTGGGTTTACTTCCAGTTCTTCGAGTTGTGTTGACAAGTAATAACACCTTAGAAAACATGTGAGAACATGCTTTTAGAATCTATTACATGTTAATTATACCATGTGTTTAATTCATCAGAACAATTCAGAATCATAACAAATCAGCAACGGGTTTAAGTGGCTATGAAAGTGAGCCAGCTCGGGCTTTTTAATCGTCATCAGCAGAAATGTTGATTTTTCCATCAAAAGTACAGACTGTATTCTCATTAGTCTTTCCTTTTTTTTCTTAAAATGTCACTACTGATCAGTTTCATGATTACTTTTCTGTAAGTCATTTCCACTGTTGTTTAAATGCCTCTGCCTCAGCAGGAGTCTGTGATCACATTCTTGTGATTGCAGTATCTCAGGAATGCTTTGAGGGATTTTCTTCAGTCCTTTCCAAAGTATCCACAGTTTTGTGCGGTTCAAGGATAAACTTCTTTTTTTAATTTAGAGGTCAAAAGTCAAGGCCATAGTGTCTCATCTTTATCTCTTGCGAGTGAATCTGATACCTTGACCTTGCTTTCAGGGATTTTTCTTTGGAGTTTGCACGCTGACTCAAGGATAAATTGATTATATTACGTAGGAACAAGGTCACACAAACACCTACGTCATGAAAGAAATAAATACTTCTGCAAAAACCACCTTCATCGTTCTTCTTGACCCTTGACTTTACTTTCAATGTGCAGCGATTGCATATACAATAACTACCAGGCAGTAGCTTATGCCATAAAAAACTCAAATTTTAATAGACACCTCCCCAAACCAACAGTGTAAAATGTTCTAAAATATAACTAGACTTATATTAGATATTGTTGCTTTAAAATCAAATATATTTTGCCAGGTAATTTACATCCATCCATCCATCCATCTATTATCCATACAGCTTATCTCTTTTGGGGACTGGAGCCTGTCCCAGCTGACATTGGGTGACAGGTTGGGTACATCTTGGACTAGTTGCCAGCCAACCACGGGGCTGACATGAAGCAGCAAATAACCATTTACTCACAATTGCACTTAAGGGCAATTTTAGACACAAATTAACCTAACAAGCATGTTTTAGTCTGCGGAAGAAACCTGAGTGTCCAGAGAAAACCCAGGCACGCACAGGGAGAACATGCACCCCCGCACAGAAAGGCTCCACGATAGTGTAGTAAGCTGTTATACTTTTAAGGATATTTGGGAGGTGAGGAAAAAAATCTTAATCATCAAAACATTGGTAAGTTACAAATTCAATAATGTTAACATCATTAATTAATTGATATCAAGAATGCTGTCAGTTGCCACTCTTAGGCATTGTTTTGAGTCACCATTATTAGAGAAAGCAACATTCTGATCAAAGTAAAACAAAAAGTTCCGCTAGAATTAGAAGAAGTCTCTTTGGTGCTGGTATTGTTAAATAGAGACACAGTGGACATCATTTATCCACTGTTTGCTCTTCTCTTAGTTTTCTCTTTAAGATTGGGCTGGAAGAAGTGTAATTTTAACTTGTTTCCTACAGAGTTAGTACATCCAATTAAAAAGTATTGACTTTAATTAAAAAAAAAAAAAATAAAATAAAACTGGTTGAAGCACATAGACAGGGATTGTCAACGTCTCTGTGGTGTAGGAGAAGTGTTGTCTTGCCTGCCACTTGGCTATCACTGAGTGTGTGATATCATGTCAAAATTATAAATACAAAAGCCAGTATGGTAATAAACCATTTTCATGAGAATACTGTGATATTTTATTCGTTTAGAATCAATATTTGTTCCCCAGAAGGTTCCCGTATATATCCCCTTAGGTTTAACTCCATACACTTCAAGAACTTGTTCCTGAAATCACCATGTTATGTTTCACCAAATATCTCGAGTAGTTCTTTTCAGCGCTCTGACAGTCAGAGTCATTTCATGAGGTTAGACATCTCTCCTTCCTGAGCGTAGTTTCCTTTGTTTCTAAATTAAATCATTCTCTGTTGTGGATTGCAGAATATGACGTGATATAGAGCCTCATTGAATGCACAAAATACCCAGAGACTCATCTGACAGTTGGTAGCCTACTTTTGCTCTGCATTTTAAATCTGACTTAGATGTGTTTAGAGGAAGAAAATATCCCAATACATTCAAAATCCCCTTGATTACCCTAATCCTTTATTATGCAGATATGAAAATTAACCCTTAAAAAAGAGCCATAAGTAGGAGTCTTAAAAATCTGAAAACAAACCTTCTAAAAACAAACAAAATTCCCTCTTTCATGTGCCATTAAAGAAGTATCACTCAGCCTCCCATCATTCAACAACCGTTAATTCCATTAGCGCGTGTGATGGAGTTCCTTTTTGCCCTCTAATCTAGGTCGTGTCAGCGGAATAAAGGGCCCTTCAAGCGTGCCGCAGTCCAAATAAAGGAGGACAGTCATGGCCCAGATGTGTGAGGGGCCGAGCTGTACCTGAGTCAATAGATCTCAGAGATAGAGGTGTCAACCTTTCACAGGGAGCAGCTGAATCGCAGCCAGCCTTTTAGCTTTACCGTCCAGTGGGCTGAACTTGGCAGAACCATTTAGACCAAAGTGAGAGGAGGGAGAAAGTAGAAGACAAAGAGCAGCGCTGTCAGGGATTTTAGAGACAATGGTGACTTTGGTTCTCTTCCTCAGGTCACAGAA
Organism: Cetoscarus ocellatus; assembly: GCA_037902135.1. NCBI lineage: Eukaryota > Metazoa > Chordata > Actinopteri > Labriformes > Labridae > Cetoscarus > Cetoscarus ocellatus. The sequence continues at coordinate 112,958 of JBAMNC010000386.1, read as the reverse complement.
GTGCTCTTGTCTTTAGCTCACCGGTTTTATTGCCATAGAGTTTTCAATGAGGTCAATAAATTCATACTTTAAAGCTTTTTCTGCTGTTTCTCAGTACAGAATACAATCTTTAACATCACAAGACAGCCATATAATACCGTTTAAGGATAATTACGACCCAAATGAGGATTTTTCTTTTTGATTTATTCAATATAACACATACATCTTAATAAACACTGAGACATTTTCAGGTGAAGGAATGATATTTTAATTTCAAGCATGAATAAATATTTATGCCCCATGAGAGGGTAAGTTTATATGTGCTGTCAGTCAAATATAACAAAAAAAAATTATGCAAGCATTATGCAAGTGCAGGATGCTGGTAAACATGAAGTATATATATATATATATATATATATATATATATATATATATATATATATATATATATATATATATATATATAAAATACAGCCTGACTGAAATTAACCTCTGAAATTCTCTGCTCAACGTTTGAATATTGACATATGACTTAAAGGTATGCAGTCTTGAGTTATTATAATCTATTGTACAAAATTATCTAAAAAAAACCCCATCATGGTTCATTTTTAAGGGATTAGACACGATTTTTCTTAGTATTTTTGAGTAGTCATAATTTAAAAAAAGGAAAAATTGTGCACATTTTTTTATCCCTTATTAGATTTTTTTTGTGTTACCTTTGCCAGGTACTGATGTGGAACTGCCAAAAAAGGGAAACTGATGTGAATCTACATCCTGTTTGTTAAGTGACATATATCAAATAACAGAGGAATAAAAGAGCACCAGTGACAGACTCAACAAATGGGGCGGTGCGGACAAGCTAGTTTAATATTTAACTATCTGGAAACCATACCAATGAATTGTCTGTTTATCTTACATCAATTCTGCTTTCTACCTCTGCTCTAGCTAAGCTAGTTCTGCTTTGCCTCAGTACTGCACTCTTGCTTTTACCCTTCACCTCAGCATCCACCTGTTGGCTGCAACAGGGGTCCAAGGTCTGATGGCCTCACTCTTTAAGTCTGCAAATGAAGTAAATCATTAAAGTTATAAGGTCACAGCAGAGATGCCGAACCCAGACTATGTTCTGTTGCTGCAATAAACATTAAAACAAATATGGACATGAAGTTTTTGACTGACCTGAAGTGTCATGGAGTGTTGACTTAGTATCTATTAAAGGAAGCAGAGAGGAAACAACTTTGTAGTAGTGTGGGACAATGTTTGATTTTTGCTGATATGATGATATTTCTGAAATTGTTATCAACAATACTAATATTTTTATGTCAAGAGCACAAAGTCCTTACTTACAAAAATGAACTTGTTTCTTTTAATGTGACAATCTATTTGTGTAAGGAACAGATGCAGATCAAGAAAAACAACATTTAACTTATGAATGATGAAACTTAATTTTTAAATGTATCCGTGCAGTGATGACAAGATGAAGCGTTACACTTTATTTGAGTATTTATTTGATTTTACTGCTGATACTAGGGCCGCTTGATTATGGCAAAAATCACAATCATGATACTAGGGCCGCTTGATTATGGCAAAAATCACAATCATGATTATTCTAATTAATATTGAGATCATGATTTGAAACATGATAAATTACTGATTTTAAAACATGCAACACATGCTTTCATTCAGCGTTTATGCTTTTGACACTGTCATTTTGAACCTTAAGAAAAACAGGCAATACATAGGAATATACCTGTTAATCACAAATTCCTCAAAATAATGCTAATAATAATAATTGAAAAAGGAAAAAAGTTTAGCACGTTATGTGATAGTAGTCTTTTAATCTCGATACCTCAGTTTTCATAATTGTGGAAGGCAGAAATTGTAATTGAGAATTAAAATTGAATGATTTCCCAGCTCTAGCCAGTATGTATGGCGATATATTGGCTGTAAATATTGGCAAAAATTTAGAATTTTTCCAATACTGATATTTTTTTAGGCCAATATCTTCTGGCACTAATATTGTGCAAACAATATTGTGCATCCCTGTTGTGTTTTTGCACATGCATTTGTGTATCTCATGTAAAATGCAAATTTTTACCAACATACAAAATATAGAATGAGCCATCCCAAGCTTATGGTGATGGTCCACTGCTGTCTGTCATAAAGTCTGTTGAGAATCTGGGCTCATTGAGACATTGATAACGCTGAGTATGGTAGATCTTTTTATATCTGAAATAAACACTGTGTGATTTTATATCTATTCGCCAGTAAACAGAAATTTCCATTTTGTGTTAGCATCAAGCTTTCAACTTAAGATGTGCATCCAGATACATCTGTGTTTAATATTGATGCAGCATGTTTAGAATACTAATTCTGCATTGCTCAGGTCATGAAGTATTTCCCCCTTCACATCGGTCTGTTTACTCACTGCCCTGTGGCACTTGTGAACCGTAGAGCTCCTCTCCTCTCTGTGCTGCATCATGTCTTGTTTTCTTTATTTTGTGTCTTAAAAGCTAATGACAGAAAATGGGCTCCAGGTTTTTAATGCATCTAGGGCAAAATGTGAAGGTAGAAGAATTGTGTTAGACCTACAAAAACTTACTTTGCTCAAAAATGTCTGTCCCTAATTTGTGTCGTGGTTCATTCCTCATGTCCCTCAGAGGAACCTAATAAACATAGATACACTACTTTGTTATTATTTCATGAAGGCAGCTTTCTAGCTTTGACTCTTTGGAGCTTAGTGTGGAGTGGATAGCATTATGCTTGAAGCTTGAGTATGTAAATGAGTACTGTAAAGCTAGAGATGGGTTTTCAACAGAATAAATGCCCCAAACTGAGAAACTGATTTACAAATAAACTGAATAATGGAAATCATAGCAGTGTGGGCTGGAGTAAACTCAATATTTGAATTGAAATGTCACAAGTATGAGCCCTTTTCTACAGGCCCGTGCCCTCATTTTAAAGCAATGAGACTCCGGAGCTGTGAGGCTGCCTGTATAAGAGCAAAGAGGAGGCAATATTCCAGCAGCACCTCTGAACAAGAATGGAGCTGGACTCTGGTGCTGTAGATCAATAGTAATAAACGCGATTCAGTCGAGGGGGAGCTTCCCCTGTTATTGAGCTTTGGTGTGAAAACCATGCACCTAAAATAGATCTTATGGACCAAATCCTAATTTCAATCCAAATTTGGGTTTCTTGCATAATACCAAAAGTTTAGCCTACATTTAGCTCCTGCAGGCTCTTTTTTAGTGTTCTGCTTTCATGGGAACAAACTTGGACTAAAACTCACCAGCTGAGAGTACAACTGTGCAGAATTTAATTACATTTACTGCATCACTACACCTTTTTATAGAATTTCAGCATGGGTGAATAATGCATTTTTCTCCCTTGACTTCATGATCTGTTGGCCTTTTTTTCTGGCATGGTACTCAGGCAAAAATGTCCTCACTTTTTTATAAGTGCTGGCAGGAGTGGTCAAGCAATGTAGCAGATGGTGTGGTCCATATGCAGTTAGCCCTTTGGCCAGGTAGACTAATGAATCCTTTTGGGAGTTAATCACACTGTCTGGCATCAGACCCTCAGTGGGCACAGAACCCACTCTGTTCCCACAGCTGCCCTCAAATATTCTGGAGCTTTAACTATTCCCCGTAACATATGTTTGAAGTTATGGGGAGGAAATTGGAAAAAAATCTAAAGCATTTTACATCTCCTACCTTATGTATCCTTCGATAGCAGACCCCCCTGTATCAGCTCTTCACTTAAGCCATGGTGCTGCTTCTAAGGCTTAGGTGGTATTTTTATCTCATTCCTTTATAGCATATAAAGAATTTTCTGCCCATATCTTAAAGTAGGTCTGAAACCAGCTGCAGTCGGTGGGGTACTGAAGCTCTATTTTCCATTCATACATCGTAACAGAAATATCACAGAAGCCAGTGGCTAAATACTGTGTACTTAATAGTGGGCATTTTGGACATGTAGAAGTATGCTGATTTAAAAGTGTTAAACACACTGTATATAAATTGTGCCATCAGAGGCCCTAAATGAAAACCATGACAAAAGATGGCACATAGAAGCTCCATCTACCTCAGCTGCTTGCTTGAGGACTCTCAACAGAAAACAAACTATTTAAGGTGCTCTCATGAAAAAAACACCATGCAGTTTTTGCTTCATGGATGGATTTTAGAAAGGAAAAAGTGGTCTACCTGGTTTATGCTGTGAGTGATCCCAAAAATACCAAGCAAGTAGCTGGAAGGGAAAATCCAGGAAGTGCAATTAAACTTTTTTTTTCTTCTTTTGTAAAATTAGAGCCAACTTGTCATGCCTCGGGCTTTTATACTCCGTAGTAAACTGGTGTCCGGCATTCTCAGCACTTTACACCCTGAGGAAAAACTGCCTCTTGCTCACTCATTTGTAAACAGGTCAACTTTTGGAATAACAATGTGCTCAGCATTGTCACTTCTTCCTTAGCAGTGGTGGAGGAGACACTGATCTGACTTAATTTTTAGAGGGATTCATTTTCTGGTCTTCAGCTGCTGTCATAGGGAGGATATGATTCCGTTACGCTGTTTTCACGTTTTCTGTGAGATTTTCACAAATAAAGGAACTTTAAAATGTAAACACTGATTCTTTTGAATAACCCGACAGATATACAAAGGGGTAACAAAGATTATCGAGGACCAGCAACAGAACAGCAGTGTTTTATTTCATTAAATTTTAATACTTTAAAAAAAAAATCCACAGATTAATTCAACGTTCATTAAGCAGATTAGAGAGCATTGAACAAAGCCTTTAAAAAGATGACATTAAAAAATATCAAACAAACAGAAAAAGGAATAAGAGATAAAAGGGGGGAGTCAAGAGTGCTGAATGGAGGTATAAGTACGAAGTTCATGATAAAGTTAATATTTTATCCAGCTCTTTTGAACACACACTGTGTATAAATAAATAAAATCAAGCAAAATTGCATTTTCTCTGTCTTTGAAAACTATTTGAAATATTCTGGTAATGTAAGGCTCAGATATCATTCCATAAGTAATTCAGACATTTCAGTGCAGGGAATTTTGTTGTGACTTTAAATGCTTTTCAAAATGGCCACACGTTGCCTTATTTAAAAAAAATCTATTCACCACAAGGGAGTGGAGATGATATCACTTACATGTTGGGTGACAACACATGTTTTCAAAATGTCCCTTGAAAGCATCCTTGGTTTAGGTCTGGGTTGTAAAATGAAAGATGGGAGAAAAGAGAGAAAGAAGAGAGGGTTCAAAACTCTGCTCTTTTTCCTTACGTCACACAGTTAAGTGACCACATAATCCTCAGTTTGGGGGAAGTTGCAAAATGGTCAGACAAACCCCAACAAATCTAACTCTGAAAAAAAATGGGTTGAGGGAGGCTTTCTGAAGCTATTCAAGCATCTGACAAGCAGATCCAAGGGACTCTGCTCCCTTCAATGTGACACTGGAACAGTGATATTTGGACACAGGATTTGGAAAAGAATAAGAAATCAAGGCATTTTTTTCTTTCTTATCCTGGAAGTCAAAACCACAGAGGGTTGAAGAGAACTACTTCTACATCATAAGACAGATTATTTGAGAAGAATTGCTTCATTCAAAATTGTAGTAAATCTCTGCCTCACATGCAGGCTAAACTGCACATATGGTGGTGAAATATCAGGATCAAAATGTTTCAGAGATATAAGTGAAGTTTAGTCAGTGTAGTAGTGTTCGCCTAGCTTGAAAATGGAAAAAACACCCAATAATTAGTGCAACTTCATTTGTCACTATGATATCAAAGCTGGTATTAATATAAATGAGCACCATTAGCAAATGTACAGTTTTGATGTTGGTATGTTGTTGACTCAACATTGAAGTGATAAGTGGGCTCAAAATTTAATTGCAATATACATAAATACAAATTAATACATACAACAATACATAATACAATACATAATGCAAGAGATGAAAGACAATATGTTACAATATGTAATGCTATAAACAGAGCAACATGCATGATTTTTTCACTTACTGGTCTTTTTTTTTCAGTGAAAAAATACAAACAATAGATGTTACAGAGAGACAGAGAGCCAAATGACTGAATGTCTGTTGCCAGCAAGTGGCCCGGAGCAGCACTAAATACATGACAAAAGTCCTAGATTTTTGTTTCTAAATTATTGCATCATAAAATATCTAAATACAGCACAAAAAACACTGATGTAGCATATCGGTTCATGGATATTTTCTTGCACCCCTATAAGAGTAATTATTTTTTTCCTATGGAGCGACTACAGCATATTCATGTACTTGTCAAAATGTAAAAGTATTTTATTTGCTACCACTTACCTGCAGCTATCTCACCAATACTGTAATGCCTTTAATTTTTTCCAAAATAAGCCGTACATATTGGTGTATGAACAGCATGAAGTGATCCATTAGGGTTTTAACAACCTAAAGAAAATATGTCGAGACATTTACAGAAGTATATTTATGGAGAATGAGAGCTGGGCTGTAAAACTGTGAAATATTGCATCAGTGTGACGGTAGAGAAGCATTTACATTTTTGGCCTCTTTATATTTGATTTAGATTATTTGATGGAGCATGTTAAAGTGGAAGCCTCAGGAGCTGTTTAACTTCAGCTTTGAAGCCTGATCCCCAGTCGCTCCTTTGAAGCCTTATCATGAGTTGGCAAAGTGACCGAGACCAATGGCAGTTCAGCTCGCTGCTCTGTGACTATTGAGGTCTCACACCTTGCAGCACAACAACACAATACACAGAGCCCAGTGCAGCTGTTAAGCAGATGACCAAGCACGATGATTATTGAGAAAACACAAATTAAGGCTGCATGTCAATGCACACAGCTACACAGGGTCCATTTTACTACAAGATGGTAATTACTCTGAATCTTTGCTTCATTTTTTTCTCTTTCTTTCCTGTACTCTCTTGCTCCTTTACAATTTCAACTCCAATGACCCTCTGTCACTTTTTAATACATTTTATATTTGTATGTTAAACGAAGGCTTAAATACTGCTGTGATTTTTCCTTTGCACCTTTTCTTTCTTTTTTTCTTGTTTGAACTAACAAAGTTATTATTTCATTGTTATAGGGAAAAATATATATATATATTGATGACTAATGGAACAAAAAAAATCCAACCTATTCTCAGTTTTATCAAATACTTACAAGACTGTCCTTGACTTATCATACAGGAGTGCACTGTGTAAACACAGACATGGAATAAAGGTATTTTTCCAATATGCTTACCCATGCAACAAGACAATACTTTACCAGTCATTTAAATTATGAATGGTTGAGGTTTGAGGAAGCCATTGCTGTAGCTTGGAATATGCTTTATTAAGTACACCCTGCTAGGACTTGGTTGAACTCCTTTTTGCTGTCAGAACTGCCTTAACATTGTGGCCTAGTTTAACAAGGTGCTGGCACATTCTTTAGAGATTTCTCTCCACATTTACAAGATATTATCATAAAGTTGCAGATTTGTCAGCTGCACATTCATAATGTTCCCCCACGTCCCAACAGTGTTATATTGGATTGAGAAATGGTGACTGTGGAGGCCATTGGAGTTTACTGAAATCCTTGTTATATTCAGGATTCCAGTTTAAGAGGATTTTAGACTTGTGACCAGAATATGGTTACACTATGGTCAACAAGGAATGTTCAACAACGATACTCAGGTGGGCTGTGGCTTTTCAGTGATGCTCAGTAGATACTAAAGAGGCCAAAATGTGCCAAGAATATACTCCCCAAACTATTACACAACCACCACCAGCCTTTGTGTTGAAACAAGGCAGCATGGATCCATGCCTTCAAATTCTGACCCTACTATCTGAATGTCACAGTAAAATTCAGACTGATCATACCAGACAACATTTTTCCAATCTTATACTGTCCAAATTTGATGAGCCTGTGAGAGTTGTAGCCTTGATTTCTGTTATAAACTGACAGAAGTGGCATCTGGTGTGGGTTCCCACTGCTGTAGCCCATCTGCTCTGTGATTCAATTTGTTGTGTGTTCAGAAATGGTCTTTCACATACCTTGGCTGTGAGGAGTGGTTGTTTGAGTTAGTGTTGCCTTCCTATCATCTTAAACTCTTGAACTCTGGCAATTGTCCTCTGTCCTTTCACCCAGAGAACTGCGCAAAAACTCCATTAGATCAGTACTTTTAAAAATACTTAGACCCACCTGACTGGCACCAACAAAAATACAATGTTCAAATTCACTTAAATCAGCTTTCTTCCTCATTCTGATGTTCAGTTTGAACTTCAGCAGGTCATTATGACCATGTCTTCGTGTGTTAATGCTTTGAGTTGCTGCCATATGTTTGGCTATTTAGCTATTTGCATTAACAAGCAGTTGAACAGTTGTTCTTGATAAAGTGGCCAATGAGGGTAGATTGAAAGATCACAATAACAGCCTTATTAAGGTAATCCCTTTTTAATCCACAGAGGGGTAAATTTAGTGGCTTCTTATGTGGCTGTGTGGTGTCTTGCTCTCTAATTAGCAGAAATATTTTCTTTGAATGTAAGTTTTTTTTCACATTTTTTTTTAAAGTAATGTCCCCCTCAACCTGTTCCTTTATAGGTCAAGACAACAGGAGATTATAGAAGGAATACACTTGGCAGACAAACCTCAGTTTTGGTCTGTCCCTTTGGTACATCTAAGGGTCTTTAAAACTCAAATGTGTTGCGTGTCACCGAGGCATTGGCTTCAAAAGCATGGCTTCCTAACAAACTGTAGGCTCTGCTGCCAATTTTAATGAACTGTTATTAGAAAGGAAGGATAAGAAATGTGCCAGCCTGCCCGTTAGACATGATCGCTGCGCCTGTGCTTGTAAGAAACCTCAAACAAGCAGAGTACATGCTTCTTTAACATCAAGGGAGATATGAAGCCAAAGGGAACTGAGGCCAAATACAAGGCAAGTGCAGAATAAAGCAATATGATGTTAGTTCTTCTTTAATCTCTGCATGATCACACCTCCAGGTCCATCCACTTCCTCTTGATGACCTACATACCGCTGACTTCATTATTAAGCAGATCAGAGTGTCTGCTTGGTTAAACACACATGTCAGTCATAATAATTTGAAAGTTACATTTTTAATGATCCTGAAAATTCTGCATGGTTTCCATCCTTCAAATTAATACAGATATTCAATTTTCAGATAAAGATACTAGCAATTAAAACATTATCTTGAATTAACTCAAAAGGCTTTAAGGCTTCAAGGAGGTGAAAAAGTACTTCAGGATATTTTTGGTGGTTAGTGTCCTCAGCAGTAGGTGGCTCAATAACACTGGCAGCATTGATATCATGCATTGGGGAAGTGATGCTTGACTCATTTGATGTCTTTGGCTACACTTGTGAAGTTGAGGCCTGTGTGGAGCTGTTTGATGCCATATACAGATGATGCAAAGACTCAAGACAACAGAGACAACAAGAGAGAGTTGGCCTTTTGGGATTTTTCGACACATCATTGGCTCTCTGACTGGTTCACCTACCGACCAACCTGTTGCTGGGTTACCCAGTCAGAAAACTTTTGTGTTGGCAGAGTCTATTTTAATGCATTGCGGTAAAATTGTTGTAAATTTGTTAACCTCAACAATGAAAATCACAAAAAAACTCATCTGCAGTCAAAGATAAAAGTAAGCAATTTATTTAATACTGATGATGTTTGGTGTTGTAGGAATTTTTGACAGACTTGATAAAGCATGTTGATGATGTGGACACCTGATGTTAGCTGACATCACTAAGGTCATACACCAGTCATGATTTTATTTTATTCTTTTTCCAGATTCATATAGATTCTGGATTTTCTTTATACATCATGCTGATTTTTTTTCTTTATTTTTTCACATATGCTAAATTTGACAAAGAATCAAATTAATTAAACATGAATAAAAATGAGTCAAAACGCAAGTTATTCCCATTTGCTTATACAACAGATTTTCACTAACCTACCAACAGTTATAAGGAGGTTGGTTAGTTTGCCGTGAGGCTTTGTTTAAATCTAGACAGCTATACAGCATACTGTGTTTGACACGGATGGTCATTTATGTTACACAACTTGCTTGCTGCTTCAGCTGCTGATCCGCCACTGTAATGTAGATGTGACTGTGATTGCAAAATCAAGCAGGAAGAGAGGGGCAGAAAAAATAGAGTCTGCTGAAGAAATGGCAGAAAGTATCCCAAGTTTGGGATCACTACAAGTTGAAACAAAAAGAAAACATAGTGCAGTGTGTCTATTGTAAAACAGAGTTAGCTTAGCATAATAGCACGTCGTCAATGCTGCAGCACCTCAACAGTAAACATCTGGTCTATGAATCAAGTCCACAGACCGGACAAAACAGGATAACACTCACGGTACATTAGCAGTAGCAGTTAACAGAAATCAATGTGATCAATAATTGAGATTAAGTCTAGAAAATAACGTACTTTGATTATGGATCTGTCTAAAGGCTGGTTCAGAACGTAAATCAGTGTGGTGGCTGCTTGCCTTGTATTATGTGTATTATGTGCACTTACTTTTCACATCCAATAACTTTCCTTTTAATTTGATTGCAGTGAGTAGAACAGAAAACACTGACAGTGAGTAAGCAGGTGTAGTACATCCTTTCATATATATTAAATAAATGTCCATTAGCTAGTTGAATTATCCTGTTATTGATGTTTGTCCTATTATTGATGTTTGTTTTGATTTTATGTGTTGACACCAACCTGTAATGGGACTGGGGATGGAAATTAGCCGCTTGGCTAAACTCCCATGTGTTTACATGTAAATGTTCATTAATGCACACTGTCCCATTTTTTAAAAAAGGAATAAACCTAAATCCTAAATCCTATCGTAGTATCTAAGTATGATAATATTTCTGCCTATTAATCAAATATTATGAATTAGATCCTAAGTATTTAAATTAGCATTGTTACAGCAGGAAAGGCAAAAACAAAGGAAAAAGAGATTAGCATGAATAAAAACAAATAATAATGAGGATGATAATAATATAAAAATAACCAAACCAAAAATATTTACACCATTGCACAAAAGTAAATGTCAGTATCATTTGATTTGTTGTAACTGGTTTAGTGCTCGCTGCAGAGACAGTTGTCATGATAACTTAAGGGCCTGTTCATCCATTTAGGTTTTTACTGCACGTATGAGTTGTACATTTTTGAGATATCAGCAGTAGAGATGTCTACCATCTCTCTAGTATAACTGAACTAAATGGTAAAAGTCCTGTGATGCTCAAAGCACCAAAAATACATTTGACAAATTCAAACCAGTGTCTCATTCTAAAAATCATGACCTGGTTGCTCAAAATAATATGCAGACCTTGTTGTGAGCAGTTTCATGTACGTTTTTCCATTGGAGAAATATGTATTTTGATTTTGGGATCCCGTTTGTGCAATAAAAATGTTAAAAAAGGAAATAATTAATTGTTATTTTAAGAGACTTGGCTTATTTTCTGTTTTGTATGTTACTAATGCTTTTTAATAAAGCCAAAGTGATTCAGCGTGAAAAAACTGCGTGCACAATGTATCTCTTATCCGATTACTCGATTAATCGCCAAAATAACCGATAAAATACTCAATTACAAAAAGAATCGATAGCTGCAGCCCTAATGAGCATGTAGTGCACCAGTTTTCTTCCCAGCCATTTCTGGACCTGCTCCCAACATATCACTGCAGCAGATGAAAACACACTTTAACTATTTTTTTCTTTTGCAAGTTCCTGAATTTTTGGTTTAATTTTGCTAAATACTTGGGTGGAAACCCCACCATCGCCTCTCCACAGTTCCCTGCTGTTCCCCCAAGAAATGAGTATTCTCCGAAACTGTCATCAGCAATTTCCCTCTAATTGCTATGCTGCTTTCCAATCATGAAGATAGTGATCCAGCGGAGCCCCAACACATCTGCACATCAGCACAAAACAACCAACGTGTGATTACATTTGTAAGAGGAACACTATTTCTTATGCCTCGCTTCCTTTCTGATTAGTAAGTGTTTGCTTGAACGTTTCACTGTAAATCCGAGAGGCAGGTTAGCATTTGCCCTTAATTATCTCACCCTCTGTAATACATACATTTAAATCTCTGATCAGCTTCTATGAAAGGAATCTGCAGCAGTGTTTTCTGACAGCTGCACCTGAGGCAGCTGTGAGGACTGAGTGCTGCAATAGCAATCTGGACTGTGTTAAACGGAGCCCCTGTCCGAGCTCCTCTCCATGGCAATGGTATCTTTATTTTCTCATAAGTCATAGATAAACCGGTGTGTAAATAATCTATTATGTATGTGCACTCCCTGGCGTGTGCTGATTCATGAATTTGTGATCAGGTTAGCAGCATAATGCATCATGAATGCGGGTGGATGTGTCAGACCTTAATGCCTTAGATACAGCCATGTTGTTTTACAGCTTAACGGGAGCAGGCTTCTCTGCACACGAGAACCTGACGTGACACGTGTACCGTCTTTAGTATATTAGCGCTCCTGTCACAGTTGTCACCGCAGGCGCACATACGGTGCTTGCCTGTCTGCTGCTCGAGCTGTAAAAACAAACTTCACGCTCTTCCTGTCATCCCTTTGTCTGCTGTCGTGTCAAAAGTATGGGCCTGTCGCAAGCACACATTACACAATAAACAAAACTAAAAGTCTCGGCAGCAGAAAATGGTTTGGTTGCAGCACTGATCTGGCACAGTGTATTAACAGATGCTGTAGACATGATTTGGGATGATTTCCAACAGCCTGACTGCCTCTCTACCTGCAGGCATTGGCTGCTTATTAGTGCTGGACAACATATCAAGTTATGAAGATACGATAGCATATTTTCAAATATTTTTAGGGCACGAGAGTTTAAATTATGTTGAGGTGTATTTGAAAAAAAAAAAAAGAGTATTGACCGCAAAATAATATATTTGGGATGTTAACGTCATTGGGAATCTTTCATTTTGATTAGTTTATTCTACTTTCGGAGCATGTCTACCTTCTTGATACCATGGCAATATAAATAGAAGTCAGAATATTAAATAATTAACTGTTTTAAATCTTCAAAATTTGCTGCCAGACTTCTGCACATTGTCTAAATTGCACAACTGTGTTGACAAATTTTGAAAATGTGAGTTTTTAGGATTAAAGAAAACCTATTTAAGAGACAGTTGGACACAGTTTTCTATATTGCCTAGTGTTTGAGCAATTTAGACAGTGCTTTGACTTTTGGTTGAAATATTAGATAACTTGTTTATCCATTTAATATAAACAAACACTTTTCACCTTCAAACAACTGTTTTTTGTAGTTTTTCACTAAGATTTATTTTATTGAGCTAACTTTTTTGAGACACCATGTTGACATTTATTTATCTTTGCCTGAACTTCATTACAATAACCACACTTTAAGCATATCATGTCAATATCAATATCATTAAAAGAACATAACAATGTTAAGTCATGTCCATATCTTTTATTACTTGACCGAGTTTTGTTTCCTGTCGGTTTAAACATTAATTTCATGATTGGACTACTATTCTCAAGGAACAAGATTTTCTCAACACATGTCTTCTTTTAGCAGAGGAGGATAACTGTTTTGCAGCGGTAGCACATTCATTTCAGGCTTCCTGCAGAGCCTTAGAAATGTTTAAAAGTCTTAAATTGGATTGTTTGAACGCTAAAGTGGTCATTTTTTTGCTTTAACTTTTGTTTCAGGTTTTCGGTGTTTCATGTATTTGACATGGACAACAGCTTGTACATGTTAATCACTAATGCGAAACAAAGCTAGTTTTGACATACTAAGTATCCCTAATCCATCTTTTTTCTCATTCATTCCGTAATGCTCTATTGGATCTAGGGCTGAACGATATGGACAAAATTTCATATCTCGATGTTCATGCCAGATATCTCGATATCGATACGATACGATGTGACTACGGGTTCGGTGAAAACCAAGCATTTTTCAGAAAAATAAAAACATCATAATACAAAAGAATGTGGAAAGTGCAGTTTTAGCACGTGGGAAATCTATATTGTTTATATCGTTGCTTTTCAATATTAATATCTTGAATGCTCATATCTTGATATCGATACGATAACGATATTTTGCTCAGCCTTAATTGGATCTCCTGTCAATTTGCAGGCCCAGATTTTCTGATTGATTCTCTGTGATAATCGATTAGTTCAGTACAGTTTATCACCATTCTCAGTGGCTCTACATTCTTGCTACAGTCTATGCTGTACACTGGACTTGTCTTCCTAACCTGGTGGGCTTCAACTACTAATGCAAGTGTGGTAGGATGTCACAGTGGCAGGGTTAACAACATCAGAGGGCATATTTGCTGTTGGACACAAACCTTCCATGTTATTTTTATTTTTTTTTTATGAATTTCCTTTTTTCATAAAACAGTGCTACTGGTCACCTTTCCTGTTGGTGAGTAAGTTTTGTAAACCATTAAACGGATTTAGGTTCGATAAAATATTTTCATTCGTTCAGTTGTTGTTTTACTCTTTTTTTCATTTCCAGTTAAGCAGCAAATTTGAAGGTAGGGGGTCTGTGCCTGAAACCGGCAATGAAATACTTGGAAAAGCTTAAGATCTCATTGAGGCCATAGAAAGTCTTTTTTAATTGTTTAGTTCAGATGGCACATTGACTATGACTGCTTCTCCAAGTTGATTTGGGCTATTCTGCATTTTGTTACTGGGGCAGCAGTAGCTTAGTCTGCAAGGACTTGGGTAAGGGACCAAAGGGTGGCTGGTTCAAGTCCGAACCATGTTTGGAAGTTGGTTCAGTAGCTGGAGACGTGCCAGCTGACTTCCTGGGCACTACCAAAGTGCCCTTGAGCAAGGCACTTAACTCCTAAACTGCTCGGAAGCGCTTTTCCATGAGCAGCATGCCATTACTCTGACACCTCTCCATTAGTGCGTGATCTTAGGACCTGTTTACATGTGCATGTGTTTTTCAGCCTGTGTTTGTGTTGCATGTTTCAACAACAGAGTGTAAAGAATTCAATTTCCCCATGAGGGACGGATAAAGGATGTCTTTAAAGCCCCAGAAAAAAGAAGCAAGTAAAACAAAACTATGGCAGCAACATAACTCCAGCACAACAAGCATTAAAAGGGTTTTAGTGTATATACATGCATGCTCACACATGCCTGCATTACATTTACATTCTCAGGAGAGCAATGCAACTTGATATCCTGTTATTGAATTAACAGCAAAACATAGTGTACAAAGTGTGGAGGAACCCTGGGTTCAGCTTAGGTCACTATACAGGTGCATTCATATTTAATGGTTTGAAATTCAATTGCATTTAAAAACCTTAAATTATTTGATGTTAATGATGTGTTAGGAGATAAAATGTCACATTGCAATAATATGGAACTATGTCCTTATTCAGCAAGGCTGCGACCCACCTCACAAGTTATTTGATATTTCAAATTTTGGCATTGTGACCACCCTTGGTAAAGTTTCTTTTTCAGGGTTTCTTTCTGGTTTTTATGTCTTTATTTTTATAGAGTTGTAATCTGGTGAATGAGAGTGGGGACATACATGCAGGAAAAGAGCCACAGGCTGCGTTTGAACCTGAGCCACTCGCCTGAAGGACTACAGCCTCTGTTCATGAGGCTCAGACTTAACCACTAGGCTACCAGCCCCTGTTTTAATTCTTTTTTAAGATCAATTAGTGAGTCTTCTGAATATAACAGCTCTGATAATGAAATGCTTTGTAAGGAATTAGGGTGTGGTCCATTGGGCTTTGTTGAACAGTCAAGTGTTGAAAGGTGTATAGATTCCTTTTGTTTCATAATTAATTGAAACCACTTTGTGTTTTAAAGATATTCATTCCTTTAGGCTACAGATAAATTATGATTGCATTTGAAATAGATTTGTTTGAATTCTCCTTGTAGTTTTGAAGCTATAACATTTTCTACTCACACAGACATCTCAGACTCTCTTGTGAGTCCACTCCTGAGTCTCAATTCTTTTTTGGCACTGCTGGTATTAAGACTTCCAAGTTTAACTCAGCCTGTTGGAGTCTCTGCTCAGCTGTGATCCTGCTGGCCTGAAACATATTGACAGCTTGGTTTTAAACTCCATCTTGGGTGCAAAGCGACCAACTAGAACAGGATGGATCTGGTCTGTTGAGCCAAAATCCCATCTAGATTTACAGATGATTAATCTTTAAGTTTGCCAAGTTAGGCATCTTTTTGTTTTGTTCCTTTGAAACAGGGCTCAGGGTTTATAAACCAAGCTGCAAAGAAAAGTTTTCTGTTCAAGCATTTTAAATGTTTCCGTCCTGTATCACTCCAGCATTTTTCTATTTATACATACTGCTGTTTATGTTGGTGTCTTTCTTATGGAAAGCAGTCTGAGAAAAGGACAGATAAGGAGGGAGGGAAGAACATGGCACACCAGCAAGCGTCACAACATCATAAACATGCAGCTCACAGTCCTTCTCTGGCACTCACAAAGTCCCTTTTTTCTGTTGCTTTATGTAACGGCAGCCTCACCGTTTTCAAAGTGGAGAAAGTAGCAGGATGTGTCAAATTATGTGTTTATACAAAAACAAGTCTGAGAGATGAAAAGAGCGGTGCACAACCCATGAAAGCTAAAAGCACCAGGGTTTCCTTTCAGCTGTCATCTGCACTTAAGTAAAATTCTGCTATTTATTGATTCCTTTTTCTTTTTTTTTTTCATTGGTTCAACCTTCAGTCGGCCACAGTGCCACTCTGACTGCTTGATGATTTAACTCGATATATTGCATCAGCAGAGACATCCAGATGAAATGGTCTCACTGCAAAGATTCAGGCTTCATTATGGAGTGAGGGAATGTCATTTTTTTTTTAAATGATTCTTTTGAATGACAATAATAGACATACTCTTACTCTGCAGAGCTCTTCCATTTGCATTATTCTGAAGACTGTACTTTTGAATTGATGGAAAATGGTTCCAGATAGATTTGTTCTTGACATTTGCAGACCTTCCATTTCATAGCGGTTTGAATAGACCAAAAGTCTGCTTTAACTAGAGCCTCTGTATAAACATGTCTGTGTGGGATATACAGTCGTTGCACAGTGAAAGTACAGGGGCAGGTCAAGACAATGGGCTGGGGTGGTTTTTTTGAGGTATTGTAAAATGGATCTTTTTGACAATGTAGGTGCCTGCTTTATTATAAACGTGTGGTTACTGAGGTAGTTGAGTGTGTAGGGGTTGAAATAATGAATGAATAAATATAAGTTATATGTTAGGTTACAGAGATTGTTTCATATATAGATCTGTGCTAAATTTGATGAAATCCATCAATACATCCTTGAAAATTTTTATTAGACATGATTTTAAAACGATTTAACAACATTTTTCACATTTTAACAAACACAAAGACAGTACAAACAATGCAACGTAAGATGAAAATAGATAAAATAATAAGAATAAAATAGAAATACAGATAAATAAAATCTAAATTCCTAAGATATGTTCACATAGTCAAGGCATCTTGATTAGACCAGTGTTTAGTAGACAGACATTTAGCAGTTGCAATTAATCTACCAACGGCTTACTGCATTCTAGGTTAATGAAGAAAACCCATGACACATTCATCATTCATTCTGGCTAACATTTATTCATTTGATAATATGTCTAAAGTTTGTAATACCAGGTTTTGATGTACTTTTCCATAACCTGAGGATCACTCTGGCAGCTGTGACAAGCCCGACTTTTATCGCTAGGACTTCATGTTTTGATATTCTGGGCAGTTTTTTTCTGATCTCCAAGTCACTGTAGTCATTTCCACCTTAAGCTGTTTTTCATCAAACCCATCGTATGGGGTGTTAAAGGAGTAAAGTAAAATAGAACCTGTGTAACAACTGAATAAATTTTCCCTTGAACCCTTAATACCTTTTCCAGTGTTTGATAAAATTTTCAGCCCTTCACTTGTTTCACTTTTCAATTACTTCTGCTAGACAATCCTCAGGATTTTACCAGTTTATGATTTTTTTTTCAGAGTGGACAATCACCTCGACCTATGACCTTGCCTAACAAGAGATGAGCATGAGGTCTGATGACTTTGACCACTGACCTTCAAAATATTATCAGTCACTTATTTAGTCCAGGTGAATATTTTTGGGAACCTGGCAGAAAAGTCCTAAAAGTTTTACTCGGATATTCTGATGAAGATGAGGCCCCCTTACCTTAGCCTTTGACCAGTGACCTTCAAAATATAAACATAGCCTTGATTTAGGTGGACACTTGAAGAAAATCCCTCAAAACTTTTGGAGATTGTTCTTTTATAACCCATGGCCAGATGAATTTGACCTTTGAACTTTTAAAATTTGCATGGGTTTTCTCCCAAGTCAAAGTAGATTTTTGTTGAATTTTACAATAAAATCCTCAAGGCGTTTGTTCAAATTTGGATTTACAAGCAAATAATGAACATGATGGCCTTTACCTTCAAAAATCAGACCAGTATATCCTTGAGTTTCAGTGGGTATTTATGCAAAGTTTTAAGACAGCACCCTAAAGGAATTTTCAGATGTTGCATTCCTTAAAATGGCCAAGACGGATGAGCAACCAAAAACACAATGCCTTGAACCTGAGCTGTCACTGGAGCAGAGGCATAAAAAATGTTCAACATCTCAATGCAAAAATCTTCTTCCGAAATAACAAGTTGTCAGACTTCCACTCACTCTGCTGATACTTCAATAACACTGGTTTAAAGGGCTTTATGAGAGCAAAGACTAACGTGAACTGACATGAACTTAAGTGGGGAAAAGCAAGTTAATAAATAATAACCACTATACTAAACTTACCACAAGCTCCATATGATGCACGATATTGTTTTCTCTGCGGGCATGTGCTGAAGTGAACACAGCTTGAATAGAAGATTATCACACAGCTTTAACATCTCCACTCAGTGTAAATAAAATGTGACAGCTGAGGAGTGCTGGTGCATTGCTAACAGATTACAACACTGTCATTAAGCAGAGAAACAAAAGAGCCTGATAGAGTTGACAAACACAAATCGACTGGTACGTTTCAGCTCATCTTGTTGTTATACCGAGTTTTGTGTCTGTGGCTTGGAGGCCTCCATGTTCATCCCTCTGGAGACAATAGGTTTGTGTTGAGCTGTTGATGGTGCACCTCATTACTGTAGCTGGGTGCCTCTCTGAGGACTGATTAAGGATTAAGCACATTTGAGAGTGCCAGCACGTACATACTGCATCCTGGTTTCATTATCCATGCACAGTTGCTCTATAAGTTACAATATGTGCATGCTGAACACCGGTGTGCTTGCCAGTGCCTGCTTTGAGAGGTAGAAAGTCTGACAGACTGAGAGTATTCTGTACCAATCCACCACGGACGTTTCATCTTTCCTTTTTTTTAAGCTAACAGGCAACTGTGGGAAAGAGAAGCAAACAAACCTCTGTAAACCTTTCATGTAACTGCTGGACAGAGTTTGTTTTATTTTAAACCAGTGATAATGATGTTTAATGCAGCCAGACGCACAGCAGCAGGAGAGACCTGATAAAGCAAGTATGCATGAAAAAATGGTGCCTTTTTAAATTGCTATATTTGCAAATACTCATAATGAAGCAAGACCTGTAATGCCTTTGCCCAACAGCTCCCTTTTTCAGCACAAACTTTTCTTACTCTGTACATGTTGCTGCCAAACAAGACACAGTTTTAACTGCACAATAAACTTCAGTCTACCAGTTTTAGTATTTTTTTCAACTAACTGCAACTCCAAGAGAAAACCTCAACCCATATCCTGTTTTCTGACAGCTGCCCTGTACCTGCTCAAGTGAAACCTGAGCCAGGTGATACATCTGTTAAGCAAAGACAGTAGCAGCAGCAAGAGGGTCTTACTTCTGGAGCTGTCATTTTTGTCTTCTGGCTGTAAAAGGATGAAATTGCTTCCTTAACACTAGAAGTACATGCATTATGAAAATGACTCACTATGACAAAGGATCAGCAGGCCATGAGCTAGTGTCCCCTAAAAACCACATGGAGCATGGCTGTATCAGTTTAACCAATGCCTGTGCAGGCTGGTGACTTTCAGAAGATTGTGTGTTGTTTTTGTAAGTTTAGTTTTAAAAAATGTATATTGAAAAAAAAAAATTGGATCCTTTTGTTTTGCCTAACTTAAGGCCTATTTCAAAACTCTCTTTTATTTCTAAGGTTTTAGAGAAAGACATCTTTAATCAACTTCAACTCTCTAAAGGTTTTTTTTTAATGATCTTTTGTTAAGCCTTGATTCTGGTAACTGTGCCTGTTTAATTCTTCCTGACCTGAGAGCGGCGTTTGACAAAGATGATTACACAATTCTTCTATCATGCCTTGAACACTGGCCAAGGCACTGCTTTAAGTTGGTTTAAATCGTACCTCTCTGAGAGATCATTCTCTGTGTGCATGGGCCAGTTTTCCTCCTCTGTGGCCCCTCTGACATGTGGGGTCCCCCAAGGGTCAGTCCTAGGCCCTCTACTGTTCTCCTTTTGCGTGCTACCTTAGGGGTCGATTTTTAGGAAGCATGGTATTCCCTTTCATTGCTTTGCTGATGATGTGCAGGTGTATTTACTGTTAAAGGTCCCTTCCAAAGAGGCTCTTCTGGCTGTGCTTAACTGCACGAGTGACATTAAGACATGGATGGATTTAAACTTCTTAAACTAAATGAAAACAAAACAGAGGTTGTCCTGTTCGGCAGCCCTGATCTAGTTCGGGTCCTTGCCAACTCCCTTGGCCCATTAGCACCTTACATCAGATCCCACACCAGGAATCGAGATGTTATCAATGATGGTGCCTTTAAATTGGACAAACAGGTCAGCTCCATGGTCAAGTCTAGCCAGAGAGACCTTGAAAAAGTTATCCATGCTTTTATTACATCTCGCTTAGATTATTGCAACTCCCTGTACGTCGGCATCGACCAGTCTGAGCTTAACCGCCTTCAGCTTTACCAGAACACAGCAGCTCGTCTCCTAACAGGGTCTAAGAAATGCGAGCACATAACTCCGGTGCTTTCTTCCCTTCACTGGCTTCTGTTTAGGTACAGGATTCAGTTTAATTTTAATTGTTTTTAAGTCTCTGAATGGGCTGGCCCTGGGATACCTGTCCAACCTTATTAAGTTGGGACAGCCCTCCAGAGCTCTTAGATCAGGTGATCAGGTGGTCTTGGACGTTCCTTGGTCCTTCTTAAAAGCCAGAGGAGATTAAGCCTTCGCACTTGTGTCTTCCACTCTGTGGAACACATTACCACTCACTGTGCAGACTGCAAATAGCTTCTCCACTTTTAAAATCTGCTTAAGATACACTTGTTCACTTTGGCCTTATAGTATAGTCTCCTTTTATTGGGTCTTTTATTTGTTATGTTTTCTCTGTATTGCTCTGATTTATTGGCTTTTATTGGTTTTATTGTTTTCTGTGTATTTTACTGTAAATCACTTTGGTAGGCCACAGGCTGTCTTAAATGTGTTATATAAATTAAACTGACATTGAAATTGACATTGACTTATCTAATGAGGATATGACCCGACATTAAGAAACAAAACAAGTTGAGATTTAGAGGAAGGCTGAACAGATTATTTTAACATCGCAATTGCAGTCTGCACATGTGCTGTATTTGCATGACAGGACAAGCATTGTCAGACAAGTAACTCAAAACATATCAGACTGTCATTTGCATTATGTTTGCTGAAAAACAAAGCCACTTTAATAATAAATGTATTCGCATTTTTTTTCTTTCAAACCTTGCTAGGTGGAAGGTGGATCCTTGTTAAGGTGGCTGCCTTAACTATGAAGTGCTACAGAAAACACATAATGAATATTTAATAAGTTATTTTTACTGTGTATTAGGTAGCTTACGCAACCTAGGCTACCTTGTGTACCTTGTGTGCACACCAGCAACACAAGTCGTGCAGAGTCACATATATTCCTGACTATGTTCACTGTGCTTTGGATGAATAACTGAGCACAAGGTTGAATAAAGAGTTTATCTCAGGCCTTACATTTACACTTATCATTTACACCTCTATGGCTCAGTGCCAAATTACCCACTGCTTGATACCTGTATGTGGCCAGTGGTTGGAAACTGCCCCTCCCAATGCACTGGTCTGTAGCCTTTGTAAATTAGATAGTATATTTAGCAAAGCTTCTCTATCTGATCATTCTGAAGATTCAAAAGCAAGGCAACTGGACTGTGTAGAGTCAAATCTACACAGTCCAGTTGCCTTGCTTTTGAATCTTCAGAATGACCATGACCTGGATGAATGAGAATCTACACAGACGTATTCTCTATCTGATTGACATTGCAGTTAATGTGAAGTTTGCATACTGTTCAGCTTGATTTTGCACACTTTTCCGCTCATTTGCACAGGTTTCCCAGCCACAATGCAGTGCAGTCATTCTGTAGACCTTACCTTGTGTGTCTGTTTTGGCAATTTCCCACATCTAGTTTAGTCCTGATTGGTGATTACTTGTTTACAAGTGTGTACAAATCAGACAACCTGCTTAACACATCACTTTGTTGAGGGTTACACGTGGACATGTCCCTCTTGTTCTCCAGTCTCCTACTAAAGCTCTGTAAGTGCGTTTGCTTTGGGAGTGTATGTGCATGTGTGTGTGTGTTTGACACATATCTGACACTCCCATCACACTCATCTCACAGTCCCTGATTGAAAAAAAGCCCACCTGCCAGGTGAAGCTGCCTTCAGGGATCGTGTTGGGTTGGGATGCATGATGGGTCGGGCCTGCTTTCTGTCAGATAGCTCTGTGCATTTTTATCTGTCGGGCTGAATTTTTCATTTCACCAGACTTCAGAATAATTTTCCTTCATGTGGTTATGTTCATCCCCACACAGATAAAACACACAGATGTGATGTGATGCAAGTAACACCATCTTTTTTAATGAGATGGTTTTTCAGATCTGTGAGGTAGTTCACTGATTGTTGTCTTTCCAAAGAGAAGAATGAAGCAGAGAAGATAAATTTAACTTTTTCGCACTTTATAAATAATAACTACTGCACTCTCGTGAACTCTCCAAATTTGACAAATAATTCAACACTCTCACAGAGATCCTAAACCTGTTTCTGAATCCTGCAGACACATCTCGGCTCACATTTAAACTCCAATATTCACACTTCTTTTAATGAACTAACAGATGTGTAATTATTCTGCAAAGCTGTAAATCGATGTAATACGTCTCTTGTGCAGACGCTCAGCTTTTAGAGACTTCTCAAAGGCTCTCGGAAGAGAGACATGTAACTGACCCTGGATGAATCATTCTGAGTATTCAAACACTTATTCACCATGAAACATTTCACTCAGTTGTATTTTCCCTTTTGACTTTAATGTTTAACTCCACATCAGATCCAAGGCCATGTGA
Organism: Cetoscarus ocellatus; assembly: GCA_037902135.1. Classification (NCBI taxonomy): domain Eukaryota; kingdom Metazoa; phylum Chordata; class Actinopteri; order Labriformes; family Labridae; genus Cetoscarus; species Cetoscarus ocellatus. Next base: position 89,626 of record JBAMNC010000386.1, on the reverse strand, counting down.
AACATCACATTATTAATACAACTTCATGTTTTGACTCTGAGAGATAATTTAATGAAGCATTGAGCACTTAACTCATGCCCTCACCCATACTGGTGATTTTCCATACTGAGGACTGAGATCTCTTACTTCTCCCAAACTTTCTACCACTATCCCAGCACAGGGAATGAAAAATTATTGCTCAAAGCATTAAAATATTCACATTGTGGTTTGGTAAGTGGAGATAGCACTGCAATGTGCTTTTTTCAGTGATAAGCACTTTTTTGTGGAGTAAACAAAACATGATTTGATTACACCTCTGGGTAAGCACTCCTTTTCATTCTCATACAACTGATACAGTTCAGTGTGGCATAAGGGTAGTGCTGCCTGACATGACATGGCACCACACAATGTCATACTTTATGAAACAATATGATAAATCACAATAGCACATGACATAATACATTATGATATGACTCAACATACATCAATAGAGATGAGGGTAAACAGCAAAATTAGCACTCAGGTTCTCACAATTCTTTATGGACAAACATTGGAGTACTAGTTCATTACATTTTTGCTGTAAGAAGTATGTCATGCACAGACCTGCTGGTGGACCACTATGTTGTCTATCTTGCCTCAACAGTGTCTAAAAGCACAGTTATCAATGAAATAACAAGTGATGCTAATGCCACCAAGTGTTTTTAGTTGTTCCTGAACTGTGTGATTCAAAGAAACCTCAACACATTCACTGTATGAATGAGATGGTGCTAACATTTCCCTCTTGACAGTATGAGACGCCCTGATAACATACTGTTACCCAGATAAACTAAAACACAGAGCTTACCATGAAGCCTGCCATTAAGATCCTTTGTAGAGATCAGTCCATGTGTGTGTAGTTAGCCACATTATTGACCCCTTGTTAATCAGTTCTTGATTCATCTGCTCTTTCTTCATACATCTCTTTAATTCATAGAGCTTGCTTGCCGTAATGGTTGCTTTTTATTCTCTTTTATTTAGCCTGATGCGTGCATATCTCTAGTACCAGTTTTATCATTCAAAGGCTCATCCACCCTGCTCTTGTAAGCCCATGACAAAATGTGTTAACTGATGCTAAAGGAGTTACCATATGTGACACCAACATGAACCCCATGGTTTAGCACTGGTCTAGCATTTCTAATTATATACATGTAGACATCATATTTCTGTCAAAGCACTGCTGCACATAAATTGTTCTGCTGTTTTTTGGTTTGCTTCTTGTTTCATTTTTTGTACTGTTTTATTGTTTGCCATCAAACACATTCATTGAGATGAACCCAGAAGGCTGCTTACAGATTTAATGCTAGATCAGTGACATTTGATGAAATATAATTTGAATATAGACATTAACAATGACTACTCAAGTACTTAAACCATCCTTACATGATATAACAAAATACAATATCACATGACACCATGATAAACTTATGTTACATTATGATTCAACATGACATGACGTTGCACACAGTTCGATATGAAACATTAAGTTATCATTATTTGGGATCTTAGTAGATCCGGCTCAAAATATCCCAAGTTAATTAAAAACAAAAAATAGATAAGAAACAGTCCACATGGAAACAAGTTGTATTTGTACTTCTGTTATTGTTGTTGAATCTTAGATTTAAAAGGGTCTTTTTAGTGTTAAGACCAGAAGGGATCAATATCCAGCTCTACATAAGGTTGATATGTTTCAGCTTATTTAGATATCTGTGTTGTTTTCAGCAACAGCAGGCAGTTTTTATGTCAAAACGCTCTCATGAAAACCTCTGTGCACTTCCTGCTAGGCATCAAACATGAAAGCACACAGTTAGTGGCCAGCTGGGGAGAGCAGAGCCACATGTAACCATCAGGACTTTGTTGGATCACTAAGGGATTCTGTTCAGATCATACAGATAATAACTGCATATTTTTGGTGAGCTTGAAATCAAAGTAATTTCGTTTAATGATTTGTTTAAAGTTGTCATGCTGGTCTGAAAATCCAATTTGCCCTGTTACAGGCGACTGATTTAGCTTTATCTGTATAAAACTGGATACGGCCTCTGGATGCATTATTGTTAATGTGTGAAACACTGATGTACAAGAGCTCAGCTGCTGTCATTCCAGTGCTCTGGACTGTGACATAAAGAAAATCCTCTATGGCTGATATGCACTTCCTTATCAAAGTTACTCTCTGTTTCACAGGATAGCAGGTATAATATTATCCTTCCCCATTTGTTCTGCTCTGTTCCTCTTTGATAGCCTCAGTGATAAGCGCCCCAAAATCACAGGAGAGTTCTGATCAAAGACTTGGCTCTGCCTTTTGAAAAACTGAATCCTGTGGCAGTGATGTGTGTAAAAAAAACGTCTCTCTCTGTCTCTGTTTCCCTCAGGTGAGCACCTGCGTGTTTGTCCTCAGGGATATACCTGCTGCACATCTGAGATGGAGGACAAACTCCACCAGCAGAGCAAACAGGAGTTCGAGATCTTGGTGGAGCAGAGCAGCAGGGATATGAGGGCGACGTTTGTCTCCAGGCATAAAAAGTTTGACGGTAAGCTTCATGAGTCTGCTTTATCTTTGTCACTGATGTAGAGAAGGAGTAAAAACCAGTCCACGGTGCCTCCTTTGGCACCTCACACATTCACTTTATTACAGGGTCATTTTTAAATGGGCCACACTTACGAAGACTTCTTTAGTCTTCATACCGCTCAGGGCTCTCTACATAATGTGTAATTAACTTCATTCACTGACTATAACCTGCACCAGTTTACCAAGTCAGAATAAAGTCTCAGCAAGCTATTGCATGGATGCAGTAGGCCATTCACAACCAGTAGAAGTGGGTGTGTACAGATGTAAAAACATCCAGTTTCACTCTTTACCGCATGGTCCATTTTGTGTTTGTTTATTTTGAGTGCGCCCTCATCCGAGCCGATGTGATATAAATTTAGAGATGGACCAGGGTTGGGAAAATTATCCTGTGGGTTCCAATCATACCTCAGTTTATTTGGTCTCAGTTTTCTATTTGGCACTGGCCGCTGAAGTGCTTTCTGCTCCCCATTCTTAGACAAATGTTACAGAAATATTAAGGACTTTCTGAAGTGGAAAAGCTGCTATTGTTTGGGCTAAACTTTCTATTTTTTGTAATAGCAAAAAAAAAAAAAATATATTTCCATGAATATTCTTGATGCAGTTTACAGTATAAAATACAATACATAGCAGTTAAAATACATAAAGAGATTAGTCTCATAGCAAATACATCTATTTAATTTTGCTGGAACCTTTCACCTACAAACAACTTCAATTTTTCAACCATTTACCAAAAACTAAATTAACTTTTTTCCAAAGTTAAAATGTGAACACCTCATAATAATTTTAGTAATTCTGACTTCAAGCAAACAACAGCAAAACTGCATGTCTTGTTGTTGGGGCTCATTAAGTTGCTGAATGATGGATTCGATTTTTTTTTTTTTTTTTTATCAACAATACATGAAAAAATGTTTGGGTGTACGTTTCAAGGTTTTTTGAGTAGAAGAGGGACACTTTCCAGCAACTGAAGTTGTTACAGCCATGTGTCCAAAGTTGTCCTGTTTTCTGATACACAACACTGAAAATACCTAATCCACAAGAGCAAATTTAGCTGATAACACTGTTTATAAATTGTTTTTAATTGTTTTTATCTTTCCCTGTAGCACTTTGAGATTGCGAAAATGTAATACAATACAAATGCAATACAAATAATGTATTATTATCATTATTATTATTATTAAAAAGTCATTATTATTATTGTTTTTCTTTTTTTGAGAATGTTTGCATCCCTAACATTAACACTGTTGATTATTATAAATGTTACACATAGATCAGGCAGATTTTTTTTAAACTCATAAAAAGTACTGAAAGACATCATGAAAGACTTGAAGTTTATGACCATAAAAGAAGAAAAAGTTTTATCTTTACCTCACAGAAGTCTAGAATTTTAAATGGCAGTTTAGCTAAGACCATCTGATCTGTCTTAATCTGTTACGGTACGGATTTTGGCTTTGTGTACTTTTAAGGTCACATATTTTACTACTTTCAACAAGTTTACAGAGATCTCAGATGTTTGTAGTACACATTTCTGAAGTTTCCAGATATTGGATTGTGGCATACCTATAAATTCCTCTGTTTTATCCCTGCTCAGTGTAAATTCTAATGAGCTGTGTTAAATTGCGCTCCTCTCAAAGGCTTTGGCTTTCTAGCACTAAGCTCTAATGTTTACTGTGGCTGTAAAAACATGACTAGACACACTCCTTCCACTGTAGCTGCCTGGGCTGAACAGACACTTGGAGCGACGGGACTAAAAATAAGAATTTATGACACTGACAAACTTGTGGATGGCCAGACCATAAAGCTGAGATGTGGCATCTGGGTTTCAAGAGGGTCTTCATGTCTATGTGGTTGAAAAATATTTATAGTAGATGTATAATCAATAAAAACCACTGGTAGAGAGATCATTCTAATATTAACATTAAACAACTATAATGGTTATAAACTGGAATCAGCTTGGTTTACGTACAGCCAATTAGATAACTATATTTTTTCACTAAATAAAATGACTGGACATTGCTTGAGAGTAATTTTGGTTAACTAAGTTTTCCTTCAGTTATATACAGCCTTAGCTCAGAGTTACAGAGCAGGTTGGCAGATCAGTTTAAAGATTAAAGTTTCACTGGAGACCAAAAAAGCTATCTTTGTCTGTGTCTCTGTCATGCATTTCATTTTCATGGCCACATTTCTTTACTTTGGACCACACAAGTAAGTATATATGCCCTGTAACGTGTCTGTTAATAGCCATCATCATGACTGTTGCTATATTCTTTTGAAATCTGCTTTTCTGATTGACTGGCAGAGCCTTGATTTGCTGCTTTGTTCAAAACTCTCAGAGGATCAGCACTCAGGTCTCCCACATACTGACAGAAGAAGACATCACTGTAGTGGCTTTGAGTTAAAAAATGTTTAACGGTTTTGTGTTAGCTTGAATGCAAATCTGTGTGAGGCATTTATAGGCCTCTACACGGAGCAGAGTATAAGATCGAGGTGCTTCTCTGTCTGCAGTCTGCTGTTACTGTAAGTCGGTGAATATTTTGTAGTTTCTTACCTCATGAAACATCCTTTCTTTGATTCAAGATTTCACTCTGAAGTAAAGGCTTTCAACTTCATTTCATCTTCAGCCAAAAGCTTCAGGGTGTCTTTCTTTATCAACTAAACATGTTTCCTTGACAGTGAATGAGAGATTTGTCAACTTGCTTCTGAGAAGGCATAATTGGGAAGTAGCCATGACCCTGTGTTGGAGAAAAATATACAAGTCTTTTCTCTCAGACCTTTGATAAAGCATCAGTGATAGATACTGTATTTGCATAAAGTAACAGAAGCACAGGTCTTTTGGCTTGAAGAGTATTTCACGAGTGTTGATGAGAACACTTCCTCCAGTCTTTGCCAAACTAAAGAAGTTCTAAAAATCTACAATCCTATACCTCCGTATGTGGAACAATGTGTGCTGACTAAAACACGGCTAGGAGCAGAAAAATAAGAGCTTAGATAAGTGGAATGGACATTTTAAAGGGCCAGAACCATGAAGAAATACTGTTTTATTCTCTTCATTTTTCACTGAAAAGTGAAAAATGATCTGTCTGTGAGCTTGGCAGTCGACTGAGGAAAATACCTGCATGTTCATTTACTTATTTTCCTTTGGGGAATCTATTTCTGTCATTTTAAAACAAAAAAATATTCTTGTTACATTTTCAAACAGGTCAATATAGTGATATGAGATTATTTTAGATGCAGCCCCCTACTTTTCTTGTAAAATTATCTGCATGCTCTATGTTGTTGAAATCAGTCTGTTAAATCCTAATCATGATCCATGGTGCTTTTATAAGTAAAAATTGGGTTTATGAATTAAACTGTTGAGGTCCAAAGGCATACCTAAAGGCTTGATCTGGCATTCTATGACATTCATCCATCAATCCATCCATTCATCCATCCATCCATTGCATACATTAATCATTCATTTTCTGTCCATACATCCATACATGTGTAAATGCATCCATCCATCCTTATATCCTTATGCCTGTGCTTGTTTATGATGGTGTTTTGTACACCCTAACCCATGTCTCAGGGCTTACATGCTTTGATTACTGTGTATCATGGAGCTCTGAGGTTCATTACTAACTTTAAATCCCTCACTCATCCTCTGCACATAAACTCAAACACTTGCATCTTCTTATGTACAAGGCAACTGTAGGTCTGCTCCCATCATACCATCTGACCTTTATCAGTCAAAGGAGTTTAGGACCTTATAATCTTCGGTCCCAGAATCTCCTCTTGTTGTGTGGTGGTAAGGTTCAAACTGAGCAGGGAAAAAAGCCTTTGAATGTGCTGCTCCCTTTGCTTGAAATGAGCTGCAAAAAGACCTGAAACTCAATGAGCTGGTTTCACTGGACACTTTTAAGAGGATGTTAAATGATTTGGAGACTGAAGCATCTGGCTGCAGATGTTTTGACAGAAGATTTTGTTTCTTTTCATAGTCCAGCTTGTCAATTAACTGTTATTTATTTTTTTCATTGTATTTTAAATGTTATGCATGTTAGGTGTATTTATATGTGTTGCTGTTGTCAGTGTTAAGTAACTTTCTTAACTGTGCTGCTGCCTATCTTGGCCAAGATGCTCTTAAAAGAGATGTTTTTAATTTCAATAAGTTTCTTTGTCTGGTTGAATAAAGGTTAAATAGTTAAAAAAAATACATCTAACAAAGCTCTCATTCATTCACGCCTCATCCATCCATACAACCATCCATCATCCATAAATGCATACATACATACATACATACATACATACATGATTTTCACATGCATCAGTACATCAATCAAAGCATCCATCCATCCATCCATCCATCCATCCATCTATTTTTATTTAATTTATTTATCAGTTATTTGTCTACTATTTATTCATCCATCCATCCATTTGTTTTCATTTATTTTATCTATCGCTTATTTGTCTACTATTTATTTGAAAATAATTGAGGATTGAGAACTATGTATTCATCCATCCGTTCATCCAGTCATTATATCTGTATCCATCCATATATAACCATCCATGTATCCACTATCCATACATTTACCATGTTCACCTACTTCTCCATCATTTTATTTTTCCATTAATTAATGAATTCATCTGTTTTATTTATTTATCTCTTTATTCACACATTTATTCTTTGTCATTCCATCCACCTTTTGTCAATTTATCAATTTATTTGTCCATTAAGTGATCCATTCATCCATCTATCCATCCGTCATTCTTACCTTCATCCAGTCAGTCATCTATCCATTCATCCATACATCTTTATACAATGTTCCTATTGGTTTTCTAATTTTTTTTATGATTACCACTAGCAGCATTCTGTTTTTTTTTAAATGAAAGAAGATTAGATCATTTGTTTTTTCAGAGTTGTCAAAGGGTTTTGCTTTGCCTCATTCTTTTTGTCTCGGTTTCAAAACTTCTCTAAACTATTTTCCCACAGCAGTGCCATTAGTGGTAGGTGCTCTTGAGAAATCGAGATACTTTTTCAAAGCGTGGGAGCCAAAGTATGCTGTCTTTTGAATTTCTGAAAGATGGTGAGGAAGTTTTGGGTTTGAGTGCTTGTTTCAACAGATTATCTTCAAGTTCTCAAAGTCATGTTTCTGTGTTTTCTTTTCTCTTGAACTCAGCTGGAGTGATCACAGACAGACAAGGAATCAATGCAGTGATTCCTTTGCATCATGCACATAGTTGGCAACAAAACAAATGTGATCAAATAGAGTCACGCAGTGGTTGAAGTGTTTCTCACAGCTTATTTTAGGGAGAAAGTTTTTTCCATTTATGACTATTGCGACATGGCCTGCTTAAAGAATGTTTGACTGCTGTTTAAGGTTTTCAGGCATGATGAAATAGCACTTACAGGCCAAAAGCATTTTCATCATCATTCACATCTATCAAATCTATTTTGTCATGATAACCATAAGTTAAAGCCCTGTACTAAAGTAATGGGCCACAAGGAACTTTTTTGTTTGAAGTGAATTTTGATAACCCTTCATATTCAACACTCAGTCCCTTGACTGATTGAGACACAATGAGAAAATGCTGAAAATATGTACAGAAAATAAAACAAAATGGTTTACACAGTGTTACCTCTCACAGAATTTAGCACACACTTTTGGGGAGATTTTATTAAAGTTTTCATCCATGATTTCATCATATATTTTTCCTTTTTTATGTGCATCAGAGGTCCCGGAGTTCTTTAGATTGAGGCTATAACTTGTTTTTTTTTCTTTCTGTCCATGTGAACACATGCTGCTCGAATGATATTCAGGTCTGGACCCCTGTGGAGGGCAGTTCATGACTGATGGCGGTTTATTAGCATTTTTATTCTGTTCAGTTAGGGATCCAAATCACTCTTGATTTGACATCTTTAATAGTCATAATTAAAGACTTAACCATTCTTATTCCAGTGCTTTCAAGAACGAGTGGCAAGATAACATCCATCTATCCACCTGTTATCTATACCGCTTATCCTTTTCTGGGTCATCAGTTTAAAGATGAGCTATGTGTGGACTTTAGGGGGCATTTGTTCGTCCCATAGAGGCCTTGGTCTGAGTCTGAGTCTGTAGCCCCCCTCCTCCTTATCCTTCCTCCTCCTTACTCTCTCTCCCCAGTTTCCAGCTCTGTATCCATCCATACAGGAATAAAAGCTAAACAGTAAATCTTTGAAATATGTGTGGATTTTATAAAACAATAAAGACACAACATTCAGATCTCCAAAAACCACTAAACTTTGGAGCTTTTCTGAGGAATACATTTAACAAGAGTAAGAGAAAGACCAAATACTGCTGGTGTAAAAAGGTCCAGCTGTATAAAACTTTTAATTAGTAGCCACAGGTTATGTAAGCGCTGCCAAATTGTTTGAAATGAGCAGTAAAAGACTTGAAATGCTTGAGTGTATTACTGCATTAATAGCCCCATTTTAAAGCTGTCAGACTAGTCTTCATATATCAGTACAGTTTTACAGCAACTCTGGTGACACAAATCACTTCTGCTGTTCAACCCTCCGCACATGCCCGTATCACCAGTTCACGCTACACCACATTTCTTCTTCTTGTGTTAGACTTTCTGCTCCTCATGGGGTTTGATTCATCCCTCATCAATTTTACATGTCCTCATTTCTGTCCCCAGTTATTTATAGGGCCTATTATGAAAACCTTAACTTACTTTTTGATTACTGACTGCCTTCCCTGGAGGCCAGCCCCTTCTGATGCATTATTGAGCAATCCTGAAGCCATAAATGACTGTTGCACACCAGAATTAAGGTTTGGGCATTCTGAGTGTCCAATCATGTGGCCAAGGAGTATTTTTTCCACCCAGTCTTTCAGGGTAGCATTATATTCTCCTGGAGAGACCTAAAAGTCTGGTCATTTCCCAGTCAGATTGATGCACTGTATGGAAAAGAAAGAACTCACCACCAACTATGCAGAGTTGCAAGTCTGCATTATTTCTGGCGCAGTAGGGCTTCTATCCCAAAAAGATTTGTTTTATTAATCTCCACAGACATTAGCTGTAGGTGCCCTGAGGTAACTCAAATTAAGGACGAGAAATGAGATGAATATTTGCAATATTTATGCATGTGTGAGAGAGGAAGCTGAAAGTCAGGGACAGAGATAGACACTGAGTGACACTGGCTGTGAGAGGGAGGGAGAGAGATTGCATCACTTCTGTGAAAGATTAATTGCGGTGGATGAACCATGATAAAAGGTGCCTCATGCTCAGTCAAGTGATATTAGATCGAAACCACTTTTCAGAGTGGTTTGTGGCCACAGGAGCTGTCAGTTTTCTTTTATTTTCTACATCTCCTTGATTTGTGGTTTTGTACTGCAACCAAAATTTATGTAGCTTCTGTATTTTGCTGAATCTCACTGTTGTAGACATGACTTAGTGGCATTTCCTTAGTTTAAACAGACATAAAATACTGGTATGTAGGGCATCGGCATTTTCCATAAGAAATCTGTGTCCTTACTAAATGAGGAATGTTGATGATATAGTCAAAGTGGTTTTACAAAGAGAATAAAAGCTGTGTGGATTACCGTAACCAACACCTCTGTGATGCTGCCAGATCAATATGTTTGAGGTCTGGTCAAAAAAGAGAACAAAAATGATGTTGCTAATTATTATATTCAAATCAGTGTTATCCAAATAAGAACTTAGTCTACAAACACTACATGTTGGGAAAAAAAAAGCTGACATACGTAACTTTGTGTTTGACAGAGCTCTGGATCTGGGAGACTGGGATGTTATAGGTTTTCCCAATTGGAAGTAGAAGTACCTGTGTGAGTTTAAAAGGAAAAAATTAAAGTTTAACCTCAGTTTCACACACCGCTTGATCATAATGAGCTTCATTAGCCTCATTTAGCCCTATATAAATCATTCACCCCTTGAAATATCATTCCATGGCTTTAAAGAACAAGAAGAATACTCATGTATTAAACTGTATAAGTATGTTTTTATTCTATCATGCTTTGCTAGAAGTTGCACTACTTCTGCGTGTGCACAGTTAAATAATTCGTCACCACAGAAAAAGAAACAACATATAAGCAACATGTATACAGCCACCTATCCAGATTTCTGTCTATTCATCCATCCATCGTTCCATACATGTATAAATTCATCCATCCATCCATCCATCCATCCACCAATTTGTCCATAAATTAATAACTTTAGCTTTTTTGCTCTGCAACTTCAGCCCTTATGCAGACATATAAGTGCCTTCTGAAAACAATGCAGGCTGATGTGAGGACGTTTAACACCTTTGTTTGTGTTGTAGAAGATAAAATCCTCCCAGAGAATATGAGTTTTAGGACACTGTGTAATGTCAGAAGCTTCTGCTGCTATGCTACAATGTTACAATGTTTTCCTGTCTCTCTGTGGTCACTGTTTGCTGACGCTGCTCTCAACAAAGAAAGTAAGAGGAGTGAGATGACTCCCTCCGCAGAAAGATCTGCTCCGGAAAACAATGTTATGTTCGTACATTACACAAAAAACGTGGGACGATGAAATTTAAAGATTATCCAACAATTAAAATCCATCAGGGACAATTTATGTTACCAGATTTTGCTGACTATGTCTACTAGATATTGCATCTCTATTGGATTGATGCATTCATCCTCCAAACATCCATCTCTCTAAAGATCCATCCACTTTTCCAGTTGTTCATCTATCTGTACATTAATGCATATCTACATTCAATCATCCATCCATCCAGCTACCCATCCATTCATCCATCCATCTGTCCATACATCAATACATCTATCTTTTGGTCCATTCAACTGTCCAATCATTCATCTCTCCCACCATCCATACATACATTTATCCATCCATTTGTCCAGCTGTCCTGCCATTTATCTGTCTATGCATAAATGCATCTATACGTTCATCCATTATTTAATCCCTCTGTCTATCCATCCATCTACACATCCATCCATCCATACGAGGTGTGTCAGAAAAGTTCCAGGACTGGTGTCACAAAAGATTTATTCGTGATCGTCCACTACGAGTCCTTGCCACATGGTCAGATGATCAACCAGAATGTCTACAAAGAGATACTGCAGCGTTTGCTTCGTTCAGTGCCCGAGAAGAGGCCAGAGTTGTGGCAGGACAAGTCGTGGCTGCTTCACCATGACAACGCTCCTGCTCACAATGCCTTGAGCATCTGACAGTTCCTGGCCGAGAAGAACATCGCTGTGCTGGAGCAATCTCCCTTCTCGACCGACCTGGCTCCGTGTGATTTTTTGCTCTTCCCCAAGCTTAAGGAGGTCGTCAAGGGGACCCGTTTTGAAGATGTGGATGACATCAAAAAGGCCATGACGACGGAGCTGTGGAGGATCCCGGAAGAATCCTTCCAGGAGTGCATGAAATCGTGGCAGAGAAGGATGGGAAAGTGCATTAGACTCCAGAGGGATTACTTCGAAGGGGAAAACTTGTAGTTTTTATTCTAAATAAATCTTTTGTGACACCAGTCCTGGAACTTTTCTGACACCCCTTGTACATACGTATATACATCGACTCATCTAAAAATGTATTCTTCTGTCCAACTGTCCATCTATCAGTTCAAACATTCACCAACTATTTGTTTCATTCATCTATTCATATATTCAACATCCATCCATCCATTTTCCATACAGTAATGCATCAGTATATTGATTTATCTACCTGTCATTAATTTGTCTGTCAATCCATCTTTACATTTATACCTCTGTCCATCTGTTGTTCTGTCAGTAAGTCCAAACACCAACACATCAGTTTGTCCATCCAGTCATCCATCCATCCATCTGCCTCTCCATACAATCATGCATTTTTATACACTTGCCATCTATCTTTTTGTCCATCCATCTTTTCATTTGTCCATCTGTCTGTCTTTCTATCCATCTGTCAATACTCCATACGTTAATGCATATATTCATCCATCTCCCTTACTGTTTGTCTTTTATTTATGCTGCCTATTATATGACCTCCTATATAGGAGAATATGTCTCTCTTTGTCTCTTTTTTGTATGTTTTGCTGCAGAGCATGTGTGTGATTGGCAGTAGAGCCCCATCACAGCAGCAGAAAGAGAGATTGATTGCAAGTTAATCAATAGCAAGTGGCATAGATGGGAGGAATAAGGACAAGAGGGGGGGTAAAATGAGTTTACACTGTCTTGGCTGTACACACCTGGATGACCATGCATGTTAATGAAGCACAACTAAAACCAAGCCTGTATGTGGAAAAACTCCCAGTATATCCTTTGGGATATCATGAGGTTTTCTCGACAGACTTTGCCTTATTTGTGTCTCCAGTACAATCAGTCCTATTTTTCATTTGTTTTTCTTGCATGTTCTGCTCATTAGATTCAGTTTTGTTGATTCTCCTCAGCCGAGACCTCGACCACAGATTAGCGAGTGAGCATGGCTGACTTTAGTCTGGGTTGAGCTGCAGCCTTGGTCGACTGACTTCTTTGATTGTTCCCCAGCACAGCTTCTCTGCTCGGCACTGAGAGCTGCAGAGCTCCTTGTTCACTTCAACAATCCCTCATTCACACCGACTTAAACCAAGACTGAGTCCAGCACAGCACTGCTCTGTGTAATCTGCACTCTCTGCAAATTCCCCAGCTCCGAGTGGGCTGTGTAAGCCGGCAAACACATGGGGTAGGAACATGATTCCATTTACTGCGTCGCATTCATTCTTTGTTTTAGAGTTCTATTTCAAGCCAAATTGTCGTAGTCATAGTATACTTCATTTTAGTAACATTTTAATGATTAATAAAGACACAAACTTTGTTTCTGCTGTCATAATACAACGAGAACCACTTCAACCAGTCAGCCTTGGCTCATTGTTTAATTTTATAATAACAGTTTTGATCCGTTAATTGCTCAGTACATTCAAGAGCTTATTTTTACCTTGGGAAAGAATTTGAAGTTTAATTGTTAAGCACATTTTTCATGTTCAGAGAGACGGTGAAAGAGACCGTAAGTGTTGCAGTCTACAAAGTCAATAAACATTATTCCAGCTCAACATCCTGAGTTTCTTTTAATCATGGACAAAACAATACCTTGAAATAAAAGCAATTAAACTTCGAATCACAATTCAGACTTCATTTCAAAGGGTCGACGAAGGAGTTGGTTGCTGACTTTTTCCTCATTGAAGCCCCCCCCAGTTACACCTAAGTAGAGCTGAGCAGCCCTGGGACCAACATGCAAAAGAAATAAATACATTGCTGTGCAAAATAGACCTCAGTTTTTATGTTTGTCATTGATAAAATCATTATAAAATGGCCCTACACACATACTTTCTATACTGTAAAGACCCTTAAAGAAAGAAAATGCTTAGTGTGTAACCATTGTTTTAGCTATTATATGTAGACAAATTTTTTTTTTTTTGTACCTCAAAGCTTACGGAGTCTCGGGTCCTCCCCCAGGCCCTCTGGCAACTTCCTAGGTAGGACCCAGACCTCAGATTGGGAACCAAGGAATTAAGGAACCAGATAATGCTATGTTGTAACTGAACAATAGTCTTTCAGTGAACAACAGTTATTCTATTTACACCTTTTTTCTCTTATAAAGCAACAGTAACCGTTTCCACATTTAGTTTGCACCAGGACTTGAACCAACAACTTTGTGATCCAAGCAAATAGAGGCCAGAAAGTGAGCTTATCTAGATGTGTTTTTTTTTTTAGTAAAATAGACATTTTGAAATTAAGATCTAAAAAATAAATGGGTTTAGGAATATCATAGGTTTTGTTGTGGGCCCATTATTTCGATGGTTCTGTTATTTTAATTCTTTACATTTTAATGAATTCTGTGCTGTAGATACTTTAACCTGCTGTTTGGACAAGTCTAGAAGTTTGCTGTCTCCAAATAAACAACACTACTTATCTAGAAGCATGCCTGATATGTTTTTTAAGGATTGACTCACATTGACTAAGATTGGGTTTGGTTTTGATTTGGATTTGATTTGGTTATGCATTCTGCAGGTGGACGTATATTGTTTTGTGTATGTGTGCACGTTTCTCCTGTATAAAACTTTTGCATTTCTTTAAAGGCAAAATACACTTTGTTGTTGTCATTATTTGCTGCTGCTTATTTATCTGTTTATTTTTAAGGTATATATCTCATAGTACATAGATTTATATGTTACTCAATGTAAACAGCATCATTATTTTTATAGTTACCTCCAGGTGAAAGTAAATAAACACAGCTCAATGTAGTATTTCACTTGAAAAAAAATATTGAATGTGTTTTGAAATCCAGTCCTATATACATGTTTAAAGCTCCTGGTAATCTACACTCTTCTGCCGGCATCACAGCTCAGAGTCTTTACATTTATTATTCATGTTTGACACTCACTGAAGTACTTACATAGCACAGTTCTGGAAATGCCCACAATTCATAGCTGACATCAAATGCTCACATCAACACAGGATCTCAGAGGTCCTAATTATATGAATCTTGCCCCAGATCAGCCCCAAAGTAATGAACTATAATTATTATAACATATTTTGTAATTGTAAGTATTACAATCTTTTTCAAATATTTTACACACTAAGTCTTTTAAAAGTTGAATCTCAATACCCTCACTGTCACAAGAGGTGTGTATTTGACTCGAGCAGACTTGATTGATAACTCAAACATGTTTCATTTGTCTCTACACTTGCCCCTTTGTAGCAGATGTGAGAATGTGAACTGATTTGTAATACCCGTTATCCTTTGTGCATATTATAATAGCCAGAATTATTAATTTATACCATGAATACATTGTTTAAAGAGGTTACACTTGATATGCTGAGCAAGATTGTGATGAGATTTGGCCCTGTTTAGATATTACACTCCATTCGAAATTTAGTCTAATGTGGCCAGCTGGATACTCATTTGGCTGAGGTGAACTTGTTCTGGCTACAGCGGGGGGCCCTGTGCTAATTAGCTGAAGATATGGAGTGTCTCTTGTTGTGTAATTTTGCTAGAAATTGATTTACAATATCACCAGCAATTGTATCAGGCTGTTTTTCTTCATTGTTACCAATTTTTCCTGAAGCATTTTAGGGCTTTTTTTGGCCCTTAAGGGACAGGACTGATCTAGAGCGTCAGGAAATCTGGGGTAATGGGGACTGACATGCTCCAAATAATAAATGGTGTTGCTCTACAATCAGCAGTCAGACCAGTGACAAAATAATGAGGATAAAAGCTGTATAATTTGTCTTTCCTACCAAATAAACCAGCTGGGGCAATGCGAAACAGTATCTACTATCTCTCAACTGGAGTTTGGGGGTCCAATCCAAAACTCCTACAGGCCCATGTCACTGAGTCCTTGGACAAGACACTTAACCCCTGTTTCCTTTGACTGCTTCATCTGAGGTATGTTATTATTCATGAATGGGATTAATGAAATGCAAAGTATGTAAATGTGGCTACCAGGAGGCTCTCAATCAAATAACAACAAAACATGACATCAAGGCTAGCACTTCAATAGCATGTGGAGGGGTTGTGCCTGAACACACAGAGGAAGTGAATGTAAGACTGAATGGTTTGGTTTTGTTTCTTGGGACATGTATGGGAATGTGAGCATACTTTACTCAGAAGACAAAAAGCAAGTGGACATGCTCCAGGAGTTACTAAGATCTGAAAACCTCTCTGTGCCAAGGGGGATTTATGTGATATGCATCCTGCCTGACAACTCTTTACAGGGCTACATGCCTACAAAAATACTTCACTGTGCTTTTCAAAGTAAAGCTTGGTCCTTTTTTTTTGTCAAGGAAGAGACCCACATTCTTACACCATACATTTATTCTGAATTCATTTCTTGGGCAGTTATTTAGTTGTTGTCAATATTTGGAAAGCTGCATGGCTCTTTCTTGGATTTTCTACCAAACTTTATTTACCAAAAATGAACAAACTAACTAACAAAAATAATCAAATAAATAAATACATACATCAACAAACAACTAAATGACTAACTTTATATCTCAAAGAAGGAATGAATGAAATATTTAAGTAAAGCAAGCCTTTTAACAATAAGAAAGAAATCGATCGATCAATCGGATGGCTTACTGACTATCTATCATGTTGGCCATGACAAGATACATGTTTAGCCATTTCCAGAATTAATTTAGACATCACAGTACCTGGATTCTACGTATCATACTGTATCTCTAATACTGGGCAATTCACAAAGCATCATCTATCATCATTGTGCAACTGTGGTGTAAATAAGTCAGCGTGAACACTTTCCCCTGTTGTTTGTTTTTGTCTTTAACTAAAGACTTTATGTAAAGATTGACAACATTGACAGCAAGTGAAGCTCTTCCATTTTCCTTTTAGACTTGTAGCATTAAAGTTTAAAAATACCACCCCTCCCATGTTATCAAAATATAAAATGGGACCACTGCCATTACAGTTTGTATAGATTGCTGTCAGAGAATTGTTTTTTCTTGAAAGTGCCCAATTATTAATTATTAGTCACTAGTTTTGATAAATTGAGGTGATGAACAGTTCTATTGACAAATGCAGCTTGTTCAACATTTTTAGCCAGACAAGCAGAGTAGATATAGAGGTGAGGTGAGGTTAAACAGTAACACAAGAGTCAATACACTGTCAATGAACTGTCCATTTGAAACCAAAAATAGGATCTGCTCCACTTTAGACTTCAATTTAGAGAAAATTCAGTAAACTAAATGGTTGTAGAACAGGACAGAATGATGAGATTATGACTTAACCTTCAATCTCTTTTGCTGTGTCTCTGTATACTCCTGCAATGAGGATTGTAGCCTAGTAGTCTATCTTCTCTCCTAACTGAACTTCAGAGTCAGTAGATGTCAGTAGATGGAGTCAGTCACTTCCCTGGCCCCAGCAAGCATGGAGGAATGGGCTTTGGCATGGCACGCTTGCACATGCACAAGCACACGCATGAAAGAGACTGCCCCTCCCAGTGACAGGTCATCAGGGGACTTCTGATTATTTTGTCCCAGTGGATGTTAGTGTTTTTAGTCCTGTGTGACTGGACCATGTCTAAAATATATAAAATGAAAAAAAGAGGGCAGAATAAACATTTCCTTGACTCACACAGAGATTCTCTGATAAAAGTGATCCACAGTCATTTGGGAGGGTGATCTGTTTAGTTCCTATTTTGACAATATGTCCACATTTTTTCTCTTTTGTGCACACCATGGGTTGAGTGATGAAAGCAAATCTCTTTACATTTTGAGGCAATTCAAGTCTTGTGCATCCCTCTAATTTACCACCTTCTGGGGACCCTCTAGCCAAAAGCATGCACAAAAAAAAAATTCTGATTTTTTCTGAATCAATCTGAAATCTTACACCACATGAAAACGCTAATTTAATTAAATAAGTATTGCTGCTATTTTTGGAGATATCCAAGACTCTAATCACTGGCAATGTCCCCCGCTGTATAAAAAAATGTTTTAATTATTAAAACAAGTGGTAACATTTATTCAAACTGGCATTTACAGGGTTAAAATCCTAAAAATTATTGAATATTTGGTACTTTTGAGCAGAGTTGCAGTTGTGTAAGAGATTTATGCAGGATAAAAGCTGAGAAATTATTGATATATGAGGAATTTGTAGTAGTTTTTTTTGTGTACATCTTCAGCTTGAGGGTCCCCAGATGGTACAAAAAGTGTCAGTAGTGTATAATAGACCTGTAAGAGCTGCTGACATTAGATTTAGAAAATATGTCAAAAAAGAAACATTCTTGCAGAAATTCATGCTATAAACTGCAACGCAGCCAAAATCATCACCAAATTTTAAGAACAAAGAATGACAAAAATGGCAAAGGGGGCCCTTAGAGTTAGTCTGCACTTTTTTAACTTATCGAAGTGACTCTCCACAAATTACGTTCCATTTCTTTGTTTTTACACACACTGTTTTTCTGGTCTGCCTCCTTCTGCTGCAGTTTACCTCAGTCTTATTGTCTATCAATATTCATTTAACATTTTTTTGATTCATGAAAGTGTTGCAGCTCAGGTTTTGAGATGTGTGTCACTTAATATTCAGTTATCACATCAGAGGATGTGTGTGTGAAAACGCAGCAATCCAAAACAAGAGAGTGAGGTGAACACACCAACAGCCTCAGCAGTTGAAACTATGGATATGACAGCTGCAAATTCTCATTTAATAAAATAAATCAAAACTTTGAAGTGAATTAATGAGAAGATCAGAGGGACGCCTTTGTCTGTTATTTCTTTGCATACAGCTGTTCAGGTGAGATACTTTCCACTTCCCAGAGTAATAATCTAAAATTGGCTTTTATCAAAATGATTCAGTATGACAGAAAAAGGGTTAAATTTTATCTGCGTCCCTGTGTTTCTTGTTGTTGTGTTGGCTGTGAGAATGTGCCATACAGTCTGCGTGAGTGACGAAAGTGTGCTGAAGCGCAATTCAGGCAGGAACAATGGGAGTGCAGGCATTGGTTATCGGGCTTAAGTGTGGCACGGATCAATGGCCCATGTGTGCACCTTTATGCTTCCTTTTCATACAACAGGAGAATGTGTAGATACATTGTCCATTTTTATAAGCCGTCAGTGCCCTAACTCTACATGATATGCCTATCATTACCCTCCTGTATGTTCCTCTATCCTTGAAACAACTTTTATTTGAGTGAGTATCAACTTACATTACAGTAGGAAAGCGGAGATACCTTTATTTTGGGAAAAATTGATGCCACCATAACTCTGAATCCCATGTAGGGCACAACACATAGGACAAAAAACAAATTTACGGGACACAAAGGACAATGGAGGACATGTTCAGCATCTCATGAACCAGCCCTCTCATTACACTGGTCATGACAGTACAAAACACACAGGGCAGGACAGTGGTAAGGACAGGGCAGGCATTGATTTAACCCCTACAGTTCAGTCATGAAGCTGAAACCTCTGTGACACTTGCATGTCCATTTCTAATGAAATCTAAAACCATGTGGACACACAGTTCCTGGAAGTGTTCATAAATAAATAACCTCTGTTTGATGTCCCTGAGTTATCCTAAGTGAATGTCAGGAAGACTGTAATTCTCTGAGGACGGAGGGAATGGGGGTCTGTCCAGTCGTGATGTAGCTGAGAGTTGGTGGCAGCCTCCATCATCTGGCACCGGCTGCAGCCCCTGTGTCACTTGTGTACTCCAGGATGGATGGCTCTCCACTGCCCGGACGCTGTTAACTCTGTCCCTTTGGTGAGCTTCAAGGAGAGGCAAACCTTTCCACAAGGTAGCAAGAATGTGAAAGAAACCCAAAGCCCTGGCACAGTGTCATCCGTCGCCTCAATATATTTATTAATTTCAACTCTGTGTCAGATATTGAGAGATATACACTGTGAAAACTCACTTAGAAAAAATATCATCCACAGGATATTGAGTTTGCTCAGGCTACAGCTGAGATCCTTCCGTCTATTGAGACAGATGAAAAATGTTTCCCCCCCTCCAGTATAGGTGCTGATATATTTTCCTCATGCACTCCCGCTCTGTCTCCTCTTGATTTCCTCGGTTCATTTAAAACCAACTGAAGAAGTGACCGAGAGGTGGGCGCCATTTCCAGTACGTGGCATTTACTTGTGATGAATATGTGGGCTTAGATGAGGAGATTCAGTGCAAAAGAGCAAACCTGTGTGCATTTCTCTCTATTGAAGAGCATTTTCACATTTTCATTAGGCAGATCAAATATGTAGAGGGGAGATAGTGGATCAGTGGGACAGTTGGTTGTTTTTTAGACTAAAAGGTTTTGCACATTGTTGAAAAAAGTCAAACATTAAACAATAAGCAAAGATAAAGTGAAAACATCAGCACCTCTCGCCTAATCTAAATAATATAAAATATTTTGACTTAATAACAATCATGTCTTTTTTTTTTTTATTTGTGTACTTAACGTAAGACTTAAAAGTTCACAACAATTTATCAGTAATACTAACTTGAAAAAGTATTATTTGTATGTTCACATGTTAAGACATTATTAATACCTACTGCCCATTAAAACAAATAAACATGAAGTTTCTTCATTTTATTTTTTTTTGTTTGCATTTTTCAGTGGATGTTGAAATTGCTTGGTGATACCATTGAT
Source organism: Cetoscarus ocellatus (assembly GCA_037902135.1). Classification (NCBI taxonomy): domain Eukaryota; kingdom Metazoa; phylum Chordata; class Actinopteri; order Labriformes; family Labridae; genus Cetoscarus; species Cetoscarus ocellatus. Next base: position 68,978 of record JBAMNC010000386.1, on the reverse strand, counting down.
ACCTTTGCTAAAAAGAGCAATCAAAATAAAAGAGAATGTTTTATACTTGAACAGGTTTGGAGTGCTAAGTTTATTGAAAACCTGCAGTTTATTTTTAAATGTTTTTTTGGTTATTATTTTGATTCCAATCCTTGAGTTTTAATTGTCACATTCTGACTTGTTTCGGATGTCTGCACCCTGTTTCCTTGATTTTCTCACCGGTCACCTGGTGTTAATTATATGAAAGGGTCACACCCACAAGTGTTTGAAACACTGATGAAAACCTCGGGCTGAAAAGCTTCCATATTGTTTTTGTTCCTGCCGTATAAACTTCAGTAAAAGTCAAAGACTAATTTACAAGTGCTGATGTTATTTTATTTGTCTAAGAGAAACAATCTGGATTTAATTTGAGAAGGTGCTAAGAGTTGTCTTTATAAGTTTTAGTGATTTAGGATTAACAAAGTGAGTCCACTTTGTGCTTTGGTAATTAAAAATTGAATGATGTCAATCACTGAACAGGACAATGTGGTGTTTATTGTTGAGTAAAGGTTCATTATCTTCTCCTCGTGATGGGAGATTATGAAGTCATATGTGAGTAATTTTTCAGGTGTGGACAGTCATTTCAGTAATTGTTTGTACATTATGATGAGCACAAAATCTATCTGCATGTGCGTGAGTGTTAATCCCTCGGCTTATTTTAGCTAAATGTGGGGAAGCAGTAGTTAAGAAATGAGATGCAAAGAGTCTCTTTTTACCAAAAACATAGATGATTAAAATATGGATTTCAACAGAGAAGATTAAATTAATGGCACTGAATTTGCCAGGATGATTAAATTTTCTCATTTATACTGAAATAATTTAAATCACTTTTAGAGTTAAGTATGTAATATTATGAACATATGACTTTAGTCTATTACTTGATCAAGCTACATAATTGTTTTTGTATGTTATGATGACACCATGCCAGTCTGTGCCATGAAACCCATACCTTTTTTTGGCCAACGGACTCGAGACATGCATGATCCCAACTAATCATCATATGCTGCTATCTTTAGGGGGAGGCAGGTCAAGTAGAAGGTCTGTCTGTGTTATAAATGGACAAGTAGCTAAATTAAGAAGATAGAAACAACAAAAGAGGAATTTGTGTACATGTCCTTGTGTGCCAAGAAGAGAACAAAAAGTACTGACTACCCTTTAAACAGGAAATGGAGTATGAATTTAATAATGTTTAGAAAAAAACCCAATTAGCCTAGCAAGTTGTGTTGTATTTCGCAACCTTTATAGCACAGCTGGTTAATTTAAATACAACGATATGCTTTGATATCAGTATATGTGGAAATATCCTTTAAGTCAGCTAGGACAAATGCTATTATTGTAAGGTCAGAGTTTCAAATGAGACAGAAGATGTAAGAAAAAGTCTGACAAGCCAGTCTTGATGAATTGAGGTCATAGAGTGTCTTGGGTGCCATGTTGATTATGCCACATTTCAAAAGTGTTTGTTGTTCCAAACATACAAAATGAGCCCCGTTGTTTGACAATGGCAGATGACTCATGGTCAAAATCTGGCCTCTAGAGTGAACAAAATTATAACCCTTTGGTTCTGTTTCCCTGCCTCCTCCTCTGACATATCTGTACTTAAACACAAACTTGCACACATTTTCTTATTCTTTCTAGAGAATCTGTGTCTCAAAACGGAAAAAAAAGATTATAGATCAAATCATTATGTATATATATATATATATATATATATACACATATGTAGCTACATAGATTGATAGATAGATAGATAAGGCTGCCTGGAGGCTGAAGCTACAGTATGTTCTTAACACCAGCCACCTTACATACCGTGTCAGTAAAAGAGTGTCTACAGCCATGCATTGTTTGTCCATGGCTGCTGTCCTGCTCTCACTTAGACAAAAGCTAACCTTCACTTAGCAAGGACAGCATCACTAGAACAGAGAGGAACAATTCAATGGCTGTGTTTTTTCTTCTGTGAACCTCGGAGCCCTAAGTCAGATGCAGGAAACACTCTGCAGGATGGATTAGTCTGACAAAGCTCTGCATGGATGCTTTCATGGGGAGAGGCACTCCAACAGCCAGGTTGAGACAAAGCTGCTTATCCAATGGGGTCAGAATAATGTAATGGTGTGTGAAGCCAATTTGCTCCTCCATATTCACAAGGTGTGAATATCATCCATGGGAGGAAATCACTTTGATTTTCTGAGGCGTACTAATTGTCTTCTCTGGTGCCTCTCAGCATTGAACCCTGTGTCAGATCTTGGAAGACATGTAGATGCCCTCAGCAAAGGTTGCTTTAGTCAATATAATTAACTGAACAGACAAGAGGACCTGCAGTTATAACACCACACATCTTCATGGTGCCAAGAGGAAGAAGGGTTAAGTGAAGCACATCACACTGTATATGTTATTTTACAGCTCAGACTGTGTACAGGCACTTCTTTACTATGGTAATGTTCCATCCAGTGTTTTGGATGGATGTTCCTCTGGCATCAACACGGGTGGCTGTGAGTTCAGTAGATCTGTCCTAAACTCTTTTTATTGATACTGACAGTTCAGATATAACTTGTTCTGTGCCTGAGCTGTCAATAGCAATGTCAATCGCTGAACTAAGCTTATTATATTATTTAACTGATCAATTATGTCCTTGCTTACAATTTTCAAGATAAACTAAAACATACTTTAAATTCCTTTGAATGACAGACTTATTATTACACAATGAATTCACAACACTATACCTATCTCTGTGATGATTAAAAACAGACAAAAGTCACGTTGGTCTTTGTAAACAGTAAAATAAGCTTCAGTGCACTACTAATCCTTGCATTTAGAGTTTTAAATTAAAAGATTAGCTGTAGTATTAATATGTCAATATGTAAGTATGCTCAGGCCTTCAAAGTGCTTTAAATGCAGCATTCAAGTGAGGCATTAGAGATGATTTAAGCTTATGTCACTGAGCTGTGACAAAATTCAGCACAGTATTTTTTTTCTTCCTTTTAGAAGATTGTATGCTAACACTAAGACGTAAGACATGTAATCAAAGAGCAATAATCACATTGTGCGTTTATTGTTTGTGTTCCAAATCAAAAGGCAACAGGATGCTTGAAATAAAGGCCTGACCAAACTAATGGAGTCTTTCATACATTTTTTAGAACTTTTGGAGTGCCATTAAAGAAGCAGACCTTAATTTGTATCCATTGCAGAAATTGATCCTTGTTGGAAGGATTATCTCGGGCCAGGCTGACCTTTTAAGCCCCACCCTCTACAGAAAGTGAACCTTTGAACCAATCAGAGAGCTGGAAAAGGGTCAAACATTACGTTGATAAATAATTGTAATATAAATACTGTTTAAACAATTGGAATCCCTTACTTAATGTGTTGCCTAGAAAGTAATATTGTTTGTAATGTATTAAATGATATATGGTCAGCACTGTATATAAGATATTTACTGGAACATGCATTTTGTGCAGTTTCAAACACTGTATCCAAAATCCCAGTATTTTTTAAAAATCTCATAACACAAATACTGTCATTTAAGCATATTCAAGAATTTTAAGTACCTGCATGAATCCTCCACAATCCTACTCCTACTATCGCTGAGCCATTTTACAAAGCAAAATGTGACTATTACCCATAGCATCCGTTTTGTTGTGCAGTGGTGAAGCAGACTCAGAAGTAATAATGTAAGAACAGGTTTTTGTATGTGTGTCTTCTGTAGGATGTTGCAATGAGATCACAAAATTACCCACAAAAATGCAACAATATCTAATTTTATTAACTAAATGAAACAAGGTAAACAATCTATAGGTGTGAAACCTAATATAATCTCACCTTGGCTAAAAGTGAAGCATTTATTATTGATGTTAGTATATCTTCATGCTGTTTTGTAGTGTATGCTCCAGCACTGAGAGTCACAGACCTCTTGGTTCTGGGTGGAGGATACTGGCAGAGCTTTATTGCCTTGATATTTCATGCTCTGTGCTGCTGCAGTTTTGTTACACCCTCAGTTTTTGGAGGACTCTTGTGGGGTTTTCCTTTGTGAGGTTTTTGGGGCCAACATTTTCATGCCTCTAAACCTTGGAATGGTAACATTATTCTCAAGTATTGCAAAATAAAAGCTTAACAACAGAATTCAACGTTTCCAAAAGTGAACCTTTAAGTTTTTAAGGGCCTGTCACTTCCTGGTGTACAACACCATGAACTACCACTTTTGTCCAAGATAATGCAGCTACTGACTTGTGGGCACGGTGTGTGTGTGTTACTTGGAGCAACTATAATTGGACAGTGGTCGCCTTGATGCAAATTAACAACCAGTTTTAATGTTATCTCTTGGTGCTGACAGCTTGTTCACAGCTCTGGGATGGCACCCTGCACAGAGATTTAGCTAAGTAGTTGGCGGGAAAACAAAGTAAGATCATGAACCTACAACACGGCAGGAGTGTCAGTCAGTCAGCCTCGGAACATTTGTCTTTTGGTTTTCGTCCAAGCACGGGCCTCTTGCTGGGCCTCCACCATCACAGCCACACAGCACATAAAGCTCTTTAACAGCTCTGTTATTGGCTTTAACATACCTGCTCTCAGTCCTGTTTCTGAGCCTCTTCATTTTTCTGCAAAGCCAGTTTTTTCCCTTTTTTGAAATGAAAACTGCTGAAGATTACAGGGAAAAATAAGAGCAGCAAACAACATTTGGGTGCTCACTTTATTTGTGGTAGGTAGTAGTGTGGAGGACCAGAGGTCAGGAGGTCAGCTGCACTTCAGAGAGAGACTTGTTTCCAGCCGGTGTCGAGAAGCTAAGACACAATCCGTCAAAGTGACTGAGAGGGAAAGTAGAAACACCGGTGTGAAGGGCTGTATAATGGTCTGGAGGAAGCAGAGTGCTGTGAGAGGTTATTGGGGTCATGTTTACTTGTATGCTTTTTTTCCACCATGAACTAGATAGTAATAAGAGCGCCTCTCTCTATGAAACAACAAAGAACATCCAATAATGATACAAAACACAATCTCATACAATAACAGCTACATGTCAATGACTTTTTGACAAAGCCTTAACAATGATTTCAATTGTTAGATTGATCAAATAATTATTACTTGGGTGTTTATGGTGCAGTGGTACATTTGGCAGTTTTTCTCAGTTCAACATTGGTGTGTTGATCCAGCCATGTCCTTGGGCGAGAAACTGAACTTCTAATGCTCAGTTCAGACAACAAAAATGTTTTGTAATTTATGGCGTCAAGGATACAAATTAGTCAGTCCCAAAGTCATAAAATTGTGCAATGACTTGATGCAGAATACAGCATACTATCCGTCCTTACAGTACTATATTTGTTTGTCTAAACTCTATGTTGAATGATATAGTAGTTTTTTCACTAATGCTAATGGCAGATATTCATCAGGAATGTTTTTTACAAACAGTTCTCTTTTTTTCAGTCTGTTGTTATGTCCCCCTAAGACACATCACAAGGCAGTGATGTTGTTTTCAGAACCTGACAAACTTTTTCTCTGTGTCATAGTTTTGTCTTGAAGCAACAACGTCATCCATCTTTTGCTTTGCTGTTTGGTTTGTTTACATTTCCGACTAATGCATATGCATGACACTCTGTCCTAGTATTGGTTAATGTCTCTGAACAAAATGTAGGGCACAGGACGAATATTTCAGTCACTCTGTTTAGAGATTTTTGAGCTGGTTCCCTTGACTAAAAACCTACAGAATTATTCTGTGTGTTCTTGGATAATTTCTTTTATAAGGTCTGTGGTGCACAAAAGTTCACAAAACTTAATGTGTTTTTTTTTTGACGCCCATGGCTGTGGCTGTCATATATGTATTATTGTTTCTTTATAAAAGGATCTGAAATGATTGCATTGGGGGGACATTTTTGCAGTCCTTTTTTAGAGCTTATTAGCAACCTTTGGGAAACTCAACTCAGCTCAACTCTATTCATCTTTATTAATAAAGCACTTTAAAAACAACCACAGCCAGAAAAAGTGCTGTACATAAATAGACAAAACAATGCAGACATAAAAACAGTTAAAACTATTAAAACAATCGATGAAATAAAGCAGGGATAAACACTAAAATAATTGTTTCATTGTTTTTAAAAACAATTTAAAAACAATAGAAACAAATAAACATACAAACCAAACCAACAAACCATAAAACACTAAAACAGGAGCAGAGTCTCATACAGGGTTGACAGCCAAGGAATAAATATGGATTTTACGACAAGTTTTAAAAATGGGCAGTGAGGAGGCTTGTCTAATGTGGAAGGGAAGCTCGTTCCACAATTTAGGAGCAGCAACGGAAAAAGCTCAATCCCCTCTGAGCTTCTGTTTTGACCTTGGTACCTCCAGGAGCAGCAGATCAGCTGACCTGACGCACCAAGCACAATAATGCTTTAAAATAAAAAAAAAAATCGGGTACTTTTAGATGCATTTTATCTTGTAAATAAAATGTTCAAATCTCTCATGAATGTATTTAACACTG
>JBAMNC010000386.1:0-57500 GCA_037902135.1 Cetoscarus ocellatus | reverse complement strand
GAATTCACACAGCAGCCTTCTCTGCTCTGCAGCTGCACTGAATCTTTCTGAGATTCCTCGTGCAGTTAAGCAGGGGGCGGGGGGAGTGGGGAGAAATGGCTCTGCATGGATAAGATGTAATGCACAAGAAAAATGAAACTCACCAAAGGTTAAACAGGCCAAAGAAATGTCATCAAAATGCCACTTAAACATGATTTGGCCTTTTGGATTCTTTCATCGCATCAAACTTTGTGCCAACAGTGAGGCTGGGAGAAGAGTGAGAACGCAGCACAGTCTTCTGAAAAGGTCGATCAAGATCCAATTTGAAATAAAAGCCTGGACTTTAAGATAAGTCCCAGGAGAAGAAAATATTATGCATCAGAAAGCTTGTTAATTTGATCATTAACATATTTGAAGATTTGATCAGTCGTTTCAAATAAACCATGGAATTTAGATAAAATGATAGGCGAATGATGAAGGTGCACACCTTTTTCCTTTTAAAATATTAATCACAGAAGTTAAACACAACAAAAGGTTGTGTTTAATGTCTTTTTGTCAAGATATTTCTACATGAGAACAGAGCATCAGAGGTGCGAGTTAAGGACGATGAAAAATGGCAGCTAGGCAACAGAACGAGTGGGCTCTAAAATGTTTACCTAATTAAATGTTCATACATAATAATATGCTGCCCACTCTTACTCAAGCAGATTTTTTCTCTCTTTTTCCTGCTCTTGATTTCATGGCCTGAGCAGGACGATGATGCTTTAAAGATGTCTTTTTTCAGCACAATCTGGGCTATCAGAATATTTATGCTGTGATGATGTAAAATTATTAACAGTTGTTTTTACTTTAGAGGCAGATTAAAACACAAATCAGTATTTAAATCTCTCAAACTTTGTACAAATCACACACAGATTAATGATGAACAAGCTTTTTCACATCTGAAAAGTATTCTGCCAAGCCTTGGCTATTAGGACAAAATATAAAACCATAAGAATGCTGTCAAAAAATGTCTGCATCCTGTAATGTTCTGATTTTCAAATCTGTCCCACTTGAATGTTCAGTTGAAGAGCCCTGAACACCTTAATTATAAAACTGTACTGAAATGTACAGTTTTATTCACAGTTTAACACTTATTCCCCCAGATTTTTCTTTTGCACTACAGAACTCTTTGTACTGCTCTTTGAAACAGTGTCTTTCTCAAATGTTACAAAAGGCCACATCGTAGTGCTCACTCTAGTTTTATTTCTTATAGGAACTGACAGGTAACTTATTTGTCTCTTGTTGGCCTTTGGCTGCACCTGATTGGACGCTACTGTCAAGACAACAAGAAACAAGGAAACTGGGCTATTCCAATCAATCAGTCAGCAGACTGACAGGAAGTTGTCACTTTCTCTTAGGATCAAAATGGATGTCTAATAATTTCACTACTGTGTTTTTTATCATCACTGAAAGTCCACAAATAAAAAATAAGAAAACCCAAAATGCACCAAATGAACCTCCAAATGCAGTTATCCCCATTTGGATCAGTTGTAGGGTTCCAGAGATGTAAGCAAACAACTTGAGTGTTACTGCTTGGAGGCACCAATGATCCCATCGAATTTGGAGGGTTAATCAAAACACTAAGGAAAAAGACCCTTTCCTCAGTACATTTCCAGAAGCACTCCATAATGAGGGTGAAGCTGAATTAAGGATTTCAGGACCCTTTAATTGAAGATTGAAGTGGGCCAGATTTGAAAACGAGAATATACAGGGTGCAGACATTTTTTGACATCATTCTTTTTGTTAATCTTAAAGGCACATTTTACAAATTCAGGTCATTGTTATTGTTAATATGCTGAAACATGTTGCCCAGGTAATGTTCTCATCTTTCAAGATCCTAGACTTGAACTCGAAAGCGATAAGCGGTATAGTTAATGGATGGATGGATGGAAAAAGGATGAACAAGGTGTGGCCCCTCCCATAACAGGTGACCCAGTACACAGCATGTTTCCTGCATGTGGGTGGGCATTGGTAGAGAATAATGTTTTTAAAGCAATGCAGCTTGGTTTTGTTACAGTCTGTTTTACCCTCTCTTTTTAAAACACAGCCTGTAAATTCAAGGTAATTGAGAATTGTCCGTCTGTTTGTATTGTGACTGTAGCGATCTGGATTTGTTTTCCTTATTTTGCTGATTTATGAGATTAGGAAAAGAAATCTTATACATGAAAATGGTCTGACCCAAATCGTGAAATCTATGATCCTGATGTGCTATTGCCACAAAAGACAGTGTACAGTACTGCATATTTTCTGTTTACATAGGGAAAAATGATCTGTTCTAAGATTCAAGTTTGGGCATTTTTTAGCAGAGAAAACAGGGACATGTGTTGTAAACAAGGGAGAGGAAGCAATGTTGAGACATGAATTACAGCCAACTGCATGTCTGGGCCTGAACCCCAGCACCCACTTTAGGATCAACGGCTTTTGTACGTTAGACATGCAATTTTTAGTGCAAGGCCAACTCAAAGCCCACCTAAAAAATTTACCTAAGCTGACAGAATTTAAAGCTTGTTCTACCTTTCAACTTGTCAAACAATCAAAAAATGTTTCCTGTGTTAGTTTTCTTTGAAAAATACAGTTTAATTGTTAACTGTCATCAAGTAAAAAGAAGTATAATAAAGAGAGTAGAAATTCACTTTGGGTCAAGTTAAAATGGCTCAGCAGTTTTAGAGATACAGTCTAATGGAGCTGTATTTGAGAACAAGCTGCCTGTGAGCTTCAGGGTATTTTTAGATGCCAACCCAGGGTCTGCATGGCTCACTATAGGTGCTGTATTCACTTGTATTATACATCAATGTTTGAGATGGTGGAAACCTCCAGCAAGCACAAAGGTCATGCTCTTTGTTCCCTGGTAGGCGAAACTCAGGGCAAAAAAAAGTTTTCCAGTCACCTGTTATAGTCTTTTCTGCTGGGGTGTGGTAAAAACTTGTGGATGTGGCAGCTGGACTCTAGAATCTATACAGGGAGAATGAAAAGTCAATTATATTAACCTGAAACTGAAAAGGTTTTGGATCAGATAGGCAACATCATTCACTCTATGCAGTTTTTCTCTACAAGTAAAAGTATTTTTAACAAACAGTGTAATTTCCTGCCAAACAGAAGTGGTTTTACATCCCCTGCCACATTCACCTGATAAACCAAAACAAACGTTTTATTCTAAAATGTGAAAAGTAAAGGAACAAAACATGAGCTGCTTACTGTAAGATAAAATATTTCCGCCTATGGAGCAAGAAAAAATGATGTTCATTTTGAAAGGATCAGTGTGTATGAAACTAGAATCTTATAGACACTGGCTAATATAAGTCCATTTTCCATCATAGATTTTGCACAAAAACAATCAAAACATGTTTAAGGAGGCATCCAATGTTAAGGCATGCAAGTAAATCTTGTATGACCCATTTCTCTTAATCCCTAATTAACCATTAATTATTAATTATTCTGTGATTTACGTTTGAAAATAGGATTGTGTTGGAGCTGGTCACATAAATGTTGCAAGTGTGCACTCGTGTATGAGATATTTTAGAGCAGTATTTAGACAAATACCTTGCTCGGATTAAAGTTTTTTTTTCCCCAGTGTACTCAGTAACTTCTCTGCTGATGTTTGAGAGACTTTAACTTGGCAAATGTTTTCCCATTTGCCACCATCCACAATAATTAGTTTGTGCCTGGCAGTGGTCCAGAGCCTGTGGCTGCCTCGGCTCTACCTCACCTTCATTTCCCCTCAGAAAATAGACACAACAGTCACTAAGAGTGGAGGATTTCAGCCCCCATCCCTGAGCCGCGGGCTGATGGACCCTACTCACAACAAATAAAGAGGATCAAATTGCTATGGGTGTAGGTGCTCTTGATACATTAGGGGGTAAAATGAAAGTGTTGATACGCCTTTTTGTTTTAGTGTTCGGGAAAGTCATTTTTGCAGGTTAGTGTGTTTGGCCAACTCTAAAAGCATTGTAGTAGCAGTTTTGTTTCAATACAGTCATATACAATCTAAACAGAGTCAACAGTCATGTGAAAAGCCATGGGCTGAAGCTCACCAATCCTTAGTAGTCACTGAGTAGTCATTTCAATTTATCCAGCACCCCACACGATTCATTTAGTGTATAGTCTTTGAAAGCTGTAAAAGCTGTAAAAGAGTGCTGCTAGCCCCTTGAACCATGACTAAGCTGCCTAGATAGAGTTCACTTAACTACACATAGCTGCACATAACTCAACAAATAGAACCTGGATGGATGTAATTAAACCACATGTTGTAACTGAAAACACTATGGTAATGCATGGTGAGATTTTTCAAATGCAGTTCACTTGATATCAAAATATCAAAAACAGATGTTTAATCTCTGTTGATACATCTATACAGGATCTTAAAAAAGGGCTAAGAGCGATGGTTCAAAGCCTAAGATCAGCCAGTTTACTCTTATTCATCAGTTGTAACCCCAAAGTCACACTTTGAGAGATTGACCTCACACACCCAGTGAGACTTGTATCATCTTGCAATTTTCAAGAGCAGAACAAAAACAACTAACTAGTCAACACTGGCTCAACGTGTCTATAGGGTTGTTTAGCCTCTAGCTAAGACTAAAAGGTCTATTCTGTTTATTTATATAAAAGAGTCTATCAGCTTCATTTCTGTTTTGACCCAATTGAATTAAGAATAACTGTTGGCATTTGACCTTAATAACGTTGATGGTTTTATATTGAATTTGAAATAAGCATTTTCCTTTCCAACAGTTTTGTCCTCATACAGTAAAAATGTGATAGATGTGGCCCTCTAAGTAACCAAGGCTGTCTGTCTATAGTAGGGATGAGCAAACCAAGAGGGTCGCATTAAAGCTTTTTTACAGTGCCTGAGAGCCACACTGTTACATATTGCTGAATAATTTCAACGAGGGAATAAGAAACAAAAAACAAAAATATCAAATTTAAAACTTTAGTAAAAGTAAGTCACAACAACATTAATATATTTCAACTCAAACACAAACAATGCATAATTAAACTATTATTGCAGAATTGAAGCCAATTTAAGCCATGATTTAAAAGAAAAAAAATCAATAAAGCAAAAGTATATTACCTTTTACATTTTTCCAAAAATAGTATTTGGCAATGACTTGTCAGAAGACAAAACATATACAAGCATTCTGAGGTTATTTCTACATTTTCAATGTGGGCATCCCTTGTGAGTCACAGTTTGCAGTCTCTGGCATGTTTTCATGTTTACGTTAGTTTTTTTTTTTTTTAAAAGGCCGGTGGGCTGTGTTTTTTGTGAGGTGGAGGGCTGCATGTGGCACCCAGGCCACCAGTTGCCCACCCCTGATCTAAAGTATCAATAAAATGTGCACACTGCAATATATTTTCTAAATAGTATTTAATCCAAGAATAAGCAATACCTCGTATCCCTAACTTTTCCAATGTCCTTAAATTGTTAGTGACCTGTGGTAACAAAGCCCTCTGCAGGTCCAGACACAAACCAATGCAAGTCTCAGCTCCTGTTTTGTCGCCTCTCATTGTCTCTAAATATTGTATGCTGATGAGTTTTATTGTTTTAGTGAGTAACATGAAGTCATGCTCGGCTGATTCTTTGTGCTCATGGCCTGTGGTTCAGTTTGAAACAATTTAAAGTAGATGAAGCTTATCACCAGATAGATATCTCACTAATTACCTGCATCAAAGTTTCCTGGTTATCTGAATGCTGACTCACAGCAAATCTCAGCATTGAACAAAGTCTTTTAGACACTATAATGGCAGAATATTTTAATTGCTTTGATTGTTTCCTCTGATAACACTGAATTGTCACATCCTTTATAATCTTATCTTAATCTTTTGAAGTGTTATGCAATTAACCGTCATTGATTAATCTCCTCACATTACTCATCTTCATTCTGCTGGAAAGAGCTTCTTGTTTTTTGAAATATACAGAAAAACATGTGCATGACTGAAATGATTGTGTACTCTAATTTCACAGGATCACTGGAGCAGAATTAACCCTAAGATCTTCTTTATTGTTTCCTCTTTCAGTTTGACGAAAAAGAGACAAAACAACAATCTCGCTAAATCCTTCTGTGCACAAACACATTGTGCTTCAGGCAACTTAAAATGACCCGACAATTCACCTGACTTTATTAGTCTGAAAAATGAGGGACAGAGGAGGAGATGACAGTGCTTCAGCTTTCATTATCTCTAAATCACTTTCCGCACACAGTGCAACAGTGCACAAAGGTAATTAATTTCCTCAAGGACAATTATTTCAGTGCTTTGAGATAATGACAAGAACTCAAATCTCTGAAGATACTGTAGGAGGTTTTGAAGGAAAATGATCCCCAACGGCTCCATTCAGACTGAGGACTGCACCATCTCTGGCTATACAGTTAATATACCATGTCTCTCATGTTTTTTTATCAGAGAACCATATTCAGTCACAGTGTAGAAGAGAAATATTGCTCAAGGAAAAAGTAACACATTTGAAAGATATATTGACACATAGATGACAAATGAAAAATGAGAGGGTGCTCTACCCCACTTAATAATTTATAGTTAGCTCTGTGGTCCAAGCCCTACTTTCATTTTATTTTTCTCAAAATCCTGACATTGATTATTGATTGACAACACTGTTGGCATGATATTGGCATTAAATGATAGCTTAGCAGTCTGATTAATTGTATTGCAGGTACACAGATCTCCAGCCTTATTTTCCCTTTCTCTTCTGTGTGTCTTTCTTAGGGTATTGAAAAACAATTATATGAAAATTAACTGACAGAAATCTTAGCAGAACCAGACTCAAGCAGAACAGCCATCTGCTCAGACTCTATTAAGGTGTCAGAGGACAGAAAGATAAAAGAGATGGATAGATGCAAACAAACAGAACAGCTACTATCATGTGATAAATCTATAACTGCATTGGACATAAATATATCCCATCATTGTTTTCTCTGTATAGGTAAAATGTCAGTTATAATAGGGAAAGTATGTAGCGTTTAAGTTTGCTCAGATATGTGCAGTAATAGGCCAACCATTACAATATTTAAGCAAACTTCTTCTGTGCATTAAAAATTCAAATGTGGAATGATGCCTGTAAAATATAAAACACAGGACCATTGGGAGCATCAGTCATACCAAAAGTATTTGAAATCTTTCCAGTGTGTTTCTTAATAGCATTTTACTTCAACAGATAGAATATGAACCATATCAGGAGGGCCTTGTCTTTTATGATCAAGTAGCTTCAAATATCAAGCAGCACGGTGAATGACACACAGAAACAGGACATGCAGTGATCATGGTTGATACCTTTGGGGATGCAGGAATACATCTTACCTGCTGTGCAGGTGGGGGTGGGATGTGGTTGGACAAAATACATTATCTGTGAGAGTGTTCAGATCTAGCATCAATCATGGTCCATCAGATTGGTTCCTGTTAAAAGCAGGTCTCTCCCCTGCTACATTGTTTGCTGTCAGTTTTGCAATGGAGGGTAGAGTTAAGACTGGCTGATCCCAGGAGAAAACAGATGTCCTTGTCTGGGAATTGCAAGGTGCAAATATATTGCACTTCAAATTTGCTGCCAAGGGCAGACAATGTCCCATTTTCACTTGAATTCATTTCAATTTCTCAGGATACAAAAATACCTCCTGCAATCTTCTCCACGTGTGTAGATGTGCCACCATCGGGTTTAGTTTGGGAAACATTTGATCAGAGATTGTCCTCACAGTAGGCAAAACAATAGCACCACATGTTTGTTTGTTTGTTCCTTTCTTTGCCTTTTTTTTCTTTCCCTGGTTGTTGGATTACTTTCACAAAAAAAAAAGAAATCACAGCTTCACATTGACATCCTTATAAACAGAGGGAAGGCCGTAATTTGTATGGCTGTGACCTCTGTGTGAGGTGCAACAAAAACAAAACAGTATACTTTTATTTTAGTTCTACAATCTGATATGATACGTGAAGATAGGGTTCAGCATAACTTTGACTGGGGCAGATACAGTATAAGATATGAAACATACTATAAAGCACAATACAATATTTTATAGTACCATATGAAACCAGACAATTTGATGCAATGGGACATGATAGCAGAGGATTTGACTAAGTGCAAACTGTCTCCTGGTTTTTAGCTGCTTTCAGTGATGGGACATGATTTCTTGACTTTGTTTTGATGTTTTTTGATTATATTTTTATAAATAAAGGTTTACATATATTTATAAAGCACTCTATTATTTTTAATTTTTTTCCAACAGCAGAAGTCAGTTCAGAGTCAGATAGCCCAGAAACACTAAGATCTGGTATACTATCATACATACTTTCCCCAAATAACATATATATATACACACACACACACACACACACAGAATTTTAAATTTACAAGTGATATTTAAAAAATCCCATGATAACTGGGAGAAATTCAAAACTTAAATTATTGCAGCCAAATATACGATACAGACTGGGATCCACATTCAAAATTTCCTGCTGCTTAACAAAAGGTTTTTCTTGCTGCCATGATGAGAGATTCCTGATTGGCTATTGGATTCATGCTGGATGTTGAATGTATATATTTGTATATATATGTATATGTGTATTTTATATATGTATCTATGCATATATGTGTGTCCATAAAATGAAGAGTTTGAAGTGCGCTATACAAATAAAGATTGATTGATTGATACACCGCCCCAAGCACACACATCTATTTACAGTTTTAGGACATTTGATTTTATTTTTATATATATTTAATCAGAAACCTTTTTCAAGCTTAGATATCACAATACCACTAATTTGCTCATTATAATGAACTATTTCCATTTTATTGTAATGATTTTTGTATTGTTAAAATATTTATTTTATCTTTTTCTTATTTTATGCTTTTCTCTGAAATGCTTTGGCAATAATGCCCAACATGCATGGCAATGAAGCTCTTGAAATGTAAAATGTGAATTGTGGTAAGTAGTGTTGTAAAATGAAGTTTCTTAAACTGAGGTTGAGGATGTTCTGGTGGAAAAAGAGCTGGCTATGGAAACATGCCCTTTGCCAATAACAGAAATCGTAATCTGAAATGAATTATTAATATATCCAAATGTTAGTTATTCATACATCTGTAGATCACTTACCATCCCATTATTTATTATTTTTAAGCCATTAATAAAGCTTGAATAAAGCTCCATTGAATATATCAGTCATCATATTTTTTGCATTAAAAATCACATTACATTTAGAAACACAATTCCATACACTTTATCCTTAAGTCATACTTTTAGCCTTACCTTAAACCCTAACCCAAAACTAATGCTTTACAAAAATATAATAACAATGCTATACAGATGCAGGGTTACATTTTTTTAATGCTTAACTAATGCATTCCTTAACAGCAATGAAGTATTTTTGAGAGTGTGTGAGAATGCTGTGTAGGTGTTCAATAATTATGTAATAATGCTTAACTTCTGCTTAACATTTTGTATTCAAAAGAAAGTAATACCTTCTTTTTTAAAGGCTTCACTTATACAACAAAAACACATGTATACATTGATGGAAATCAAAGCTTCATGGAGGACCAGTAAAGTATTTACTAATGCTCAGTAGTGTACTGTAATTATAGTGTTACCAAATAGTTTTCTTAAAGCTGTCAGAAAAGCAGACCTATCATTTCCTACAATGATTAGAGCCTCTGATTCTAAGAGGAGACCAGAAACGTACGACTCCACCAGCTGTCCCTCCTGCTCTGGGGTCCTCTGCCTGTAAACCTCCTGTGGTTCACTATGAAAGGCTCATGTAGCATGCACTCTTCTACATCCAGCCCTGTCACACAGCTCGTTGATGGGTGGCAGGAGTGATGAATGTGGGAGTGGATTGCCTCTCTCTTTAAAGAAGTTGTGTGCTGGAGGAGCAGAGCTTTGTTGGCTGTGACACAGATCGGGGAAACATTCAAAGTAGCAGACTATGTAGGCTGGCTCAGTCATAGCCATCCGAACTGCTTAAAGTCATCGCTGTGCACCGTATCCTCTGTGCACGCCTGTTAATAAAAGGCAGTTCTTGGGGCTAGCATTTTCTTCTGCTTTGTTGGTTTGCTGGTGCACTCGTTTTGATGAGGTTGTCGGGCGATGTTGATTTTTTTGGCACTCAGATTGGATTAGACAATTTGTTAGCAGAGCTCCAGTGATGCTGCAAAAGAAGACGTACAAATGAAATGAAACACGATGACTGCATTAGAAGTCAGAGTTGAATATATCAAGCTAATTGGCGATTCAAGGGCACGTATGCCATCCCCCTTCCCACACACATTATGAAGATCATTTTAGTCGTATTTGGTTGTGCTGGAGATCAACTGCATATGAAAGTGGTAATAAGTAGAATATAAGAAAGTCTGCATTCATTGGAGTTTGATTTAAAAAAAAAAATCTGTCACAGTGGCTACTCCTCTCCTCCTTCTTCCTCTTTCTCCTTTTTCATTATTATGCCTAAGCTATGCCTCTCGGCCCCAGTCCTCCATGAAATTTACTACCCTCCTTTCATTTAAAAAGCAACTCCCTGCTGGTTCACGCCATCCTTCAGCAAGTCTTAAACTATCATTGCCCTGTCTCATCCTCTCTGGAGGCAATCACAAATCAGTGTTCTCCCTCTGATTTATTTGTTCTCTCATCGGGCTGCTTCTAATACCCATTTCAAATCACATGACAGCTTTGCAGAGAAGCATTCCTGAATTTGTAAGAAGGTAGGAGATGTAAAGAAACATGCAATTTTGATTCTGCATAATCATGATCATTAACTGAACATGGGTGGAAGGAGTTGTCAGAGCAGTTTCTTACATATAAAGTACAACAGTTGTAACACGGTAGGATACATAGTTAGAAAGTATTAAGAAAATTATTCAATAATTGCAAGAAACTGCACTAAGAGTATCAGGTGATATAACAAGTCATATCCTTCCCAGGGATAGTCTCATCTCCGAATCAGTTGCTTAGAATTTGAATTCAGTTATCACCTAGCTTAGTTGTGCCTAAAGCAGAAAGTGCTCACAATGAATGTGGGAGACAGAGCATGCATTCAGTTACTTAACTGTATTTGTGAAAGGTTCTGCCCTTCAGACACTGCAGATAGGATATTGCCTGGATGGACTTGTGAAATATATCCCACTGATGTATGAAACACTCCATTTGATGTGTCAGGCTAATACAAATCATGTGGTATCAAAAAGTATTGGGAATTTTGACCACCTAACAGACTACTATAAAGCTATAAAAACTCTCAAATAACAAATATGAGCTGAATTCATTTACAATTCTCTGTAGGGTAACAGAATAATTTGGTTTCTTGATTGTGGCTAATATTAGTAATGCTAGCACAGCCAACCTTTGGTCCTCTTTCAAGGTCAACACCAACTTTCCTGTTCTAATTTTAAATACACATTTTGCTGATTGAAAGTTCAGCTTTATACATTTTGCCATCGTTATCTTAGATTTCTAGCTTCAGATACTGCCAAATTGTGTCACTACTTTGAGATGCTATCAATGAACTATGCATGTTTACATTGGGGTTGTAGAGCAGGCCCCTTATCTGGAGCTACAGCAACGCCATGGATACAGCCCCCTTTAATGATGGGTTGCTTCTTTGCAGTTTTGGCATTAATTTTTACAAGAACTGATGTATAAACACACAAATAATTTGTTTAATGGATCAAGAAACGGTGATGCTGACAAGCAAGGATGATGAGATATAACATTTTAGTCAATTGTATGAGCATAAGCCTAATCTGTTACTCCAACTTTTTCTTTACTGTTCTGAAAATGACACAACTTTTGAATTATTTTTATTTCCAATAAATAGTTACTTCATAATGTTCAAGTGATGTATTTCAACACCCATCTTATTTTTAATCTCTGTATTTTTCCCCTGTATTTTGCTGTTTACACCAAGTAAGTTAAATCTGTTATCCAAAATATTAAAATGTAAACAGTATTAAATATATGACCATCAAAGAGGTCAATCTTATAAGCAAAACATCACAGTCTGGGGAAATATGGAGGCAAAAGCCTAACACTGGTAGTAGCAGTGTCACTGAAGTCACACAGTGAGCCTGTTTATCATACAACTCTGCCCTCACTATCAGTATTTCTATCATGTAGCTTCTCTGCACCTCTGGCAGCAACATACAGATAAAATAAAGTAAAAAGCCTCTTATTGATGGGTTTCTGTCCGGTGCCGGAAACATACAATATTTTTCCCTCAGCTGTGAGGTTGCTGGGGTTGCACAGTGGAATATAAATTCTACCGTGCATCAGGCTTTAATGACAGCGGTGCTTTATGTGAGGAATGTGCTATGTGTGCCTGCCTCTTCAATAAATACTACACACTGAACCTGAGTGTGAATCCTGATGTGCTGCACTTGTTAATAGATGAACAATTTAAAGTCAAATATGTGTTATTTTACTCTAAAGTTTTAACATTAATTTGAAAATGAATTATTGTTTTATGCATAGTTTTAGTTTAGCACTTGCATTATCTCAAATATTTTCAACAATTTTTAAACCAAGAGAAAAATGACGTACTGACGATTTTTCCAGTTGTGACAGTTGAAGTGGTAACCATGACATCTAAATGCTTCTCACTGTGCATGAGGTGATTTTTTTATATATTGTGCTTGTTTTGATTTTTTTAAAGGGTAGGGTTTGGGATAGTTAGGTACATGACAGACATGGCAATAGGCCTGCATAGTGTCACTGTTGGTCAGACAGCCTGTAGTCCCACCTCAACTGGGACTCTCTGTCTGTCAGTAGGTTGATCCAAAGTTAGGTTGAGAGGTTGTTTTCAGTATGGCTGCATCCAGCTGATTGTCTTCAAAGCACTTGGAAGACTTCTGTTATTATCAAATGGCTGACATCACATGGTTTCATCCAGTTCTTTCTACAGTCAATGATAGAGACATGCTACTCAGCTCCACCCACCTCCACTATGTATTTTTTCAAATAAAGAACTCTTTCAACAAAAGCTGTATTTAGATAACAGTAAACCACTGTATTTGTTTCATGAATTATTTTCACTTAATGAGGGAGAAAAGCTGTAAAAAGTGCCTTCCCTGGGCAGTGCTATGAGTGATCCAAAATGCTTTCCGTGAACTTGCAGCATGGACCGGGAAGGCAGCATCTTTTCTCCCCATTTATTGTAAGTACAAAATGAAACTTGCAGTTTACAGTGAGATAAATACACCTTTTAAACCCCACCTTAAGTCTTTATAAAGCAAAAGTTCTCAATTTAAGAGAAAACGTCTCTATGGCATGTAATCTTTTTATTTTCTTTTAGTGAGAGCCCCTGGTGGCAAAATATATATTTTCTGTATCTGATGCTGACAGCAATTAAAATAATTTAAGTTAATTTATCATAGATCAGTCAATTGTTTATAAGGTCACATGTTATACAAAATTGAATTTTTAATTGGTGTTCAAAAATATGTGTTCACAAACTGTCTACAAACACAACCCCCTCTCACCATAATGACAGAATTCCCCCCTCTCCCTAAAACAGTCTGTTGGAAAAAGCTGAAATACCACCTCCCTCTAATCAAAGACACTCCTTGAGCCAGGCCTTTGTTTGGACCACAGTTGGCCCCAGTTGATGGAACATGTCTGTGCAGCAGGAGTAAACACTAGAGGGTAGACACAGCTCTTGAGTGTTTACAGTTGAACAACCTGTCCTTGGCAGTGCTGAATCAGAAGGGTTTCTGGGCATACCATCATACAATATTTGAGTTGGATTTTTTAAGCAAGAAACTTCAAAAACATGTTCTGGGGATTTTTGTGACGAGGGATGGAAATTAATAAAATTTTGATGATGCCAGTGCCATTGTTGATTCTGCCAATCAATTAAATTCTTCATCATTTCCTTTATCAATTCTTGTGGAATCTGTAATAGTTAATAGTTGGCTCGCACAAGTTTTTAAGTTCAACAATGTCAAACAAACTGCTCTCTTTATATTTACAAGCTGATCAGGCAAATGTTTTAGATATTTGTCCTTGCTTGAAATCACTGGATGCTGTACAGTTTCCATAGTGATGCAAAAAATTAAGCAACACTTTTGACTGCTTCTGTCTCCTATCTACTATGACTACTTCTTTGCTTTTTTGGAGAACATGATGCCCTTGAGTTGCAAAGCATCCAGAAAATAGATACATGATATTGATTCCTGTTGCTATTTGTTATCAATTCTCAACTGAAATTGCTTTCTGATTACCAATACTACTTGGGACCAGTGTTGAATTGTTTTTAAAAAAAAAAGAGTACAGTATGTGACATGAACCCATGGCACAGAACCTTTGTTCATGATAATCCCACAGTTTTCATCTTTCTTGGGTGTGTTCTGATTTTGGCAAACTGTTCATGTTATAATTGTCTGCATGATGATTTACTGGATACAAATAATTTTTCTAACTAACTTACAAATGTGCAGAAGGAACTGGCATGGATCCTCCCTCATCCTTTATTTACTGAGCCAGATGGTGTGTTTGGACACCACCAAGCTTCTTTTTAATACAACAGATGCTGAATTGTGAAATCTCTCTGTTTTGGTTAACTGGCTCTGTGTGCCGCTAAGTCTAAAAAGCCCATTACCCAAGGCAAATATGTGACCCCCTACCCTCCTCCTCCTCCTCTGCTGCTATCAGAGAACATTGAGAACAGCCAGAGTTATTTCTTTGAGGATGGAGAACGGGCTCTTTCTCAATTCAGACTGTCAGCTCTCTGCATGAAAGTCTTCTGCACTCAACCTTCCTCCCAGAGATTTCAGCTGAGATTCACTTGGCTGTCAGAAAACAATTGCTCTTTGTAAAAGCCAGTGGCTGGTGCAACTTTAATTTTAAAGATGTTTTAAATGAGCTGCCAGCCTGTGATTGATGGGCCATGTGAATCTTTCCTGCCGCCGCTCTGTATCTGACGACAGGGGCCTTTAATTACAGGGCTGCTGTATTGATGCAGTCAGCTGCAGTGTGATATGCATCATGTATGTGAGCAGAATGGATTTTTTAACCACCTGGCCGTCTGTACAGTATCATTGCACACAGTGTCATCAGCTGAAAATGCTTTGTCATCAGAGTTGCCTGCAGATAAAAGCCCCTTGGTATTCATGTATTCACTCATCTGTTTACTCTCCGACAGCCTTTAAAGTGAATTTGATTTTGATTGATGAACAATGGAGCATGAACTGACCTGCTGTTTAATCAGTATCTGCTATACATGTCTGTTTCTCATGCTAACAATTAAATTAAAACTCACTTTGCTTTCCAGGAATAAAAAACAAAACCCATTTTGCAGCAAATTTGGACAGCTCTTAAATGTCACAGCTGAGTATATTTACATTCACAGTTTGAATGTAAAAAAAATTCTGTTAAGACAATTCATGAACAATTTGAAAGGGATTGAGTTTTTTATTATTATTATTATTCAGGCTGAAGTTTTAAATGTGGTCATGTCTGAGGAAAACAACTCAAATGTGCATTGTTTTGCACCAAGCTGTAGTATAATGTGTTTATGTTGTTGGACAAGAAATTACAGAAGTTATTACAAAACACTTAAAAAAAATTCGGTTTCCACTTTTTTGCCAAACAATACCCACTTGAACACACTACAACAGTGTGAATTCATCCCAATAAATTAAAAAAAAAAATGGTTCTTAAGGCTTTGTATTAACAGCCCTGCTTTTAAACTGTTTGATTCTGCCACATGGAGCTAAAGCTGTCTGTAAGTTCCCTTAGGCTTTATTTGTGCCAATTAGGAGAGAGAGAAAAATCAAATTTTGATCTGTTAATTTTAAATTAATTAACTTTGAATTCAGAACAAGAGGTTGCCGAGATATGTGTAGTGGAAAATACGAAAAATAGCAATGGCTAGGACAGTGGCTTTAAGTTACTTATTGTCATGACGCCCTTTGGAATTAATATTTTTTCATGCCCCCTAACTCATCCCCCAAGAATTCACTACAACGGTTGGGTTGAGATTTTCCTAAATACATCAAAGCATGTAAATGATAATATATACATATTTTTTTATTAAGTATAAACATCTACACATGGAAATCAGTAGTATTTATTTGCCATTTGTGTCCGAATATGATTAAAAATTCATCTTCTAACCTCATGCAGTCTTGAACAAAAAAAGTGGGTTGCCACTTATAGACTGATTTCTTTAAAGACTCAAAGAAAGATTTTAGTCCGGGGTTCCGATTCAAAATTCTAACAAAAGGAATTAAAAAGTGCTAACTTACGGCAGAATACGGCGGTGGCCGTAACATACAATAACAAAAAATAGACAATATTGAAATATTAAAGTAACAAATGTTTTCAAGAGAAAGCAGTCTTTAACTTCTCATGGTTTTATTTCCTTTCTTTGTTATGTCATGCTTTGTGAAAAACTGTAAACAAAATTACAAATAAAGAGTTTATAGTATATATGAGTATACTTAAATTATACTGTTACCTGTACTTGAATGGTACTATTCCACTATTCCTTTACTTAAAGGAAACCATTCATATACTCATCAGTGTTCTTGAAGTACACTGTTGCTTCACTTACATTGCACTTTTGTAAACTTAAACGTGCACTACTGTTTTACCTGCAATGTACTTGAAATATACTTTTCTTATACTTGATGTATACTACGACCATACTTGAATTAAACTGTTTTCATACTTGAAGCATACCATTTATACACTCAAAATATACTATGCCTGTTTACTTACAATGCACTTGAATTGCGCTATTCTTATACTAGCAGTAAATACTGCTATAGTAATTATAGTACACTACTCCTTTACTTACAATTTACTTGAATGCAGAGTACTCATATACTATATACTATAGTATATATATATATATATATATATATATATATATATATATATATATATATATATATATATATATATATATATACTCATATACTGCAAATTAACATCTTAATAGTAATCCACAAGTCTGACTGTTTACCTTTTAAGATAGCCAAATGCAGACGTCAAACCTTCATACATAATTACCATTAATTTGTATATATTATATGTATTTATTATTATATAATACCGTATCTCTATTGTAACACATCTATATAAGAATAATTATATATCATATTCACATCTCTATAATCTTATATTCTATTCTATTATATATTCTGTTATACTCTAGCACTCTATTATATTGTAACATTCTTTTGTATCTCATATACGAAATCAGTCATATATTATATTTCTGTCTGTATTATAATACTAAGTCTATATTATGTTACTATCATAACATTCAAAAAGAAAAATAAATAATATACAGCCTTCATTATGGGAGTAGGGCCCCTTCAAGCCTGGGTCAAGAGGTCCAACAGAGAACCAAACTAGATAAATATGAATGACCAGGCAGGAAAACACTCTTTCACCCCACTGAGACCTCGGACCATTATCTAAACTGATTATCTTTTCAAGTCAAGTTTAACAGTACAGATTAAAATAACTGCCAAAGCATGTATAAATTCGGGAACACACACACTCCTGCCATCATATAGACAGGTCTTACAACGTACCAGCCAGTCCTTCATCGACACTGATGCTCATTTCTGAGGTAGAGAGTAATTTCATTAATGTTGTTGAGAAGACGGGTAATGTTTGTGCGATCTGGCCAAATGGTCCAGAAGAAATGTGTTTTGGTTGAAGTTGATCATTTGTATGTTGCCGAATGTACATGAACGTGACTAGACTGTGATGATTTATGTGCATTGTGCATTTTCATGTTTTTAAATTGTAAAGCACTTTGGCACAATGTTGTGGTTTTTAAATGTGTTTTATAAAGAAAGAAGTATGGTACTTTAAGTATGAGTTGAAGTGTGATTTGAGCATTGTGTACTTCCAAACCTTGTGCGTGGCAACCTTGAACCTATAAACAGTATGTACGTAAATATAGTAGTATTTAAGTGTAAATGTAGTAAAGTATAAGCAGTACACTACAGGTTCACTCACAGCGTATGTTTTATGGCAACAACCTCAAAGCAGCCAATGTGAGAAATAGCTATACAGCAAGCCAGCTATAATACAGTAAAATAACACTCCATGTTGCATGCAAGCAGGTACAACATTTTTATACACTTGTACTTAGTTTTAACTTCTATTGGATATAGGCTAATATACTTAAACTTAAAGTATATCAAGTAAATTATACTTAGAGTATACTTAAACTTTGTCTGTGTACTCGTCAGTATAAACTAAGTATCCTTTTGTTAAGTATATTCCTGATAGTACATTCAAAGTAATCTGGAAAGTATACTTACCTTAGTATTAGTTCACAGAAAGTATACTTAGTTCATAAAAGGTACTTGAAAGTATACTTGAGTATACCACTTTTTGGTAAGGGAAGGGACATAATGAGAGTTCACCACCCCTTGGTTCTCTGTGAGTATTTTTGATGGTGCTGCCTCTTCTCCTGCTTAATTGTTGTCTTTCTGCACCTGTACCTTCTTTGTTTTCTTCTTGTTTGTTCCTCTGGTCCCAGTGGTCCTCTTGATTATAAATGTTGGAGTTCTCCACTGGCTAATATGATGTTCCCCTTTCAGTGTCATTAGGATATGTTAATTTATTTTAATTACGGTCTTGTTATCATGCAATCCATTAATGAATGATTGGGATTCATCAGCATTAACATGGCTATGATTGAAAGCAGATGTTTCTGAAGCATTAATGAATCAGCAGCCGTGTACACTGAGGAGGTTCTCATGTACAAGTAATTATCAGGCTGTTTTTTGCTGTGGAGTCTTTTGAGATCTGTTAAACAGTGTGGAAAGTTGAGCTGCAAACAAAGAGCTGCAAATTAAAACATGATGATTCGCGTACAAAAAATACTGACACTAGTTAAGAGACTATAGTTAATTGGAGTCATAATTTCAAAAAGACAGTTTTTGATGGTGCATACCTGGTGATTATGAAAATTATATTATGTACCAATTTTTATATTTTGCACAACTTTCTTTTTAATAGTAATGTTAGATAATGAAGCTTCCTCTCAAAGCTGTCCTGCTCTGTTATTCTCATGTCCCATACAAGGACATGTACCCATAAGTTTGCATTTTTTAATGCCTTTTGGAGTTTTTTAAGGTTAAGTTATGTAATTGGCATTTGGTAAGACTTAAGCACCTAAATGATTGCCAAACTACATTTAATTTCAAATCTCCCATACTGATTTAGTCTGAGTTAGATCAGACACTAAAAAGCTCTTTAAACAGTTGGACAGAAAGTGAATTCTTTATAACTTTGAGCTTCCAAATTTCTAACTAAAAGTGATGTCACTCACTGTATCAAGATTTGTGAGAAATGTTGAGGGATTTTTTTATACTTTGGCTAAAAGAACAGTACGAGGTTTTGTTGGTGAAAAACCCTCTAAACTGGATGAAAACTATGGGGAGTGAAGATCTTCAGCATGAAGGTGCAATGAAGGATGTCAGACAGCAGGTTCAGAGCTCTGTGTTTTTTAATAAGTCCATTTATATTGAACAGCATTTCCCAACATGATCCTCCTCTGTGCAGTAGACTGCAGGGCACCACACACGACCACCCACTGACCCAGGTTCAGCTGGTTTTTAAGCTGAGCTGCATCACACTCGACCTGCCCCTCCTCCCTCTGTCTCTCACCTGCATATCTACCTCACTCTCTCTCCTCCAGTGACAACTCTATACAAAAACTAATATCTACACAGATTACCCATATGGACAATTTTACCAACCCATCACAAAAAGACTAAATATATACAGATTAACCCAAAATAACTAAATAACACAGAATATCCCAAACTAAAGCTCAACATAACTAAATTATTCTCACCCCTCCCCCTCTTCTCTCTGCTCTGATCACCACCCCAGCCTAACAAGGTAATTTGCCTCTGCTGGGACCTGTTGGCTGCATCCCCATGTGTGCACTCCATGCAGACACGCCCCCACAAGAAGGTGACCTCGAAGAGAGGAGATATTAGTGGGGTGTTCACAAAATAAAATGAACAAAAAAACATATCCTGAATAATAATTAACATAAACACAACATTGCACAGACTTTTGTCACCTCAGTGAGGGGGGTGTTTTCCAGCTCCCTCACAAGCAGAACATGATTTCCATTCATGTGTAGATAAATAAAACAAATCATCATTGTTACAGAGATTTAACCTCAAAAATCATGAAATCATCCTCCAGTTTATTATGCACAAAAAACCTTATTCAAAACAGAAAGATTGCATTAGAAAAAAAGGATAAATAGCAGAGTATGTGGAATGAAAGGTAAATAAAAAACCTTTACTCGCATTTTTTGTGTAAATGTTATTCTAAATACTACTGTGTATATGAACCCCCTTTTAAAATGTGTTTTATTTCTTTTAAATGAAATATTTTGATATATATTTTTTCTGTTAAAATTAATTTGTTGTTGATGTCAGAGAACATTAAAAATGTAACTTGTAAACATGAGGAAACCTGTTTTGCAATGATGGTATGTTGAGATAGATTACATTCGCCATCTTATCAAAAGACCCTCAAACAGAGTATGTGGGAAAGTGTTATCATTGTTTTAGATAATACTGTAGGTGTAAACCTAATCCAGACAACCTGACATCCTCAAAAAGCTGACAGAGTCCAGGTTTTGGGTCCCTTCACTTGGAGGAGCAGTAAAATGTACATACATGTCTGCTTAAGCTTGGTTCATACTTCTACATCAGTGCTTAGCTGTACCCAAGGACAAGAGTATGGCATGACTTGGGGTAATGGAGCCACCGTCCACATTTAAATCAAGCCAGACACCTCCAGGACTGCAGCCTAAACATGGGCTGTGCAAATCAACTGCAATTTAAGTATTGTGTGTTGGTCTGCAATACTCCACCAAAAAAATAGTTGGTAGTGCAATTTGTCTTCCAGTCCTGAAACATTTTCAGCATGATTGTGTACAAACAAAACATGGCAATGGAGCGAGGGCCAATAATGTTTGAATGTCTAAAAATCATGTGAAGTAGTTTACTACAGTGCAATTATCGCAAACAGAAAGAGATGAAGCATCAGAGGAGTTAGGACTTACAAATGTTCAGCTGCTGAATGGGTGGATTCAGTGGACAGGAATTTATTCTAATGTTTGGCATGAGGAAAAGCTTGTAATGGAAATTCACTATATTGAGTTGTCCTCTGCAGTCATTTTATCACATTATGGTACACAAATTCATGTCTGGGATATTTTCAGAGACTGACAGCCCATCTGCATTGTGCAGTGGACCAATCAAAAGTCTTGGAGTGAAGATTAAGGCAAGACCTAGATGCAGAAGTATACATCAGTATCTGTATAAATAGCATATAGCATAAGTTAGTTACCAAAACATAAACAGCATACATTTTTTTTTCTTGTCTCAGATGTTACTATTAAGGCATGTAAACGTTTTACAGGTCAAATTACAGCCAGTTAAAAAAATCTTTGCTACATCTACCTGTCATATCCACTAATGTCTTGCAAAGAACAAGATAAGTACCACTGATAGAAGATTAGCAAAGACTTTCTTATTTTCTGATGCACTTGATCATTTGAACACTTAGGGCTCTAATTTCATAGACCAGGCGCAGGCACGGCGCACCTGCCCTGTGCCGCGCCTGCGTCGCATCAACAGGGTGTGTCCAGGGCATTTTGCAATTTTGTGTACGGCGCAGTCCGGCACAGCGAGGCATGGATTGCCAGTTTCAATCTCTCCTCCATTGACTCCAGCCTCGGTAGGCTGGCGGATGCAGCCAGCCGAGGCCATTGAGACCCCGGACCAGGGGAGGACGGCTCTCCTCAGGCTCCGTCCTTCCTTCTCCGACCAGCAGTCCAAGCACGCGAGAAGGAAGAGGAAGGAGACGCGTTTAAATAAAATTTATTTTTCTCATGAATGATTTTGTGTATCCTTAATGTGACTGAGTAAATTGTGGCCAAAACATGTATAAACGGTAGGCATATACTTGCATTTAAGGACAGAGCTGTGCAGCCAGGTGGTCTCTTCTCCCCCCCCGTGCGCTCTGCTGCTCTGCCTGCTGATACGGCACAAGCAGTTCGGCCTCTCTCTGTCTTAAGTCCTGTGATGTCTCCCGTGAGGTCAAAATGGCATCCATGGCGTTAGGCTATGTTGTGTAACACGCATCATGCGACAAAGAATGCACAGACATTCTGAATACCTGCCTGTGAGGTTTTGGTGACATGTGCGCACTGTGTGCCTGTCAGCCTACTTACCACTGCACCGGGTGCGCTTCGCCTGCGCCGAGAAGGTTGGAGACCAGGTTGGAGCTGGCGAGCTTTCAGCGCACCTTCCGTGCAGTGTTTTGGCACGACATTGCCGCTGCGCCAAGCTGAATCTGTCGACACCTCCCTCGGTGCGCCGCCACACCCATCACGGCGTAGCCGGTCTGCCAAATTGCCAAATTGGCTGCACACGGTGGTGCTCCGGATGAATTACCACTGCGCGGGGTGCGCCACGCTCCGCTACCCTGCGCCACCCTGTGTTGTGCCAGGAAATTAGAGCCCTATATCCTTACACTGATTACATCATCCAAGACAGACTTGTCTTTTTTGTGATTGTTGATCATTTATTGATATTTTAGGCTTCTGTAACTTCAAACTACTTCTTCAAATGTGCCTTCATCTTTTTTACATATTCCTTGTTAAAACATGAATCAACAAGCTTTAGGCCATTTTTTCCACAAATGTTGCTAAATAATTTGAATAAATGGATATATTTCAGGAGATCAGCAATCATCTATACACTAATTATAAGAAAAGTATTCATGAATTTGTAAATACATTGTAAATATTAATGTGAATTTATTGTAGTTGTTTGATTTACAGCACTGGCCATGATAATTATTGTTTGGTTTGCCTAACCTCTCAAGTAATTATCCTCAAACAAAAGGGAAAGGGACCCAAAATATGTTTAAGTATTGTTGGTCCAGTCTCACCTCCTGCTCACGGTTACACACACAGGGCTGAAAACAACATTATCATAATTGGCTCAATACACAAACACGCACACTCAGAAACAGACCCCAACACGCACATACACACAAACATGCTCGAAAATAGATTCAAACACACAAACACACATCATCTTGCTTCTGTGTCTAGCGTACGTAATGAGTATTGCAGAAAACCAAACAAACAAACCTGCAGTCGTCTCAAGTATCTGTGGTGTTGGAGAGTTACTGCTTTAAATTGTGAATAACAATGGGATGGAAATGACAGCGCTCTGTTCTGAGAGACCAGCAGAAAACAAAGAGCACATACAAACGTGTACAGGAGGCTCACTGGTCAGGGAAGTTTTCAGTAAAAACGTTACATTCAAAACACAATTGAAAAAAAAAGTTTCGTTTTTTTTTCAAATTGGTTAACTTTTCGCTTTTGATGTGTATTTTAATATTTAATGTTACAGTTATTGGTTCTTTCTGTAAACACCCTCTTTACTGCGCTCTAAACCTGGTATATTTTTTTAGATATTAAAAGATTAATGCACACTTTGTTGTCTTATTCAGTTTTGTATCTGAGTAACTATTTCTTGTATCTTAATAAACTCTGCAGCTCTGAATGTAACATGTGTCATGCAATTAAAGGTACAATAGCACCATTATATGCTTCCTTAGAAGGTTGAATAACGTTGTTCTTCCATTTTGTCCCTGGCCATGACTTTAAATTTCTGGAATTTTCTCAAATTGGCATCCCCACATCCTTTCACTCTTGAAGCGTTCAGTTACCTCCTGTGTGGCGGTTAAATTTCAGTCTTGCACAAGAAAGCTGGTTATTACATAAACAGCAGGGCCTCCCCACCCCTCAAAGAGACCACCTTTCCACAAAGCCCTCCTGTCAGGCTTTTCAGATGCACGTGCACCATCACACACATTCACTGTGGTGATAGGGGACTCCATTGTGTGGGGGGGCTGCCTATTCCTAGTCACTGATCCACCACTGTGGTTCACGTCAATCAATCAATCAATCAATCAATCAACCAATCTTTATTTGTAAAGTGCCAATTCATAACAAATGTTAGCTCAAGACACTTTACAATAGAACAAGCAAAAGACAAACTCCTTTAACTTCAAACCTAAAACTTCATTTTACGGATACACATATATGAAAGACATGGAAGCAGATTCTATAAGATGCCAATGCTTTTAGCTCAGCTGTTGAACAAATGATCCAAAGATATGACTCAAAGATGTCTCTGTTTTTTAATTCATGATGTTGTGCTTGTAAATTGTTTTTGTCTCTTTTGTATTCTGTCTGTAACCTTGTGTGTTTTTTTGCTGCTGCCTGTCTTGGCCAGGTCTCCCTTGAAAAAGAGGATTTAAATCTCAATGGGACCAACCTGGTTAAATAAAGGTTAAAAAAAATGCATATATACATGCATACATAAAATACACATATACATATATATACAAATACATACATCCAACACCCAACATGAATCCATATAGTCAATCATGAATGCCTTCATCACTGCGTCCCTGGAGTCTGTGTTATGGACCCGAACCCCCTCCCCCCAGTCATGCTCATTAAAGACTGTTACGTGAGTACCATGGTGGCAAACACTGGCAGCAACTATATATCCACGATCAGTTCTTAATTTTAAAAGAACATTTTAAAACTTAATTTCAACTCTGAAAGCTACTGGTAAAAACATTGCAATCTCGCACTGCAGCCGGATCCGCCTGATACGATGTCTGTGATCAGACAGATCCATCTTCCCAAGCTCCAATCTACAATGACTGTGTATGTCCCAAAGCAGCACAGCCCAATCAGTGTCCTTAAAGCAGGAAGAGGTGGGAGCTACGAGTGCGATGATGGCAGTAAGTTACTGCTGGTAGAGAGTAGCATAGATGCTAACAACTTCAGTAGCAGTTTTTTTCAGATCTGGACCACATTCCTTAAGTGCAAAACAAACAAACACTGAAAGCATTTCTCAATAGAGAGGATATTTTTGGCCCACCTCTGACATGTTTTGGCGAGAGTTTGTTTCGAGAAGTGGTTCACTTTTTGTACTTAATGCCACAGCAGTGGTGCCTGTCTACTACACTATCCATTTGACCCGTAATGAATGTGATTGATGAAACGATAATCCAATCACCTGCTGGATATGCTTTTGAAAGGTTCTGCCCATTCCCAAACACTTCCTATGGACTGATGCCCCGAAGGACCGGCAAAATATTGACCGGTCCTTCTGGTGTGTCAGGTTAGGGACCTCTACCAATGCAGAAAAGAGGCATTGAGTAATTTATTCACCTTTTCTGCCTGAATGTATGGTTGAAATCTGGTTGTGTAAAATTGAAGGTCACCGTAATAATAACTTTGATCTTTTCTGGATCAAATTCCAAACTCCACAAAATAGGGCTCAACCTAAGACAAGAAGCATGAAATCATGAAGTGATCTTTGATGCTGATTCCTAAATCAAAGCTCATGCTCGGGATGCCACAAAAACATTTTTTTTATCATCTGAAAAACATTACCATAGTACAGCCATTTTCCTCTCAGAGCCCAACAGAGAGACTAATGCACATATTTTATAACTAGCAGGCTGGACTACTGTACACTCTCCTCTCTGGTCTACCCAAAAGCACAATTAATCAGCTACAGTTAATGCAGAATTCTGCTGCCAGAGTGCTGACAACGACCAGAAGAAAAGCACATATTACACCTAAAGTCTTAACACTGGTTCCTTGTTAGCTATTGTATTGATTTTTAAATTTGTTTATTGGTTTATAAAGCACTACATGTCCTGACGCCAGAATACCTCAGATATGTTTTTTTGGTTTTTTTTAATTTTCTCTTTTTGGAGATGGTTTTATGAACCAGGACGGCCCCTCAGATCTTCGGATTTTTCTCTTTAAGCTGTTTCATAGAGCAGAACCAAAACCCTTGAAGATGCTGCATTTAGCTGTTATGTTCCAAAACGTGGGAGCTAGCTTTCAGAAGATCTGAGACAGGCTGAAAATGCAGAAATCTTTAAACGTAATCTAAAAACTTTTTTATAGTATTTATTTATAACTTTTTACCCTATTTTATGTTCAATTTACATTTTATTATTTGATGTTTATGTTGTTATTTTAAGTATTAATTTGTCTTTCTAATCATGACCATATGATCATTTTGTCTTCTTACACTTTATCATTTTACATCCTCTTTTACTTTATCTTTTTAACCTTGTTTTATTTATTTGAAATTTATATTAATGCTTGTCAGTTAATTCATAGTTTAACTGTTTAAATGTTTTTCTTTTCATTTTATTAACCATCCTGATTTTGTTGTTTATTGTACTTGAGCCATGTTGGTGTGAATTAGTCTCCAAATCATTCTTGACATCCCTATTTTTTTTTTTTATTTTAGCAATTGTCAATTTACTTTTTAATCTTTTTGTCAATCACTTTCTCTGTTCTCTTTTAAAGCACTTGAACTGCAATTGGATTTGTATGAAATGTGCTTTTAAATGATAAAATGATGGTTTGTTTAAACAGCTTAAAAATGCAATATTTGCAATATTTAATTCTATATTATTCTGGCCCTGTTGATGCGAAAAAGTATTTGTCAAGGTGCGTTCACACCAAACGCTACCTGGCAACCAAGATCGCATCGCACAACGAAGTCCCGTTGCCTGTACAAATAGCACATTTTGTCGCCGTGGCCATTGCTCAGTGAGGTCACGCCTGCTTGAGTTTCTACCCCGTGATCATATCATATCACATAATAGGATGTACTAGCTGACATTATTCCAAATGTATCCTTTTCATTCACCTACCAACCATAAAACACTGCAGCTGATGGCCCTGCAGCAGCATCGTCCGCGATTTTTCTGCGATCCGTCAAGGCGGAACTAATGTACTCACTAACTAATGTTCCCCACATGGACATAGATTGTTACTCTGTGAACCAGAATAAAAACAGTCTGTCACGAGTGTCATCACGCACCCACACAACGCTGACTGGCTCTCGCGGCGTTATCAAGTGTTATCAAGATGTAAGGTTTTAACCATGCCAGCACCAAGGCTCAAGGCTTAAATAAAACAAACCTTCTTCGTCTCCATTACGTTGTTTATGAACTTGCTTCAGCTTTGAGTTTTAGAAACTAAACTGGAGAAACAGCAACAGTTCCAGCAATTTCAAACCACCTTCTGTCAAACCTCCTCTAAGTGCTCCAGGTGTGAGAAGCACTTCATATTGGTTCTTTGTTGTTGGCAAGACGCTTGAGAGGCTAACTACAGCGAGGCTCTTTCAAAAGTTGTTAAAAATAGATTCTAAATGTTGTGGTCCTGAATGATAAGAGCCCAAGAAACATAACTTTTCAGAAAATTGGACATAGTAGTGATTGGTAACAGGAAATCATATGTAATGTAAACTTTGGGATAAAATTTGGCACTACTGTTAGATGTACACTGTTTTGGTGGTCTCTTTGTAGAAAGGTAAAACTATTTCCCTTGATGGTTTTAATGTGGACAGCAAAGTCCACATGTGCATTTCCATTAGCTCTGTGCAGCTCTGTGCACATTGAAAGTGCATTCTCTAGTCTGGGGAACAGCTGTTGTTAACAGGGAACCTGTTATTTCTGTGGCATTTCGTTTATCGCTCAGATGCATTTGCATGCACACATGAACATGCAATCGGATGTACTGCTGTGGACAGGAACACATGAGACAGCACAGGGTTCTTAGTGTCTGTGCCAAGTGTGGTAACTTTCTGAGCAACATGGACAGACGTGGCTGTGTCATGCATCAGAAGAGGACAACAACCCCATACAAAAACATTTTGAGTCTGTAAAAGCGAAAATTCTGTTTAACACATTTTGATGAAAATACTGAAACAACAACACAACAAATCATTGCATGATTTTTTTCTTTTCATCCTTTTCTGGTGGGCCTGGTTGCATGACCAAAATTTGGTCACAGAACTAAATAAAAGGCTTTTTTTCACCCTTGCCTGACATACAAACTTAGGTAGAAGGGGTAAATAATGTCTTAAAAATGATTTTAAATTGTTATTAACTTATTAATGACAAAAAAATCTGGATTAATCAATCAAAACTGGAACATTTCCCTCAAACCATATACTGGTCTCAGGAGGCAATTAGGGATTAATTTGCTTAGTCTGGCATTGCACCAAAAATTATTAATTACCAAAATAAAAGTGAGTTTCCACTGACCCACATCAGACAGGGGTAATAATAGAATGTCCTCAGTACCTGTTATATTCTGTCAGATATTTCAATATGTGGTTTTGTTCACAAATCACATCATTGGCATGTGGTACAAACTGGCATGTTAAGAGTTATTAACTCAGCACTAACCTCCGCCATGGCATTTCCAACAACACTGTCTCAAAAGTTATTGTTAAAATTTAGGAAAACTGCCCTAGAACAATCTGTGGTCATGAGAGGAAATTGAGAATTTACATAAAGGCGGTACAAGGAATAGAAATGATACATCCATTAATTCACTTTGGTATTTCGGCTCAGTGGTAAACTTAGTTGCTCTGAACTGAGCCACAGCTCCTGCAGTCAAGAAATCTCCTCAGTTTATCCCCAGTGCTCCATCTGTGGAGTGTAAATGTGTGAATGAGGGAGATCTGTAAATACTGATGGACCCCTTTAAATGGCAGCCTCAACCATCAGTGTGTGATGTGGTAGTCTAAACTGGTGTGAATGGGTGGGTGTGACTGGTGGTGACAGGGGGGCTTTAGAAGACAGACAATGAGAAAAGAGTTATAAGTCTTAATACCATGTCACATTATTTCCTTAATTCTTTTTGTGTATGTATTTTATAAAAGTAATGCTGTTTTCATTCTATCCAAAGTCCCTTTTAAGAACTTTTATGTTTGTGTTGCAGTGTTAATTTTGACAGCACTTTTTAATTTAGTGTTAGTTTAAGTCTTTCACCTAAAATATCTTTTAGTTTTAGTCATAATTTGGTCATCTAAATTGTTTTAATTTTAGTCTAGTTTTAGTTGATGAAATTTCACAACAATTTTAGTCGACCAAAATCTACTGTAAATTTAGTCGACTAAAATATGAATTGTAAAGTGTAAGGCATTTTTTATGTTTCCCTGAATTTCTGAAGTCATGTTTTAAACTTGGATCTTGCAACCACTAAGCTAAGGAACTTGTGATTGGATGTCCCTCTTAACTCATCTAACCTTTCCACTCAACCAAAGACGCTGTGATTGGATATATTCCTAACTTGTCCCTACTTTCTACATGGTAAAATTAGGTCTGGTTGGATTTAGTCTCCGTCAAACATTTTCGTCTAGTTTTTACCTGTTGACGGAAATGTCGGTTAATTTATTTTTAGTTTTGGTCCATGTGCACTTGTTTTCTTTTAGTTATAGTCTAGTTTTGGTCAGGGGAAAAAAGGTTGTTGACGAAAACTATGACGAAAATAATTAGTCTACAAAATTAACACTGGTGTGTTTATTTGACATCCAGTTGGGGACAAGAATGGGTGCTTTTCTGTCTTTGCTGATTTTGTCTTTTGCTGAAAAAAGTGCATTCCTCCCACGGTAAAATCTTTCTCTGTCTTTGCTTATTTTTGCTGAATAGAGCACTGTATGAGCAGCCAGCTTTTGCTCCCTATGTCCGACATTTACCCTGTGGCAGTAAAATAACTTAAAAAAATTAAAATCACTTGTGCTGACAGCTTTGTTTGTTTTTGTAGCCTAAAAGCCAGCATCAAATTTAATATCAGTTTGTTTAAGAAGCAGCCCTAGCTCCCCACAGGAGCTTTAATAACTATGATTTCATTTATGGAAACGGCTTTCTGACACAGACAGCGCTTTGTCACCCTGACTTCTCTCTGAATACTTTACATTAGCATGCTGAAATGTAAAATGTAATAATCTCCTCGCTCCACTCTCTCCAGTATGCACCCTCCAGTCATTCAAGGCTGTCAGACCATTAATTGAAATTAAGTCTTAATTAACCACACTAAGTATGAACAGTTTCTATTGTTTGAGCTGTTGAAAAATGAGCCACTGAGTTTTTAAATAGAGTGAAGTAAAATGAGCGTGTCAGTGGATTTTTTTTCAGTGGATATTGTTATTATCCGAGCAACAGAAAGGTCACCTTTATTAATCAGTGTAATTATTTACAGTAATTAGGCCAGATATCAGAGGAGCACTTAGGACCGCGCACTCAGAGAAAATGGATTCTTCACGCCCAGAATTACTTCAAGGAGACTGAAATGGTTTTATTTGTATCTAATGTGAAAACTTTGAACTTGGGCCTCACTTATGAATGTTTGCCTCTGTTGGTGTGCTCACTTTCAGACATTTTCAGAATTAGGATTTTTAGGTGCTGTGCATGTCAACACAAAAGGATGGTAAGATGCTGAGTATTTGTTACTGAAACCAAAAGAGAAATTTGTTAATATGCTTTTTGTGATTTATTTTAGTGACAAAAGTATCCGTGTTTTGTGAATGTGCCATTTGTGATGTCCAGATATAAAAGAACCACATCCAAATGGGTAGTTGTATAGTTTCTGCGTTTTCATGTTATATGTCATGGCATTGACAGCTGGGTTTAATTTTATATCTTTATCCTCAAATATGATGGCTATGTCATGTTGAAATATGACTCACAACTCTACACAAATAATTTATTTGGTTTAACCAGAAGGTGGTTTGACAAAAAAGCCATAAATCTATGCAGGCAAACTTTTGCAAAGTGGTCTTTTCTTTTAGTCAAGCCCTGAAACTGATGTTCTCCAAAGTTTGTTGGCTTGTGTTTCACCTTTTTATTCAAAGTACATCCACATCTCTTTTGAAAAACTTATTTGAATTCGCACAGCCTTGAATACTTACAAAATTTGGATGATTCCTAAATGCTTTGTGTTAGAGATCGCACAAAAACATACACGCATGCATTGAAAGTTTCCAAGTATTAACTCCCTGAACGCCCAACAGCTGAATGTTATCCAAGGTCAACAGCACACAATGGTAATTCCACAGCCAAATATGTATTTTGGACAGCAGAGAGCAATTCATTTGCCATGTGTTGGCAAGCTGAAGCTGCTTTCTGAACCTCTCAGTACACTCTGTTTTCTAAGTAACTGGCCTTGAAATCACAGAAAAAGAACTTCAGTTATGCAAGAGAAGTTTGATGAATATTTCAGAAGATTTTAATTAAAGAACCCTAGAGTTTGAGTTATGCAACCTTAAACTTTGGTCATTTGCTCGAACTGATTGAAACTCTTGTTAATTGTTACAAAAAAAAGGTATTCTGTGTGTACCGACTGGAAAGGGAATGAATATAAAAGCCATTTATTGTGTCCAGTCTAAGGTGTAAAAGGTATAAAATGTCAAATGTCATAATGTCTTAAGTTCCCTAAGAGATGATTTGATGGCAGTCTTTTCAGCGGTAAAGCCTTAAAATGTTTAAGCCCTGTTTGAGTGATTGAGACACACTGCCTAAAAGCAGCTGCTCACAGATGAAAAAATTTGGTTCAAATGTCCTCATATTAAATGTAATACACACAGACACACACACACACTATATATATAATATATGTAAATATATATATATGTATATATATGTGTATATATATATATATATATATATATATATATATATATATATATATATATATATATGTGTGTGTGTGTGTGTGTGTGTGTGTGTGTGTGTGTATATGTGTGTGTATATATATATGTATATATATGTATATGTGTGTGTGTGTGTGTGTATATATATATATATATATATATATGTATGTATCCGTCTCATTCTGGGGTCCCTTTTTTGCATGGATTCAAAGTAAATGAAATGAGTAAAATTGTGTTTTTATGATACGTATTACTCATCCTGGGAGCTACTTAATCGGTAACACAGATACATTATTGCCTGTGCAATACTCAGGGGCTTACTTGTCCTTGATTTGAGTCTAATTGGAAAAATGGAATGAGAAAGGCCCTGCAGGCTCTCAGTATTTAAACAGAAGTAGGTGTAATGTCAGGTCACTCGGCTGCAAAAGAAATCTAGCAGAGGCAAGGGTTTGGTCTCATTTCTTGTGTAGAAGTGGACATAGTGGACATGGTCTCTTCATTCAGTGCGAATGTAAGAAAAAAGGTCCAATATGGTCTAAGAAAAGGAAACTGAGGTCTATAACTCATATGTTTATTATGTTTATCAAGCAGCAGTGTTTGTGGTTGAAAACTGGTGGATATGAGTAAACACAAAAATGCTGCAGTTCCTTGAGTAACAAAGGTCACAAATACATCCCATTATAAATTTACACACACGCCATCATGGAAAGATAGATGTATAGATGTATTGATATATTGATGTATAGATAGATAGATGTACTTTTATTGATATATGTATATCTATATCTATGTCTATATATGTATATATGTGTGTGTATAAATATATATTTATATACATAAATATATATACATATATATATATATATATATATATATAGAGAGAGAGAGAGAGAGAGAGGGAGAGAGAGAGAGAGAGATACATACACAAATACATAAATATAATATATAAAACAGAAGAATCTTGTAGATGAAATGTAAAAAGTTGATCATGAGAAATCAGTTTAATTCATTTAAGTAAAGATGGTGAAAATGACAAGTTTACCTTTTTGTCCTCTTGTTTTCTTTTTGTCTTAATAAAGTTACATTTACATTATACATGCAGTGTAATGTTAACAAATGTCTTTGTTTTTAATTTAAAATTTGATTTAAACTTTAGATGAAGATAAAGACAACTCAAAACAGAAAAGCGACTTGATCTACAAAGGCAAAAAAGATCATAATCTGCTGACATTAAGTCAAAATATTGTAACACCGATGTCTGCGTAAAGGTGACTGATGTGAAATAGTGCTGTATCTGATGTTAGATGGAGAAAAAATGACTTTCATATCAGAGGTACCAGGCTGGTTAATACTTGGAAACAAAAGACTTCTTAAGACAGCGAGAAGAGTGTTGACCCATGCAGCTACAAACATCTAAATTGCATTGCACGTTGCCTTTTGCTTCTGTTGTTCATTTTGAAATCTTTTTTTCATGTAGGCTTTTTATAGGCTGAACCGATTTGTCATGCCATCTGGTTTAGTTCTGTTATTGCAGGAAGAAAATTTTTCATTAGAGGAGGATATGACCACAGTGCAGCCATGTGACTGCTGTCATTAACAATGCAAAGAAATGTCAGGCAGCTTGGAGCTTAGCTCCCATTTGGTTTATTAGCAGGCGTGACGTGCGAAATGTCTGCAGCGCTCTCCTTTGAAAAGAAGGGCGGAGGGATATTTGACATTTGTGCACAGAGAGAAGTGTTATGATCTTCCCAACATTTACGCCTGTGCACTCAGTAACATGGGATCCTATTAGCGAGGCCTCAGTGAGACTCCCAAAGCCAATGCTGCTTTTTTCCTCTCTTTTTTCTCTTTTTGAGTTGGCTGAATTAATGCTCCAGAGATTGAGTTCTAGCATGGAAGAAAGGCACCAGAGCAGATGACAGAGGAATAACATTGTAATTATATAGAGACTTGCATCTGAATTAAAGTTTTGAGGCACTTGTGAATTTTGATGTCTTTGTTTGATGTAATTTGTGACATTAAACAGACATAGCAAGACTTGTGAAAATGAGCGCTCATATGATTTTGTGCGTCTTCTGACTGCTGTTGTTATTTTGTCTGAATTTTGAAGGTGAGATATATAAATCTATATGTTTTTCCAAATTGTTGAACCCTCTTGAAGCATTACCTAAACAGAAGGATTCCCAGAGTCTTTGGACAGCCGGGGTTATATGTGGTCACCACATCCAGATAAAAGAAACACTGATTGCGCTGGAGCTGCTGATGACTCAGACAGCCTTGAAATATGGCCTCTGTCCCACTATACAATACTTACATTCAGAGGGTGTACAGTCAGACTTCCCACAGTCAGCAGCTCAAAGTTTGACAGCATGTCTCCAGGAAATAGCAGCTCTCAAATGTCTGTCAGCTGTTCTCTGGGGGACAGGCTCACCCTAACCCTAACCACTGAAGCAGAGACACTGCTCCTAAAAATACAATGTAAAAAAAAGATATGGTCTTTTTTGAAGAATAAAATCTTACTTGGGGAAAAAAAAAACCTTTATGATTTGTCTACCTAATTTTCGCTTCATCCATGCATCCATCTGGCCATCTGTCCATCCATTAATCCATTCATCTGTCTGTCAATCTGTTTGCATACCTGTACAGACATCTATGCATCCATTCACCCATCTGTCTGTCAATTTAACTTTTTTCTAATCCATCCTCCTTCTGTCTGTCCCTCCACCCACCTGTCTGTAATCTCGACTGCATTGGAAATGAGGGAAACCTCAATGTCCTTTCGAGAATAAGTAAAGGTTTGAAATGAAAATGAAATGAAATGAAATCCACCTTTCCCTGTGTGCATGCATGCACATACTATGTATAAAGTATGAATGTTAGAGTTGCCACTTTTCCCAAAAATCAAAATAGCTCAATTTTTGAACATACACACTAATATCTGAAGACAAGGCGGCCTGGTTGCAACACAGACACGAGGCATTTCTGTTAACCCTGTTTCATTAGATTCCCACAACAGTTTAAAAGCACAGCAGAATTTGCAGTCTTCTCTGCATTTGAATAAAAATGCCAAATAAAGACTGTCTGACTTACTTTCTCATATTATTCGCCTATCAGCTTGCACCAATCGAGTGCTGCTGTCTTTTTATTTAAAGTATTACATACAGATGAGATAACACATTCAGAGTGCACTGAGGTTCTTGTCACACACATATTTATGAGCCAACTTGGAGAGCTGAGAGAATCTAGAACATTCATTGTCTCTCCACCAAAGCAGGGGGTTGCCTTCTGCAGAGAGAGGAGTCTCCTGCATCTCTTGAATGACACGCCTGTTACTTTTGCCTAAGTCTTTAAGTTTGAAAAGGCTCCCAATGACAGCTGCCTTCTCTTCCTCTGTGGATGTATGGATAGTCAGGTTACGCTACTCTCTTTTGCATCAAACTGTCCTCTGTTCAGCATGCAGCTGCACTGTATTTCAATACAAGTTTATGTTTATAGTTCGACTACATATTTTTACCCCAAAGTTAGAATGAGTTTTAGAATATTAAGTTGGAAGTGACAGGGATGGGAATTGGTAAGATTGTATTGATACCAATGCCATTATAGATTCTGCTTTTTGATTCAATTCCTTAACAATTCTGTTATCGCCCAAGTTAGCCCACATGAGTTTTCAGTGGCAACAAAGTCAAATGCATAGTAGAATGCTGGTGTTTCAGACCCACTTAACATTGTGATATAAGTGCCTGTTTGTTAAAAATTAAACCACAATTTTGACCACTTTTGGTCCCTGTCTGCCATGATTTCATTTTTGACCTCTTCATTGTTATTTCTGCTGATTGTCTCTGATTAGAGTGGGAAGTCTATAATTTTTAAGGCAAGCAGAACAAAGTGGAAGGACTTGGTAAGGTAATTGTTAGGCAAAAACACTAACAATATTGATTCCATAAGGGAGTTGTCATTCAATTCTCAACTGAAATTGGTTTTTGATCCCATCCCTAGCC
The DNA here is from genome assembly GCA_037902135.1 of Cetoscarus ocellatus. NCBI lineage: Eukaryota > Metazoa > Chordata > Actinopteri > Labriformes > Labridae > Cetoscarus > Cetoscarus ocellatus. Next base: position 21,932 of record JBAMNC010000386.1, on the reverse strand, counting down.
CAAATGTGTGTAAGTATGTTTATGCATGTCTATATATACTGCTCAAAAAAAGTTTGGGAACGTTTTTTCGGTATTATTTCTCCCCTTTAATAATACTAATTGGTATTATTTTATATAAGCCTGATAAGTAATCTTTATGACAAGGTACATTTTGTAAGGATTGTGCATTTGTGGGATGAGCATCACAGCTAAACATGTTGCTGGTGCCCAAAAAAGTGTTCCAAAACCCCAGAGAGAAAATCTTAAGATCCTCCGTGATGCAAGGGTGAGGAACCAGACTTCTTGGGGTGTTGTCTTTCTGGGACCCCCACTTCGCAGCCTGTCTTTCACTTTAACAGTCTCACAGAACTTGGTACTAAGTTTTGAAACGGTGCCAGGGCTAACACCATATAATGCTGCCACATTTCACGAATGCACAATCCCTACAAGTTGGACCTCTTTGTAAAGGTGACTAATCAGCTTTCCAGCAGTGTAAATACAATACAAGTCAGTATTATTAAAGGAAAGAAACAATTATATCTATCTACCTATCTATCTATCTATCTATCTATACATCTATCTATCTATCTATCTATCTATACATCTGTCTATACATCTATCTATACATCTATCTATCTATCTATACATCTATCTATACATCTGTCTTTCCATGATGGCATTTGTAATTAAGTTTCCTTTTTGAATATTAGTGTTATGGGATCTCGTGTGTCAATGTCTTCTGTTTAACCAACTCTTCAGCTTTTTTTGTATTTTACTGTAACACTAGATTCAACCTGAGGGCAAGCTCCTCAGTGGACAAATAAAGTGTGTCAATGTGAAACTAATGCATCTGGGAATAATGCTGGGTGCAAGATAATTCTGCATCTTTGTGTCTATGTCCAAAAACTTCTGAATATTTTGTTACAGAGTGCAATGAAAACCTTTACATTAATCATTCATAGTCCTCGTGGCCCATTATTTTTCTGCTAGTGAATTATTAATGCCCTGGACCAACTTTCTGCACATGATCAAGCACCTATTGTTGGCTAATATACATCGTATGAGCAGGCAGAGCAGTGAAATGAGACAATAAAGACATGAGATACTGTAAATAATGACCCATCTGCGTGTCTCTTCCCTGTCCATTCTTCCAGAGTTTTTCTTGGAGCTGCTGGACAATTCTGAGAAGTCTTTCAACAGTATGTTCAAGCGGACGTATGGGAAGCTGTACATGCAGAACTCCGAGGTGTTCCAGGACCTGTTCACTGAGCTGAAGCGCTACTACACTGGCGGCAACGTCAACCTGGAAGAGATGCTCAACGATTTCTGGTCCCGGCTGCTGGAGCGCATGTTTCAGCTGCTCAACTCTCAGTATCACTTCACAGATGACTACCTGGAGTGTGTCAGTAAATATGCAGATCAGCTAAAGCCCTTTGGAGATGTGCCAAGGAAACTGAAGGCCCAGGTCACCAGGGCTTTCATTGCAGCACGGACGTTTGTGCAGGGGCTGATGGTGGGGCGGGAGGTTGCCAACAGGGTCGCAAAGGTGAGCTTAATTTTCTTCTCATTGCTGCTTTGATTGTTGTCATGTTTGCCTGCTGTTAGATGATCCTATGCTGCTGTACTTTTTTGTTTTAAAACTACTGTTAGGAGTTTTTAACTGGTTTTGCGACAGGCTGAGCCACAATATGAACTAGATAGTAAACATTTAAACTTGGGGTGCCTTTATTTACACACAGAATAAGAATTTGAACTAGATTTATTGCAACGTATGCCTACACAAACAGATATTGAGACTTTGTGTCTTGGTCCCAAAACACTGTGTTTATTTCTTATGAACTAATGCTGAGGGTTAAAAGGTAGAGATGCTCCAATCATCTTTTTCTGCAGATTCCAATTATCAGTCACCTATGTGTGTGATTTGCTGATACTGACTCTTGTATTTTTGTGTTGATATAGCAAGTGTGTGATTGATCAGTCTTCTTATGTCTGTAATGTACTAGGACCTGTTTTAGGTGGCAGTATCAGGGTGTATGTGTAGCCTTAAAGCAGCAATACTTAAGAATTTGGTTTTGTGACTCTGGTAACAACCAAAATCCTCTGGGTTTAACTGCATTGTTGTAAAACATACAACACTGTTACAATGTGCATGTGTTAACATACAGAATTTGGTAACGCTGGTTAGTCAAGATGGTTAGAGAAACCAATGAACTATACTCCTCAAAAAAAGTTTGGGAATGTTATTTTAGTAGATTACTTTTCCCCTTTAAACCCGCACTAAGTAAGATTCCGGCTCTCGGCTCTCTAGCGGCCTCTATGGTCTTTGAGGGTCACTGCACGGTTGTAAAACAGAGTGCCTTCCACCAAAGTGCATTTGTTGACATACAGAGGGAGGAGAAGTGAGCCGACAGGACGTCTCAAGAGACAAATAAACTTCTCTTTTCTTCGGGTTTTTCGCTGCTTCTGCCATAACAACACTATGTTTAGCTTTCTTCTTCTTCTTCTTCTTTTAATTTCCTGCAGACTAGATGCAGCTAAGGCGTATTGCTGCCCTCCACAGGACTTTAGCGCTGATTAGTCAGCGTAAAGCATTCAAAGCAGTAAAAAATTGTAGTTTTTCAGTATGGAAGTGTTCCTACCATCCACACTGAAGCTACATAGTGCCAGTGAAGATGATACAGACCCCCTCAGACCATGACAGAGGTGTCATTCAACCTGTTGTAAGGTGATGTACCATCACAATGACTCTAGAAATATTATATTAAGGTGGAAAAACTGTGTGGTGCTGCTTTAATAGTACCAGTTGGTATTTGATCACTAGGAAGCCTGATTGGTCACCTTTACAATGAGGTGCAACTTCTAATGATGGTGCATTTGTGGAATAACACAGCTGAACGTGTAGATAGCTCCCCCCAAAATATGCCAAAACCCCCGCAACTGGAAGCTAGTGTTCAGTTACATAGAGTGGCAGCATTGTTTGGTGTCCGCCCCTGGTACCACTTCAGAACTTAGGACCATGCTGTAAGTAAAGTCAAACACAGACCATAAAGTTGGTGTCCCAGGAAGACACCCCAAGAAGACCTGTCCTTACCCTTGCCTTCCTGAGGAACAGTAGGTTTTTGGGAAGGGGGGATTTTGGCACACGTTAAGCTGTGTTGCTCATTCTACAAGTGCACAATCCTTACAAGTCATACCTTGTTGTAAAAGTGACTAATCAGACTTTCCAACAATAAACAATATATTTTTGGGAGTGTAATATTATTTTTAAATGTAAAAATATGGCTTCTCTTGGGTCAACTACCCATTGTACTGTTTGCTTGTAGAGTATGTGTTTTCAAATGGTACCATGACATCTAAGACCATTTTGGGGAGGCTAATTAATTAAATTCTATGTGAGATAGGTTGAATGGATTTACAGTAAAAAAGAGGACTTGATAACATGATTGCAGATCCATCAAATAGGACAAAAAGCCTGAAAAGATTACACTACTATCCCACCTAACAACAACATAGCTGGCCCCCCTTCTGACTGTGTTCTTTCTATTTTAACTCTTGCGTGGCTTTTGTAAAAGCCTGTTGAATAGTTACTCTTGTCTGTCTTCTTGCTCAGTCACACACTCCATCACTGTCCTCTGTTATCCCTTAGCCTCAGGCCCTGTTTACACGGAGACGCTCTCACTTGAAACGCAAAGGAAAAACCTTTGCGTCTTCAAAAATGATCTGTGTTCACATGGAGACGGAAGAAGGACTTAAAACGCTGTAGCGTGCATGCCAGTCCAGTAGATGGCAATATAGGCTTATAGACAACACACTAATAAAGAAGAAAAACTTTCCACAAACAACAATGGCGAGTGGACGCACAAAGACGAGTTTCTTGTCTGGACAACAAATCTGGCGGGACAACAAATCTGTCTGGATAGTTTTGTCTAGATAAAAAACCGAGCACGGTAAGCAGCACACGTGTTACTCGGTAGACTGCCGAAGCTGTTTTTGTTCCTGGTATGTGCGTGCAGCCTCCATGTGAAAGAGTGCTGCGCATGCGGTGATGTCAGCGTTTCCCCCTGAAAACAATGAATCCTGAATACATGAAGCTGGGTGGCGATGCATTTTGAAAACTCCCCGCTGTGGACCCTGGTTTCAAAGGTTTGCGGATTCAGGTGCTCCAGGCACCGTTCTCATGTAAATGGGAGGCTAAAGCGCAATGAAAACTCTCCGTTTTGGGCTGAAAATGGAGTCATGTAAACACCACCTTAGTTTTTGTGCATCACAGTACAGAGACACCTCTCCATTTACCCAATTAGCTTCCAGTAGCAGAGTGTGAACTCAATCTGAAGAGCAGTATGCATTTGTTGTGAAAGGACTGTGGCTTGCTGCTAAACTTACCTAGTGCTAAATGCAGACACTTTGAGAGAGTGGGACCACATTCTTTGCCGGAAGTCCTCCTACAATTTAAGGCCATTTCACACTGGATGCATTTTTGCTTGCAGACATCAGCAGTGCAAACTTGTTTTTATTTTGCCAGGCATGTTATCAAGTCAGAGCTTTCGGGCTGCCAGCATCAGCCACATGTCTCACTGCATCCCCAGAATATCCAAATACCTGAGAGCTGGAGTCTTGCCCATTTTAAGTGCGAGCTGTGCATGTGTCTCTGCCAACATGGACAGGAAAATCAAAAAGAGAGTCATATTTACCTTAATCCAACAGGTATGTATGTCCACAGCACTTGGATATATTCCAGAAAATATATAAAATGTGAAAACACACTTTCTCTCTGTGCCTCTCAAAGTTAAAGCTCAGTTTGCAACCACTGTGGAGGAACACGCATTGTTTGTTATGAATGCTTTAGAGGTTTCCCTGGTCAGTTATTCAATCAATCAAGTCAGTTATGTGGAGATTTATTGTGGCTCTTGCTTAGCTTTCTATTGAAATGTGTTGTTGAGAGGAAATCTATGAAGGAATAGAGCTCCAACAGCAGGGGGGGTACAGCCCATATTGTAGCACATACATATACAGCTGGTATGAAAGCCACAGTGTCTCGACGTGGAGCTGGCCTGTGCATCAGCCGCTTGCATTGACTCCGCAACTGCTGTCAGACTGGGAGTGAAACTACATTTTCTAAGTGGAAAAACTGCACATTGGTGCTTAAAAAAATAAAAGTTAATGAATCAATATGGGCAAAACTAAAGCCTTGATAAAGAATAAAATATTTCTTTTATATAATTCATATTAAGCCTATACTTTTTCCCCTTTATGTTTGTATCCAAAGGGGTTAGGGTTTAAGTTTTTGAAGTTTGGTCTTTATGCTTAGTGGATTTTGATTATGTGTGCTTTCCCCTAAAGTTGGCTTTATTAGCAATATCACTTTCAGATAACAACTAATGGCCCCAAATGGTACACGGACATGTACTTCTATACCACTTTTCTAGTATTTTGCACTACTCGAAGCAGCTTTACACCGCAGGCAATATCTACCCATTCACACCCATTCACTCTCACATTCATAGTTGGAGTATCTTTGCCAGTTGTCCATCAGTATCAACTAATACATTCGTGCCCTCTCGTGCCAAGTTACACGACACTGATGCAGCGGTGGGAACAAATTGGGGTTAAGTGTCTTGCCCAAGGACAGATTGCCATGTGACAGCTGGAATTGGGCTTCAAGCTTCAATCTTCTGATTACCAACCAAACACACTATCAGACTGTGCCTTCTGTAAGATACTTATATTAAACTGGTTAATAAGTGTAATGTTTTGCAATAAAAATGAGGAAATTGTGTTATTTTAGCTTACAGTTGAACAAGAAAATAGGAATAAATACATATTCTAAATTATTTATAAGTATTTGCCCATCTAAATCTATCAGACTTATTCAAGTGAGGCTCAGTAAATAAATAAGTAAGTGTTTGATTCTATACAAGGACCTTCTATTCATATGCACTTGAGCTGCGGGTGAGACACATATTTATGTGAAAGCTGTTGTATTTAGTCCATGGCACACTTTGTATCCTCCATATTTCAGTCCAAGCACCCGCTGAGAGCAAAGCTTGGCAAAATACTCCAGATTAAAGGACATCTCCCCCCAGATTTCTGATGTGGTTTTGTTGGTTGAGTGTTTATTACTTATCCTTGTCCTCTTTCTAACAGTGTTTGTCAGTAAATTGGGGACATTTTCTAACCCACTATTAATTTAATGATTTTGATAGTTTTGTTGTCTGTGTGATTTTTGTGTGACTTTTCTCGAGAAATGAGTTTCTTGAACTGGGAAATAAATATGTTTTCAGAGCATCATCAAACACTTGAGACTAAAAATGTCCTTTAAAGGCTTAGTGTGTTTAGTAATTCCATGTTAAATACAGAAAGTTATGCAACAGTTTTTCAGTGACGTCTGAACTGGAAACATTATATAACCAAAGCTGTTTGCTGCAGGTCATACTGCATAATAAAGAGATAAACTTGAAGAAATACTTTAAAAACTTGTAGTAGAAATAGTGTCTAGAGTTACAGCATTTACATCTGGATTGCATCAGTAATACCCATTACAGTGCATAAACAGTGGACATATAAAAAAAATTTTAAACATGTTTGTGGTTCTGTTCATCCAGCCATAGGTCTGCATTTATGGTATGGAAACCCAACCTCTTTACCAGTGAGTTCAGTTATCTCATCAATAATCAATGTTGTTTCGGAAGTTGTCTGAACCCTTCCGACTTGTTTCTCATGCATTTCAACACATGGAGCACATGTAGAAAAGTACTTTTTTACTATAATATTCACCATCAGTTTTAAAAGATTAAAAGTCTATCTGCTCAAACAACATTTTTAAACAGCAGAGAGAATACATTTCAAAAGGGAACAGAATTAAAGCAGAATAAAGGTCAAAACAGGACATTTGCACCGATTGGGTAATAATCATTGTTATGCTAGTAGAGGCCAAAGTAACTCTGATAATAAATGTATTTCTATTTTTCATATGATAAAATGTGTGATCAAGGCGACCTGGTCGCTCGTCTATCTGTCGCCAAAGTTGAAAAAGTTGATCTTTTCAGGTGTTTGCCTGTGCAGTAACAGCCAATCAGCATTGTGTGGGTGTGTGACGGTACCCATGACAGACAGTTTTTATTCCTGTTCCCAGTGTAACAATCCATGTCCGTGTGGGAAACATTAGTTAGTGAGTACATTAGTTCTGCTTAGAAGGACCGCAGAGAATGCTGCTGCAGGGCCATCAACTGCAGTGTTTTGTGGTTGGTAGATGAGTGAAAAGGATACAGTTGGAATAATGTCAGCTAATACATCCTATTATATGATGTATGATATGGTTGCGGTGAAACTCAAGCGGACATGACGTCACTGAGCGACAGCGATGGTGACAAAAAAGGAAGTATTTATGGACACATGACGCGACTTCAGTGGGCGACGCGATTGTTGTCGTAAAGCCGCGTTTGGTGTGAACGCAGCTTAAGTGTGTTAATGCAGTCACAGTTAACATTAGAGCACAGAGCTGGAAAGGTAAAGCCACATTCACTTGTTTCTTGGCTTAGCTTCATTTTGGCTGTAATTGTTAGCAGAAATTTGGATAACTGTCGAAATGGATAATACACCTTTAAGCTGTCATGTGAGTCACTCACCTACAGTCTGTCTGTGTCTAAGCTTCATGCCTGTTAAGGGAAAGTTTTCCTTGCAGCTGTCCATGTAGGTGCTTGTTCATGGTGTTTTTTCATGAGTTGGTGAGAAAAAAGTGTTGCCATGTTAGCATATTTTCAGTCATTAACAACTCATTATATGATTCAGCACGAATGGAATTTATTTTACTTGATTTTGCATTGTTACCAACACATTTTTATACATATAAATATATTTTTTTCTTATATCACTGAGTGCCACTTTCATATATCAAAATATGATTCATTGAAGAAGGAAATGTAGTTTTTCTTGTTTCACATCTGTTTCCATCACAAGTAGACTGTATACACTAAATGAACCAGTCAATTTTAGATGTGTGGAGGCTTTGTGCTCTTGACAAGAAATGCTGATATCAGTATCCACATCGTTCTCTGCAATATGGGTATAGAAATACTGGAATATGGGATATTGGCAAAAATCTAATATTGTGACTCCTTCTGACAATTATCACTATGTGATGGAGGTAGAAATTTTCAAAACAGTAACTTAAAATGTCATTGTTTTAGAGATTAGAGTACTTTTAAATTAAGAGACAGGGACTAAAAGTGTCACACATTTTCTTTTCTTTTGTGTCTGATTCTAAACTGTTGGTGTGATATATGACCCACATTAAAATTCACTCATCAATTCCCCAGCACTCACAGCATTATCAAGGCCCGGCAATATTGTGTAGTCTGTAACACTCTAATATGTATATCCCCCCCTGCTGTGCCCTGCTGCCTCCCATAATATTAGTAGAGTCAGTCCTATTAAACTGTTTATGATCGAGCATATACTTCGCCACTCCTCTAGCCTTTAAACAGTCCACAGTGGTAAAACTCTTCATAATGAAGAGTTTAAACTCGTGCTACATCTGTTGGGTTCTAAAAGGCACCCTCACGCTGGATCAAATCCCACTTTCCCGGCTTCCTCATCAATTATGAAGGGAAGCCAGGAAACAGTGTGGCATTGCTGAAGGCTGTCAGGTTAGTGAACAACCACACAACTCAAGGTGAAAAGTTACCTGACATGACAAATCACCTTGACCTAAGAAGCACCCACGGTCCCTGCTGCTCGCAGTGACAAAAAGCAAACTGCATCTCCTCACAACACAGACTTGGGCTGTGGTCCAGTTTTCCTCTTTTTTAGGCGAGCACAATATACAGAGCAATTTCTGCGCAATTTCACATCTACAGGCACTCAAGATTGATTTGCTTTTAAGGTACAATTCAGCAATTGTGTGGTGCTACTGCTAAAAAAGGAAAATTTGAAAATAGTCAATATTTTACTGAGCATGGGAGTTTTTATAATTTTAGCAGCTCACCTATGAGCTAACTGAAAATGACAAACACATCCTATAACAGCACTTCCAGTAACATCTCTTCCCATAAAACATCATAAAGCTAGAATAGTATGGGAAAAACATCACAATACTCAATTTCCCAAAGATCTACCTTTACCAAAAAAAAAAAAAAAAAAAACATTTAGTAATGTTATTTTTAGCCTTTGTCTCTGTGGTATTATGCAGATATGAACAGCTATCATAGACTTGCTCATAGCTCAGGATTCTGGTGTTTATGTCATACATTAACACAGGTTAATGCATTACAACACCATCTGTCAAATATGACAGTCTGCTGTAAAAGATTGTTACTACTTGTACAGCTTCATTTGTGTCACAGAATTAATGACATGAAGTAGCTCTGACAGAAAAAGCAAGGTTTTTAACCAGTTTCCCTATGATAATGAGGAAAAAAAATCATATAAACATTAGCTCTTAGCCCATTTGCCATCTTTTTCTCTGGATTATTATTCTGTTATAGCATGATAAATGAATTTTTGCTTACCTCTGGATACAGCTAAGACTTCCATGTAAAATATCTCCTCGTGTAACATCATAACAAAACTTCCATGTAAAGATGGGAAAATAAAGTAAAACATAATGCATAGATTTCCATGCTCTCCTAAAAGCACTTTTAAAATAAGTCTTTGTGTTCAGATCAATCCAGGTTCAGGCACACATATTTTTCCAGAGATCTGAAATTTGTTTTTGTTTTTGTGATACAGACAACCATTTTAGAAAACTGGCATAGATTAATATCCTGTAAAGGCCTTTAAAACAAGAAACTTGTTTTGAAACTACGAGGGCGAGTCAATAAGTAACCAGCCTATCCCATTTCTGATTGACCGAGACAATCACGATTTTCATGCCTTGTTTCAATACATGTTTTATACCTGGGTACAAAATTGCACGCGTATCGAGTCATTCTTTAATAAGATATTGAATGTCAAACATGGCTAGTGATGCAAAGGCATGCTTTTCATCTAAAGTTGAGGACCGTGCTGTAATTCGGTACTTGTATTTAAAGGGTAAAACAGGCAAGGAAATACACGGCGAGTTAGCCGATGTTTATGGGTCTTCTACACCATCTTATGCTGAGGTTAAATTCCGGGTAGGGGAATTCAAACACGGTAGAAAGTCTTTAGAAGATGAAGCCAGGTCTGGACGCCCACTGGATGCCACCGACAGAGAAGTGTGTAACAAAGTTCGGGATCTGGTATACTCTGATAGGCGAATTCAGGTGGAAGGAAATAGCGCAGGCATTAGGCATTTCACATGGTAGCGTTTCAACAATCTCACATGATCGTTTAGGTATGCGCAAGCTAACAGCCCGTTGGGCTCCCAAATCACTTAGCGATGAGCAAATGGCAACCAGAGCATCAGTATGCAGCGCCTTGTTGAAGCGTTTTAGGTCAAAAGATGATTTTCTTTTGCGTCTGGTGACTGTAGATGAGACTTGGGTTCATTATTATGAGCCAGAGAATAAAGCTCAGAGTCGTCAGTGGGTAGGGCCCGGGGTCCCTGAGGCCAAAGAAGTTCAAGACGCAACCATCTGCTGGCAAGGTGATGGCCACAGTATTTTGGGACGCAAAAGGCGTTATTATGTTGGACTTTTCACCCAAGAGAAGTACAATAACTGGAGTGTACTATGCAAACTTGAAAGGCCAGCTGAGAACCGCCATACATGAAAAACGCAGAGGTAAACTCTCTAAAGGTGTTTTGCTGCAACAGGACAACGCGAGAGTCCACACTTGCAAAGTTGCAATGGATGCTGTAGAGTGAAACGGGTATGAATTAATACCACATCCTGCCTATTTGCCTGACCTAGCTCCTAACGACTTCTTCCTATTCCCAAACTTGAAAAAGGATGTCCGTGGATGTCATTTCCAGTCTGACGAAGAAGTCGTGATGGCAGTTGAGGAGTGGGTCAGTGGAAAGGACCCTGACTTTTTCAGTTCTGGGCTGATGGCACTTGAACACCGTTGGTCTAAGTGCATCACACTAGAGGGCAATTACATCCAAAAAGAAGAGGTGGATCTCAACCGGAAATAAGTTAGGCTGGTTACTTATTGACTCGCCCTCATACCTCTGGAATAAGTCTACAGTTTCGTCAAGATATTTGTGGCTTTCGAGAAAAACAAGAACTAAAGTTTCACCTTCAACCTGAATATGGGAAGAGCATTTATATAGAATCACCTACACTCCTACAGTATTCTTCGCAGCTGTCATAGATATCTAAAATGCACTTTTTTTCAGCACTTTCTTGTACAAGTTGAGCCTGAAATATCTTTCTTGGCTTGTACTACTTGACCTTCTTTTTAACATTTGGCAGTTGTTACTTTTATCTAGGTTGTGTCTTTTTCGGTGGCTTATATCACTTCAAAAAGCATCCATCAATGCAGTGGATGAAATGTGTGCATGAAAAGTGTGTTTTAATTAAGTGAATGCAAATACTGTCATAAGAGGAACTATATTGCTTGCCTCTCATTACTTCAAACTTTTGTTTAAAGACAAATTTCAAAGCTGTAAGTACAAGGGTAAAATAACTTTTCACATAACCAAGGTCTGCAGTTATTCAAACTATTCAAACAAAATTGGATGACACTGTGCTAGTTTTTGATGAGAGGAACAGGACCAAACTACTTGATTGAGAGATAATGTAATGAAAATTAAAGAAATAATATGTTGTGTGTGCCAGAGGTCTGCTTTGTAATCTGATAATGCACAATACTGTACTATCCACTAATGGTACAAGAATGATCACACATGGTTAATATGATACATTGTGATATATTTATAATTATACATGATTAGATACAACAGGATATGATGCAGTAAAATTCAAGTTATAATAAGATTGTATGCTACTGTAGTACTTTAGGATACAATACAAAATGAAACAATTTGACACAAAACAATAATTAGGGTCGTGATTCAGTGAGATACTATGTATTATGATCATATGGAGTAAGATTTCAGGCATTTTTTTTAGGTACAAAACAATGCAATACAGTACAAAAGGAAATGATGCAATTATTTATGATTTAAAACTATTTGACACAGATAAGCTATAACACTAAACAATATGACACCATAAAATACAATACATTCTGTTATGATACAGTTCATTACAGTACAACACAATACAATGGAATACTATAGAATCCCTCTCTTATCCCTCTTGGGGTCATGGGGGGCTGGAGCCTATCCCAGCTGACATTCTGCAAAAAGCAGGGTACGCCCTTGACCAATCACCAGCCAGTCACAGGGCCACATAAAAAGACAGACGCCATTCACACACTTACCCACACCTAAGGGCAATTTAGAGTCAACAGTTGATCTAACAAGCATGCTTTTTTTTAATTTTTGGTCTGTGGGAGTAAGCTGGAGTTCCTGGAAAGAACCCATGCATGTATGGGGATAATATGCAAACTCCACACAGAAAGGCCCTGACCCCCACAAGGTTTGAAACCAGCAACCCTCTTGCTATGAGGCACACGCACTACGTGCTGTGCCACTGTGCCTCTGCATGTCATTTTTGTCATTTTATGTAACTCTGCACTCTGTGCTACATTTTTGTATGAAAAGTGCTACACAAATACAACCTGGTTGATTGATATTAGCCCAGTTCACCCCACCCTCAGATCCAAGCAGTATTGCAGCGTGAATCGTCACAGATGTTATGGCTTCACTGATTTCATGTGAATGTCTCGAGGTGTAAATAAAATGGAGCCTCATTGCGGCACGCTTGCATAAAAACACTGTGAATTAGGCTATGGACTAGGACAGAGCTATACAATGTCAAATCCATTTACTATTTATTAATATGATATGATACAATACTATGCAATATAGAACTATGTGAAACAATGTATGTGATGCAGTACCATATGATAGGATTTAATTAGATGACATACTTATACAAAGCTTTAATGACATTTTACTGAAGTGCCACACAACAAAACAAAATAAATATTTCTTCCTAATTAAAAGTAAAATAAATTAGGTTAATAATTAATTAAGGTCCCAAATATCTTTAAAATAACATAAAATATGTATGAAATAAGAAACCAAATACACATATATCACCACAAAAAAACAATGGATGTACAAAAGAGAGAGTTTGACGGTAGCACCTACAACTTATGAAGTCCAGTTCTTTAGTGAAAATCAAGCCAGTTTTAATCAATTTTACATGTGATGAATGACATCCTGCCAGCTGTACAGGTTCTTAAAGAATATTTCCAAAACAGTTACATTGTAATAACTAAACAAAAATGAAACAAGAATACTCTAGGACTGCATTTAGCCCCTGGTGAGTGTCTCTGACTTGTCACAGTTAAGTCTCCACCTCTGATATCCAAATCATTCATGATATTCATAACATCTGAGAATTTAACATGACAAACATATCTTTTTTCTTTAAAGAAATGTCTCCTTTTCAACACCCGTCTTTTCGATGTTCCATGTTTCATCCTCATATGGTGATGCCCTGATGATGGGGAACAGTGTATAATTACCACAAACACACACACACACACACACACACACACATTCTGCCCACAGTGAAGTCAGAACAGGAGAGATATCACTCCATAAAATGAGATTTCACTCGACTTGCACTGAACAGTTTCCTGGACCTGGATCCAGGATTAAGAGCAGAATCTCTCTGGATTACAGTTGATGATGACCATTAAGAGTTTTATCCTGGGGGTACTTAAAACACAGTCCAAGCACATTAAGAGCTGCTCATAGAAGATTGCAGGGATTTGGCCCTTTTCAAAGGTTTAGAGTTCAGGCATTTAGAGCACTTATCACTCACTCTGCATACGCATGGGAGGCCGGGGATCGTCTGCACCGAGTATTTAACTGCAGCGATGATGGGAGGAAGGAAGGTATTTTGTATGGAGGGATTTGTTTTTCCCTGATGGCTTATGCTGTCATGTTGATCTCATTATACACTCATTCCCTACCACGAACTGTCAGATAATTTAACATTAAGCTCCAAGGCAATTCCTAATCTTTACACAACATTTACCTTAGATTAATGCTCTGCCAGATTACAGACTGGCTGACATGTGAGAAATATCACGATCCGTTCTGTGGGGTTTCTATACCACTTCTTAGAAGCTCCCCTTTTTTTTCTGCCTTTTGCACTCATTGCCATTTATCAGTTCAGCCCACTCCATGTCAAGGCAAAACATCAAGAGCATCCAACACTTGAAGGTACAGTCTTAGAGGAAATGTTAATGTTAATCCTGAATCATTAGTTTGAATTTCAAGGAAAATGTATGAGGCTTGAATCAGGTCTGCTTCTATGGAGCCAAACATTTTAATTCAATTCAAAAGAGCTTTATTGGCATGAATGTCACAGAATAGTACTGCCAAAGTACTTCATAAAGAATTGAAAATAAAATGTGTGTGCATAATCATGTAATCATTAATAGAAAAAAAATGAATGGAGATCAAATTTATATCAGAAAAAAACAGGGTTTAATTTTCATTTGTTTTAAATATAATTAAAAGAAAAGTGTGTAAGTGGTGACTGTACTGAAGTCTTAAAATAAATGTGTTTGATTTTTTTTTTTTTTTTTTTGGTAGTTACATTAAATACAGTAAGTGGACATGATCCGTCAGTGTGATTTTGTGTGATGAGGTATCACTAGTCTGCCCTGGGTCCCCACAGACTGAGACATTTGGCAGCAATCATCTCTCAGTTTTGCTTTAAATATGGGATTTTTCTGGTATCACTTGTATTTTCAAACTCTGCCTTTGTTTTATTTGGGGAAACTATTCAAAGCCCCACCTTCCCTAAGCCCTCTCTATGAATTTCTGTCTACATGAACTTTTGGAAAGTCTTACATATTGAGTTTTCAGGGAACAGGTATTCAACCAATTTATCTTCTCAGTTTAGGGCCAGTAATACACTACTTTAATGCCATTTTTGGGTTAAAATAAAGAAAAATGTTTTAAATGACAACTGAATTTGCAGTTTTCTACTCAAACATAGCACATTTTCATGTTTTTTCACCAGTACTTCAAATATATTCCTTGCACTCTGGTCAATATAATTGTTTTCATTATGCAGTAAACAAATATCACACTGTGACCTTTATCTAAAGCAGGATAAATGAGGCTTATAATAATGTTATAATTACTACTTTCAAAGAACATCTTTTTGTTTCATTTTCCTTTAATGTCAAAACAAAACCTGCAATTCATTTGAATTTAATTGCAGCTGGGTTCATCCTCTCTGTTTCCTTTGTGCTATGCATTTTTGTAAACCATCCAACACTCGTTTAAATATCAAACACTTTAGTTTGCATTCGGAGTCTGTGAGTTCATTTCTACTAATTATCTGCATTTGAATATCACACTGCTCATTAAATAAATGAAACACCTCCATTTCGTCTTTCTTGGTAAATTGAGAAAACAAATAAATGACAGCAACAGGGGGTTTGAGAGACAAACACTCCATGTTAGATCGCCCCACACACTGCCTGTTTTTAAGTCAAACCTCTAAATGCACTTTTATCACTCAGCCTCAGATATGAAAATTTCCTTTTTTTAACGCTTTTCTTTCCTGTCATGTAAGATTGTCATTTATTTTTTATGTCACTGGTCCAAAAAAATATGATTACCTGTCTACATTTTATTACTGAGGCCACATGAGAAATCATCTGATATCTGTGCCCATTCCTTGTATTTAGCCTTTAGAAAATCTAGCCCAGTTCAGGGACAGTGCTTTTATTGAATCCTCTACTAAGGTATATTTTCTTGTTCTGCCTAAATGAGCTTTAGTTGTTGTTTAGAATGCTAATTTTATGAAGTCTCATTCAAGTTACATACCCCAGCTTTCAAGAAGGCATGGTCAGAGACAGTTCATGGGAATTTACACTGAAACAGCCAGTTCTGTGCAGGGCTGAAACAGAGGGGTTAATAGGTATACCAAAATTCTGTGCCCGCGAAGACTTTTCAGCAGACACTGTTAACATATTTTTGAAAGATGTCTGAGACCAGTGCAAACTTGTTGAAAAGAAGGAATAAATGTGACTTTCAAGAGAATAACATTCTTTTCATGGCATTTTTGGATTAAGATCTGATATCCCTAAATCCTGAAAAGTAAAAGTGGAGAAAATGGACACAAATAAGCCAAGATCTTGTCAGATAATAAAATTCACTCATTACAGAAACATCCATTCATCCTTTATCTTTATCGGTTATCCCTTTAAGGGTCGTGGGCACTGGAGCATATTCCATCTGACATTGGATGAGAGGCCCTAATTGCAGGGCCACACATAGAAACAGACAACCATTCACACCCACATTCATGCCAAAGGACAATTTGGAGTCACTCAAACCCGGCTGCAGAAACAACCTTATAAACATGTTTTTGTTCTGTGTGAGGAAGCCAGAATGCCCAGAAAGAACCCACACATGCACAGGGAAATCCTGCAAACTCCACACAGAAAGGCTCTGACCAACACGGGGTTTGAACCAGCAGTCTTCTTGCTGTGAGGCATACACACTCACCCGCTGTGCAATATCAGAAACCGAGTAAAATGAAATATATGGACGCATGTCTTCCTCCCTTTCCTCCTTATGGTGGGGAAAACTCTGCAGAAAAGTGAATGAACTGTACGTTTAATAATTCTGGATTATTGCACACTATGACAAAGGCTGTTGTTATTCTGATTAAACTTAGAGACAAAGAGTTTTAATCCAACAAAAAGTGAGAACGTATCACAGTGTCATTTTGTGTGTTGAGTTTTTTGATTTGTGATAAAGTTTTATTAGCAGATTGTGGACTAGAACATTTTCACAGCAGATTCTCTTCAGGGTGGATGAAGTGACCTCCTCCATATGAGAGTGAGCTCTGTCCATGTCTCTCAGCTGAGGCCCACCCCTCCTACAGATGCACCGCACAAACTTGTCTCCCCTCATCTCTCCCTCTGTCTGTCTTCTCTCTCCTCCTCTCTCACTCTGTCTCTCTTATTGGCTCGCAGCTCTCACAGCTTGCTGGGGATAAGGCCTCAGCCACAGCGCTGTGATGGCAGATGGCAACTGGCTCAAAAAGGTTGGCACGTCATCGGGAAATGTGCCGCACCAAAGATGTCCTTTTTAATTAAAAGATTTTGATCTGCGGTGAACTGCAGAATGTTGGAAGAAATGAAAGACAGCATGCGATCTGAAACACAAGGACGTGACAGTACGAGGGGATAATAAGGAAATATACTGTATACGCCTTTGTACAGTATGTGCTCTCCCTTGTTGAAAATATAAAAGAGACAGGCTGCATGAATCTCAGTGGGAGGACATTTGGAACAATATACAAAAGGAAGGAAAATTAACCAAAATAAGGGAAAATACCATAGGCTGCAATCAACCTAAGAAAGACATGGTTTACTGAATTAACTCCCACTCATCCATCATGTTGGTCATTCAAAACAAAAAACCTACATGTTACATAGATCAACTAAAAAGCAACATGATTAGCTTTTTGCAGCATAATGACTTTACCTTTTACCTCATGATGTCACTCTGAAATAACAAATGACTCAAAACAGACCAGTTTGTCCATTTCTTTGTTCAAATGAGCTCTGAAAATAGAAACACACCAGGATGACTTAAGAATTACAACCAAACCAAATGTACATTCTTTGTCCTATATTACAACAGTAACAGCCTACAGAACTCACTTGTTGACCTGGTAAACCTGAAATATCTGTCAGAGAGAAATTTAATATCACATCTCTTTTTCTCCATGCTGCTCTTTTTTCTGTGTTGCATGCTCTCGCTTTGATTATCCATGTTTGCACAAAATCTGCTGCATATATCAACGCTCTTGTTCTCCACTGGTAATGACTGTGAGTTTCCCTGCTTTTTGCACAAAATACAACTTAAGAAGTTAGGGTTTTTTTTCTTCTTAAAAGACCCCTCAATTAAAGACAACAAGAAAGCAGGGAAGCTGGGTGGGGCTTCAGGTGAACTCAGACCCGGCTGCAGAAACAAATTAGAAGGGGGGACACTACATTTTTTCAGGGAGGCATACTTTTTTGAATCTATATTTTATCTGCCTCAGGCTGAACAGGGCTCTGTTATTATTAACGTCGTCACTCACGTTTCTTCCAGGCAGCAGGTTGACGCTGCTTGGCACTGCTCCTCCTGCTCCTCCTGCTCCTTAGCTGCTGTAGCTAACCCTCCTATCATGAATGTTTACTGCCGTGTGACTGTTGACTTCGGTGGTTGTGGTTCTAGTTCAAAGTGGAGCTGTATGGTGCTGCTTCCTGCTCGCTCCTGACCACACCACCACTTTTCCCTTACTCTCGGAAATAAGTTCGGATGTTCATTGTTGTTGCGACCGCCGACCATGAATATTTGACTCGGGAATCGCTATGACTCAGTGACCCGCCCCCCTCTACCTCTAATTGGCTAACACATTGCCTTCGTTCAGTTGGGTTGGTTGACATATCAGGATAGATGGGATTAATTGAAGATGGCTACTCTGACGGAAACAACAAAACCCAACTAAAATAAACAGAAAACTTTGCTTTTAGACCAGGGCGAGCACAGCTGACTCCGTGGGCGGGCACAGGCCCCCCAATCCCCGCCCAGGCTGCCGGGTCTGGGTGAAACTGGGTTTTTGCAGATTGTTTGCAACATCAGAAGATCAGCCTATATGCTGGCAAAACACATTGTTATGATGGCTGCTTAGTTATTCTCATATTATTGGTAAAACAAAGTAATGCAGTATTGCTTAATTGGTTTGTTAGTGTATATTTACAATCAATGTTGTTCTCTAACACAAAGTTTCTTAAATATTCAGCTTGCAACCCCATATCCTCTTTTAGCTATAGCCTACTGCTAGCTAAAAGAGGATAAAATAAAAAGCAAAATAAGTTTCCTATACCTGTGTTTAGCATGCATGCTAGAGCACAAATGCTTGGCATTAATGTAAGGCTGCATGCTGTTGGACTGTTGAAAGAAATGTGTGAAACCATGAGATGTTAGCCATTTGATTATTAAAGGTGCCTTTGGAACACTTTTGAAGCCAACCTGTGGATACAGCCATGCTGTACATGCCCTCTCAGTCTGACTGTGGATCAATCTACTGACGTACAGAGAGACTGATTAGAGGCAGGACTCTAAGATGTATTACCAACAGTTATACTGTAATGATGTGGTAATAGCCATGTCAATCATGTCCTTAATATGTCCCCCCAGGACAGTAAGAGGCATCAGATGTATGGCATATAGACCAAAGCTGTTTGTTGAACAAGTCTGAAATCTTGCTTGTGTAGGCTGGAAAAATTGTCTGCTCCCCACAGACAGTCCTCTAACTTTTGCTTTTTCTGGTGCTCTTATTAAGTAGACACTTGAGGAGCTGGGACTGCCATATTGGCTTCATTTTTTTAAGCTCTGGAGGTCTTTGCTTGGTCAAAGCCAAGTGAGCCTTTAAAACCTGTGCAAAACACCTTTTCCAATATGCTCTGAATGAATAATGGCAAGAAAATTTTAACTTCCACGCCATTATTATGTGTTTGCCTGACCTGTAAACTGCACAGTTGTTACTGGACTGGCTTGTGCACATGCACATTAACACTGATTTCACTCTGGCACAAACTAAAATTCTGTTTTCTTAAGTGAATGTTAACCTATGACTGTCCGACCACAGCATTCCTCAAAAATATTAAAATAACACCAGGCTTCTCTAAAGCACCCAGGCAAACAATGGATCATGCTCTTCTGACGAAAGTTACATGCATGACTGTAACACAATTATCAGAATCAGTGACATTTTGGTTGGATGAGAGCCCATTGACAAACTAATCAATCAACCAACTGGACTGTGCCCTCAAATATATCGGACTGTTTATGGAGGAAAAACTCTTCATGCATCCATCTTATCCAACATGTATTGAAAATATGTCAACTTCTGTCATCTGCGCCAGCCCAGATCAAATCTTCAGGCCACTTTTTTGCACCTTGACTCAAAGTGTATGGCACCACATTTTTATTTAACAAGCACTTAGAGGAGGTTGTCAGCACCAATGTTGTGACATTTGTCCTGAGGTTTCTTGGCAGCCACAGGAGAGTTGTTCAGCCCTGACATTCAGACTGGGCTGCAGACCTTCAGAGCCGCACAAACACCCGGTGTGTGTTGTTTTTTAATGCTGGTGGCACCATGGCGCATGGGTAACAATACAGTGAATGCAGGTCTGGTACCCATGAGAGGTTTATGCTGGGCTTCGTCGTCAAGTTACGTGGGCTCTGCTTTTAACATGTTTGCACTTGTCTTTGTAAATTAAAGAAACAGTCCCAACTGCTGCTCCAGCATGCCACATGACATTGTACATGTCAGGCCAGATCAACCACCAATCCTGCGTCCCGCTGTGGACAGACACTTGAGCTGGCTGGTGTGGGTCACAGAGGCCTGAGGAGCACTGCTGTGTTGCATCGTGGAGGCACAGCTGCTCACATGTGGATTATTCTGTCAGTCGGAGACGTTCATGGATCTGACAGCTACTGATTTCAGTGCAGTCTCTCTGGATTTGTCTTTGACTGTGTCTTACATTTAACATGCTGAGTGAAGGGAGACCGCAAAGTTCACAGAGCAGAGCAGAAAGGGGACGTGATTAGTAAAAGTGCTGCCGACCGTGTTTTATTATCAATGACAACTTTGGTGCATATACTGTCATATCCGGCTCAATCTGTGCCACTATGTACTGAAAGATCTCTAACTGTATTTATCTGGAGTTTACACAGTTGCTTATCTTAGCTCCACTCTGAGTCACTGAATGAACTTGTTTATCAGCATGTTTGTGGTTTACAAGAGTAAATACACGTGGGCATCTTCAGCTATTTGTGTGGATCTTTGTGATGCTGTCAAAGCAAACTGTGCAATGGCAAAAGATACACAAATGCCAGTCAGCAGGACCACAGTGTGGGTTTCCAAAAATCTGGAGATGCTGCACAACAAAGCACAACACTGTACTTCTAAGTTAGTGGTTCTTAATTGCTTTATGTAATCATTCAAACATAAAAGTATTTAAAAACCAAAAAATGTTTATATTTGGAAGCTGAAAAGTTGGTTTATAATTAATGGAGAGTGGATGGAATTAA
Source organism: Cetoscarus ocellatus (assembly GCA_037902135.1). NCBI lineage: Eukaryota > Metazoa > Chordata > Actinopteri > Labriformes > Labridae > Cetoscarus > Cetoscarus ocellatus. The sequence goes on along the minus strand of JBAMNC010000386.1, from coordinate 829 downwards.
ATAAGATTTAATGTCTTCTCACTCCTTTTCAGACATATAGGGCTCTAATTTCCTGGCGCAACTCAGGGTGGCGCAGTCTGGCGCACCCTGCGCAGTGGTAATTTTGTCCGGCGCGCCGCCGTGCGCAGCCAATTTGGCAATTTGGTAGACCGGCTGCGCCGAGATGGGTGTGACGGCGCACCAGGGGGAGGTGTCCACAGATTCAGCTTGGCGCAGTGACAATTTGGATTAGCCTGCTGCTGTGTTTAAATGTAATTATCACTTAATTTTGTACTCCTATTATGACACAGGAACAGATTACATCTGTCCCGTGAGGTGGTCCACACGGTGACGCGCATCATGGCTCCGATGCGCGGCCCAGTGGCCCCTGCGCTGTCCCAGTTGCTGTAAAAGTGACAGCGGCTCTGACCTTCTTCGCCACCGAGGTGAAATTGTCACTGCGCCTCGCCCGCGGCGCATTTAAAGGCGGGGAGAGGCGTTCATTTGATTGGTGAAGATCACACACGGCTGTGTTAAACCCACTCAAGTCTTATCTCCTCCCTCTCTGCTGTGTGTGCCGGTAGGAGAGACGGAGTGAGTGCACGAAACTTGCAAAATGCCCTGGACACACCCTATTGGCGCGGCGCAGGCGCGGCGCAGGGCAGGTGCGCCCCGCCTGTGCCTGGTCTACGAAATTAGAGCCCATAGTGTTCATCCAAGTGCTGATTTTCTTTTTTTTCTGTCTGCACTTTTATTTTTGCATTTTGTTAAATGTTTTAAATAAACTTATCAATCAATCAAAATCAATCACCCACCTTTGAACTCTAAATAATAAGTTTAGATTTGTCTG
>JBAMNC010000385.1:795000-1006801 GCA_037902135.1 Cetoscarus ocellatus | reverse complement strand
AAAAATCACAGTTTTACAGCTCTATTAAAATTTATTATTGAGGGATATTGATTCATTTTAAAACTGAAGTTGTAGCAGACAAATGGTTGATTTTCTTATTTGCACTTGTCTTCTCTGAGTTGTTCTCTTCTCTGCAGCATATTGTCGTTTTGAGGATTATCCTTTTTTATCTTTTTGCTGTCTGCATTCATGGCAATAGTCTAAATTACACATTGTGTTCAAGCTGACAGGCCGTGACACAGATTTTTTAATACATATGCATTTGCTTTTAAAAAGAACCTTGAAACTCATCTCTCCATTGACATTAGCCATGACATAGCATCTCCTTTTAATTCCACTTTGTTCTTCTTTTGTTATTTATTATTTTAGGATTAATTTTAAAAAGGCCAGCAGAAGGTACCAGTGCGACGGTTACCTTTTCTCTTCTCCCTGCATGTTGCAGAATTAATTGAAGCTTTCATGTTATAGTTAATTATGAGGCAATAAGAGACATTAAGTGAAGTTTTTCCACAAATCTGTGTTACCAACCTGGCACGTGTTTCTCCTGGAAGCAGATGGTGGTCTGATTTGCACACTGACAGATCATTCATATTGCCATTGACACTAATGGCTATGGAACTGAGTGGGGACACTGGGGCAGCATTGCAGTCTTACATCCTTGTCCAATCAGTGCGGAGAAATGCAACCTGTCACAATAATTATGACAGAACTATTGAGTGGATTTTTTGGCGGCATGCTCACAGTCCCACTAGTGCTCCCCTTGATTGGCCTTGGTAGCTCTCAAAGTCCTCCTCATTTCTCACGTCTTCATTACTTTGAGGCACAAAGCAATTTCTTTCATCGACACTTTCCCTTCCTCTGTTAACCCTGTAGGGAGTTCATGCCATCTGTGCGTGACAACACCCTGTTGGATTGACAAGGTGATGTTTTCAAGTGTCATCTCGTATTATGTTATCTAGCCTACTTGTTTGATTATTATGATGTGGTTTTTTGCAAATATATTTTAGCACAGGACTGGGCAAGAAAGAGGGGATGTTCCTCTTTTCTCAGCTACAAAGGACAAGTTTTCTTCAACAATGTAAGACTCTCTGATAGATAATCATGATCAATCACAGATAAAAAAGGGATCAGCATGGCTATTTTTTCTCCTTTTCTTATTCTTACCAAAATGTATATTCTCAAACTCAAATGCAGTTGGTCATGTATGGTCTTTTGGGGCAGACATAGCACTATAGCCAACCAAACTGTAGCAGAAATTTTAAGTTTACAATATTTATTTTTAATGCATGTAGTAACGATAAGGGATAGAGACTGATACAGTTTTATTGATACCACCGACATTATCAATTATGCTTAGTGATCAGATTCTTTAACAATTCTCTTATCGATTCTTGTGGATTTTTTTTGAGTGTGCCAGAGTCACCCCATCCAGGTTTTCAGTGGCAACACTGTCAAATATAAGTCACTTCTGATATTCAATGCCATGCTGCATTAATGAATGCTTCTGCAAGCTGCTGGTGTTTCCACTCACTTAACCTTGGGCAGTAAGCATATTTTTATTGATGATTAAGCAACAGTACACTCTGTCTGCCATGATTACAGTCTTTACTTCTTTGTTATCGTTTCTTTTAACTGCCTCTGATGAGAGTGTGACATTCTTGATTTGTAAAGCATGAAGAAAAAAACTGGAAGGAATTGATGAGAGTTGATAAGCCGAAAGGCTGGGGATATTGATTTCTTGAGGGAGTTGTTAATGATTCTCATCTAGAATAGGTTCTCAATTCCCATTCCTAGAACTACAACAAGCAATCATATATGTATTTTTTTTTTTTTTTTGCAAAGAAATAAATGTTTATTGTACTACAGCTATTCTTAACCTAAGGGTGCTAACCCCAGCGGGAGACATGAGATAATTCCTGGTGTTGACAAATGGTAAAAGAAATAAAATGTGTACAAAAAACACTAACATATTTTTTATGTGTTTTATATATAGTACAGTGGATGTACAAGTGATATAATCAGTCCTATACATCTTTACTGTAGTTTTGGCTGTATTAGACTGGCAGTGTGCAGGCTGTGCATCAGCTGGTGCATGCCCCTTGATGCCAGCATCAGACTTGTTTGAAACAACAGAACAAACACTGTTTCATCTTGTGTAGTGTGTCATGGTAAAAGACAGTCAATTCTCACAACGTCCTATCAAAAAGTGTAGCTTGTTCAATTTTTGCCCTGCCTCTTATGATTTGTTCTTTAATGTCAGAGATGTAAACGAATAAGAGCACAGAGCGCTCTGCATGTGAAACAAACCAAACAATAGAGCAAAAGGATAAAGATGTTGCCTCAAGGTGGAACTACAAGACAAAGCAAGAGTTTGTAAAGCTTAAAAAACTTCCTTGTCCATATGATGTGTCACAGAGAAACTATAACAACTGAAAAAAGAGAATGTTGGAGAGATTTAGCAAAGGCATCTTAGCACCATTGTGGCCCAACTCACACTGCTGTTTCAAGCCATAATATTTACCCCCCTGTGATGCTTTGCCTCTGCTGTGAGGAGATTGAATGGGGGGAACAAGATGATCCCCTCTTTGCTCCATCTCAAAAGGTGGAAACAGAGGCGTAATATTGTGGAGAGGAACTCGGGTGGAGTGCCTTTGTGGATATGTAGGGGGACATACATCCAAGCTGTATTGCAGCATCAATTGACACAGATGTAATGGAATTAATTTGAATGTCTTGAGCTGTAAATATAACAGAGCTTTGTTGTGTCAGTTTTGCTTAAAGGCACTGTGAGTAGGGCTAGTAAGTAAATATTAGCATTTAGTTTTAGGCTGACATATCATTGATCATGATGTTTTGAATGAGAAATAAAATTTTAGCACCGTAAATTCTGTGCATTCTTTTGCTGTCTTTAATTATGGCAGGATTGCTGTCGTTTTTTTAAGAGACAGTTTTGCAGAGGTGTAGAATTAGAGCTTTACAAGTGACTAACAACTGAGCAGCTCCAGAGCATCAGGGAGGGACAGTGAAAAAAAAAATGGCAGAGCATGTCTAAAATATTTCTGGGTAACTAAAACATGCCAAAAACTTTTGAAATTTTAAATACATTTTCACATTTTAATTTCAATTTAAATATGCCTGTCAGTGCAGTCAATAGTATGTATTTATGTTAATATATGTTAATAGTATTTCAGGGGATGCACCGAGAGAGTAATAAGACTGCTCCCTCTCTCTTGTCCCTTACTTGTTGTTTCCTCTGTCAGTAAATGGATTCAGTTGGGCAAATGTGAAAGATCTGTCATTAAAGCAAAGAGGTCAAGAGAATAAAGTAAATTGTTCAGTAAACTGTCAATAATTTAAGTTTGACTCAGTACTGCACAGTACTCACCACATACATCAGAAGGTGCAAAGACAACAAAAATACATTTTCAAGATTTCCTGGCATGTTTCTTCCAAGTCATTTTTTTTTAGAAATGTGGAGTTGACTTGCGGGCCACATTGATTGAGAAGACAGGTCACATGTGGTGCCCAGGCCCCCAGTTGCCTACCCTTGTGTTATCATGTAATGTAATATTTATTTCCAGCTGAGTGTTAAGGCTTCTTCATGAGAGGCAGTGCCTTTCTATATTGTTAATCAAACAGAATGCATCTGTAATTATTCTTGTTTGATCCTTAATAAGGTAAAGAGTTGCTGAACAGCTGGCCACGTCTTCAAACCAGTTCTTTGAAGGACCGAGTTAATGAGTCTGCAGCTATAAATACAGTACCACTTACAGCACAGCATCCACCTTTTGTTAGTCAGAGGAGGGTCTTTCTTCAGAATGTCGGTACAGTGTAGAAAATATACTTTACTTCTCAATTTCAGTGAAATATTTATATGCAGCAGAAGAATAGTTAACCTTTAGTCTGAAATTGTCACACATGTCATTAAGAAAAGCAAAGTAAGTAGTTTTACTCTATTTTTTAGTTGTTTTGTGGTAGAGTTGTTTTTATAGCTTTTGGTAGCTTTGCTGTTTTATTGTGTTAGTAGTGCAGTAGAGCCCAATCACACTTATAAGAGGAAGAGCAGCGGTGCAGAGCAGGAGCAGAGCACTGTGTCATTGTCCTGAAACAAGCTGGACAGAATGCTTTTGTATGATGGTAACAACACTGTCTTATCCTTGTTGCCCATGACTTTGCTGCTGCCAAATGCAAGTGCAGGCAATCAGGGACACACACAGGAGATTTATAAGTGAAGTAACACCTTGAAAGTTAGCCATCACAAAACAGCATTTAACAATTTGTTAACAGCTAAATACAAAGCCTTAGGACACAACAGCTTTGACTGTGGTTACTCCTGCAGTTTAACTGTGCAGTTGCTGTTTGGTAACTGAGCTGTCAGTCTACAGCATGATTTGTGAAGTACAAACCTACAGCCCATGTGTCATTCTTAAGACCTCCTCTGGTCACTTTCTTTGTGCAATCAAGGCATATTTTTGATCAAACTATGTTCCAGAAGGTACTTCTTGCAAGTTAAGCAGTGGTGGCTCCAATTTGGGCTTTTCACAGGGAAGCAGTTGCTTGAAACAATAATAATTTTCAATTAATTAAACTAATTTTCCAATGTGTTTTGAACAGTAGTGACAGTGGTCATGACAGCCTGAATCTCAGCTATTTATTTATTATTACCACCTCGCTTGGATGTATAAATATTTTTGATGAAAGAAATCTATCAGAGTGTATCCCACAGACAAGATTTAACTTTATTTACGGCCAAAGTTTCTGTATTTTTGTCGTTTGCCCCCCCCCCTGCAGGTCATGCATTTTTTTGTCTCCTTTCCCTTAACTTCACAGAAAATCAACACCCACCACATTAAAGAAATGACATACATATAAAATAACAATACAGAAATGATAAAACTCTTTGTTTGACATCTTTTGCATTAAATAAAATGGCATCAAAAACAAAGCCTTAAATAAACTTTAAAGACAGTGACTTATCAAACAAACATTTCAATTATCCAATACAAATATGAACATGGTATGAGCTAACCCAGCACTAAATGGTAAAAATTAGCACCATGACTGCAGCAATTGATATGATCCTATAAAACATGAGCACAAAGGCAAGAATTAACACTTAAATTATAAATAATATTGTAAGAAATACTTTAGTAAATTTTTCCATCATTCTGAGCAATTTAAGGGGTTCGATTAATGTGGATCATTTTCCAAAATGCTGTTCTATTAAGGACATTTTCCATCGGAAACAGACCTTTTATGCATAATGTAACAGAGTACTCCCTATTGCAGCATATCCCCCTTTCACTGAAGTAAATGATCTGATTTCTAACTTAGCTGCAGATAAACTTCACACCCCGCCTGGCACACGAGCACATGCTCTCCAGGCGGTGTTATCACAGCACTTAAACATCAGATGACTAGATTAGTGTTTTTAATCTCACTCTGGATCTGAGGCATGTCTGCTCTCAGTCCCAGCTTCTGCCTGCTGTGAAATACTCCATCCACTCCACTGTAAATAAGTGCTAACAAGATTATCAGATTACCCTTCATCCAGGGCATCGGCCACTGCTGGGCACAACCGCGGCAGTCATGTTTAAAAAAAAAAAAAAAAAAAAAACAGCAGGGAGATAATTGCATCTGGAGGAACCATTTTAATGCAAATTTTTGTAAAGGCTCCCAAAGCTCAGGGGCAGCTTAAACACTTTTTTTATTTGCAGGATGAGAGATTTTTCTCTGGTTGTGACTAACAAGCCACTGAAGCTCAAGGGCGAGGTTAAAATGGGTCTTCAGTTCACAGTGTCCCCAGATTTTCCTCTTAATGTGTCTAAAATAAAAATTAGGCCAAGTTTGACTGAGTTAAGCAATACTGAAAAATTCCAGACATTTTTGTATGATTTAACACATATTAAAATTAATAACACTGTATTGTACTAGAAGTAATGGGCAGAAAAAGGTATGACTAACCGTTGCTGTTTAATAAAATTGCATTGGGCACAGCATACCTCTGATATTATATGACAGCAGAGAAATTCAGCCACAGTTATCATCTTCATACAGTATATTTTCCACAGGTACAACCATTACCAGGGCAAGGCACAGAATATATGAGAGAGTCGCCTAGAGAAATGAGTACCGTTGTTCAAGTTTCAGTCCAAGCTAAGATGTCTCTATTTTTGTTACATAGACTTTGCTGCACATTTCCCTGGTTCTCCAAACAGGAGATCTGAGGTTTGACATTTAGGGCCCTAACAGCATTGTTGAAAATCACATGGCACACAGCAGGTTCAGGAATGTCTATGTTTTTGACATTGAGATAGAGAACAGTCGAGTGTAAAACCAGGCATAGAGACTCCCAAAACTGAAAGAATACTTCTGTGCAGCCCAATTAAGGTACATTGTTGATTGGTGCAAGCCAGGTTACACGGCTAAGTGGAAGGAGATGGAAAAACAGTTTGGGGAATATCCAGTACAGAGTATTATTGGAGATAAAGATGTATATAAGGATATTAAAGACCAAATAGACCCAATTACAGCATTTACACTGAAAACATGGTTCAGCATAATTAAGAAATATAAGATATGGAAAGATACTTATTTATTAAAGTGGGTGGCATATGATAATAAGTTCAAACCAGATAGGTATGATAAAAGATTTAAACATTGGAAAACCAAGGGCATCACAGCATGTACTGTGGTGTGTACTTGTTAAGGATGGAGAGCTGGGGAGTTTTCAAGATGTAAAAGAAAATTACAATTTAGATAAACATGACTTTTTTAGTTTTTTACAAATTAGAGATTACTTTAGGAAAGAGATCATGGTAGACCCCTCCAGTGAAGTGCACGGTGTGATCCAGGTCATAATTAATGCATACAAAGAAACCAAAGTTAGAATTATATCCTGGCTATATAAAAAATTGATATCAAATAGAAACTCAACTAAATACATTAAAGAAAAATGGGAATCAGAATTTAAGATAAAAATCTCCAATGTCGAGTGGCTGAACATGTGGAGAATACACCACACATCCACTAATTCACGGATCTGGAGGGAGTTCGCATGGAAAAATCTTATACGGTTTTTAATTTCACCCAAGGTCAAAAGCAAACAACTAAACACAATTATACCCTGTTGGAGAAGATGTGGAGAAATGGAAGCGGATCATTCACATGTTTTTTGGAAATGTGATAAAATAATGCAATTTTGGAAAATGTTATATGATTCACTGTTGAAAATATTTGGTTATAAGATCCCTATGTCCTGTAAAGTACTGTATTTATGCAACATATGTGAAGGAAATGTACATTCAAAGGATAGGTACCTAATGAAAATTTTACTAATAGCTGCTAAAAAAGCCATTACGAGGAAGTGGGGAAAGGAGGACTCCCCCACACAGGAACAGTGGTTACAGATAGTGGATGATATCTACACTATGGAAAGGGTGACACATTGTCTGAGATTACAAGGAGCTAAATTCGAAAAAAAAAAAAATGGACAAAATGGACAATGTTCAAGACCGAACAGCAACGAAACCCATCGAAGCACCAATAGAATGTTAAGGTTATACCTCCCACATGTCTGTTAATTTGTTGTTTGTACTTAAGCGTTTGTTAAGATGTCTTTTTGCATTTGTTTAAGTGGAAAATGCTCAATAAAAAACTAAAGTGAAAAAAAAACGGGCATAGAGCATAAAAAAGGATGGATTATGTGCCCTGCTTAGGAAGAGATGATTTTTAGGTGTAACATGAATTAGACCATGTTATTTTATACCAGGAGTTTCCAAACTTTTTTCACTGTGGGACAGTTTTAGAAAAATATTTGGATACGCAGGCCAACGTTGATACAACCTATTATCAAGATAGAAAAGTAAGTGAAACTAGTCTAATGGAAAAAAAACAGCCAACATCACAGCTAGCTGTTAGTGGCTTGACAAGGCAAATAGCCAATCATTGATGAATCTGGGGCGGCCGGTCAGATTACAGAGGGCCTGTCTGGACCTGGCTACCATCTAATTTGTTCATATTTAATGGGAGAATTATGTTTTCCTCAGCAGAGAGAACAAGAACAAATTTCACAATGCTGAAAAACCTTTTTAGATGGAGTGATGCTTCAAGATCAAGTGGAGAATATTTTTGTAGATGTGGCACATCAGGGAGTAAATGAGTTCAGTTCATACTGCTACGCTGCCATGATTCATTTTTCTTCACCAACCAGGGCATTCATATTTTGTCATCACTTTGGCTTTAAATATGTTTACCAGTCACCAGCATGCGCAGGACCCTGTTTGGCAGACGTTGATGCTCAGATTACAGTTATGTTTCACTGAGGCTTTCGCACAACATCAGAACAATCAAAAGAAAACCTGGACCCTTTGAAATTCCAAGTGTTTAACGGTAACATTTATAACTACTAAAATCTCTTGATAAAACCAACTTGATCAGAAAGATTTATGTTACCAAAAATTCTGATTACTTGACACATTAGTGTTTTCTTATGCATCCTTAAAATAGCAAAATCATGCTGTGACAAAAACCTTTGAGATTAGACCCAGTTTTAGTTGGTTTAAGGCACAAGCATTTCTCCGATTCCTCAAGACAGGAACACACCAGTTTTCAGCCTGACCACCCCTCACAGTGGTGTGTTGATTTGCTCTTTAAACAACATGAGGTGGAACATAGAAAAGGCATATACTTTAACTGCATGCGAAAAAAACTTCATGCTAGGCATACAATCTGGCCCTCAAAGATCAAAACTATGCCAATAAGACCATAATTTGTCAGTTTTGGTTGAGGAAATAGGTCTCAGTTTTGCCAGCAGTCATGTATCTCAGTCACATCTGAGGAGGTATGCGTTCTAAAACCTGGAGGCTTTCAGAGCATTGTCCAGTCAGAAAATAAAAATCTTAATGAGCAGCATTCAAAATAAAGCATTTCAGGCAGTGGCTGAGATAAGAGATTTTACAAAAGCTCATATGTAATAAATAAAGAGTTTGAAGCAACAAAACGTGCAAAGCTACTCTAAAAATGTTCCAGACTGACACTGACAGGTGACAATGAAAGTAATTGGTCCACTTTAAATGTTATAAATCATGTAACTGTCTTGTACTAGGCAAAATGCATTATTTGCAGTCAATGATGCAGTTAGTGGGAAAATGAAACAGATTTTTATTTAATTGGAGCTTTAATGTCTAGTAAAATCCTGTCTTATGACCACTTTTCTGTCTGACTCATCAATCTCCATCTTTCCGTTTGAGCATCAACCAGCATCTCTTCTGTTCCCAAGTCTATCTGTGCTACTAATTGTCACGTGGTATTGTGTAAGCCAATCAGCTTGCCAGTCTCACAACACAGCGCTTTGATCTCCTTTTTTGCTTCATTAGTAGTCCCTGTTTTTTCTCAGTAACTGATGATGTATGAAATATGAAAGCTAAAACATATATTTTATTAGTCCGCGATGGGAAACTCTTCTGTGAACGTTTCAAACACATAGGTGAAGAACACACACAAGCATAAACAGGATCCTGTGATGGAGACATGCTAGAGTGAGGGGCTGCACATGAAAGAGTGCACGCTGCTGGGGGGTTTGATGCCTTGCCTTCAGCCAAACAAAATCATGACCTTTGGGCTAGAACAGCCTGTAAACCATTTCAATCTAACACTAACTCTCAATGCAAACCGATGCCGTGTGTATGCGTTTGACTCGATTCCAGCTGAGACATTGTCTGCTAAGGCTGTCACTTTTCCTAAAAATGAAACTCAAACGGTTTCGAATATACATCCAAATAACAGAATATATTTGGTTATTTGCCCCCCCCCCCTTGACGAAGCACCGCTGCCCTCGGCTGTATAACTTGAATGAAAAGCCGTTGGTTGAGCCCGCAAATTTGATGTGGAGGACGAGTGACTAAGCTGCTTTGCACATAACCGACACACAGCCCAGTCTTTGATTTTAAAGTTGCCCTCAACGGTGTAGAACCCAAAATACTACCACACAGCGCTCCTCAAATGATTCTGTGTTGTTAATGTCCGCTCGGAGTGGCAACTCTTTGTTTACTGAGGTCAAGAGAGCAGTAAATGTGGCTGAGGGTCAGGCTGCGCTGAGGGCGCCTTCTGCTCCAGGCGCCCTGATGTGCCGCTAAACTCAACATTTTACATTCCAATATTTATTTACTATTCGGTTACGGATATTTATCCCCAAATTCGAACGGTTATTCGAATATCGAAGATAAGGTGACAGCCCTATTGTCTGCTGTATATTTAGACCATAGGCCTAAAGTTCACTCATGCTCACTCTTTTGTAAAGTTTCCAATAACTGAATAAAGAGGAGAGGCATGACTGATGAAGTCTTTTTTGCTTTTAGTTGTAGATTGAAAGTTAGTGATACAATTTTAGAAAGTTGCAGCAAGATAAGAAATAACAACAGGAAGTGTTTTGATCCACATTTAGTCTGATCATGCCCATTACTGTTTTTTTATTGCATTGTTACAGTGTTGCATTAGTAGCATGCACAGTTGTGCATATCAGACATTTGTGTCAAATCTGAAACCTAACAATGCAAAGTCCCAGTTTTACACATCCAGCTGTAAATAAAAAAGTTAAAATTTCACATTGAAAATCTTGATTTTTTTAAACATGTCACAGAGCCTTTTGGCCCAAATAATATTTTGTGTAAACCAGCCAGTCTGTAAAATGTAACAAATCTATGAGGTGTAACAAAGTGTCCTTTCAATGTTTTAATCCTTCAGTCCTGTTTGTGCCCCTTTGCTCAGACTTCTAAAGTTAATATAGCCCTCTGGAAAAAAAATGCTGTCCACTTATGCTTAAGGTGTCTGCCTACCTTAACATCAGGACCATTTCCCACTGCACTTTACTTGTGGGACAGCAGCATGTGTGTGTGTTTTCATTTCAGTGAGCATATTTTCAAGTCAGAGCTTTCAGACTGACAGCATTAGCTGCACTTCTCCAGCATGTCTACCATGCTGAAAATCTTGAGAATAGGAGGTTCACCTATTTTTCTGCAAACCAGGTGCATGTCTCAGCCGAAACAGACAAAACAGAAAGCCATATTTACCTTAATACAGCAGTTATAAATGTCCACAGCAGTACAATTTGTCACAGAAAAGTTTTAAAATGTTCAATTACTCTTCCTATACATGCCTCTTAAAGTTAAGACTCAGTTTGCCACCTCAGTGTGAAAATTACTGTTGTTCAGACAAACTGCTTTTATTCTGTACGTTTCACAGGTCAGTTAACTAATGAATCAAGTCACTTGTGGAGAGACTTGTGGTTCTGCCTAAACATTCTACTGAAGCTTTACTAGGATGAAATGTATGTAGAACTAGTGCTGTGGCAACAGGGAAATGAATCCAAAACATACACACGTGCCTCATATGAAAGCCACAGTGTTTTGAGCCAGAGCTGGCACAATGATTATTTTAAATATTTTAAACCAAATGCCAACTGCTTTTGTTTGTTTGTTTGTTACTTTGACATGTAATTTGCATGAGATGTTGCTGATCTCTGAGTGAAGATAAAGAGAAGTTTTCAAAGAGGTGGACCAATCATAAATTGAGATCTAGAGTGTGGTAGTGGAAAGCTGTTTTTCTTTGTGAAGATGATCCAGTGTTAAATATTTTCTTCAGGCTCCATAAAATGCTGCTATCATTTCAGCTGAAGAAAGTGATTTACAATGGGGGATATATTTTGAAGTTCTTCTGTCGACATGTCCTTGGTTTAATGATTCCAGTCTAAACTGGTTTTTGTGTCTCTGACCAGGTACAATGACTGTTAGGGCACGAGCCACCACAGAAAACAAAAGAGTCCCTCTCTCTTTCCTTTCAGCCTGTCACAGTGGCAAATATATTTATATGCAAATTAGCTCAGCAAAATGAAATGATTCAAATAGCTCGATAGGAAAATGTGATATTTAATCTGTGGGGCTTGAGTCATTGAAGAGAGGAGGAGAGAGAGAGAGACATTTGAAGATGCATGAGGGTGTAGCTGGAAATGGAAGTCCAATCTAAAAACTGTCTGACTCCTCTTTCAGTTACAGCGGACGGCTGAATTGCATGTAGCAGTCAGCTTTGACTTATGGCTTTATATATGTAATACAGATTTTATGTAAACATACAGACAGGTTTGTGCAGCCACAGAATAGCCAGACCGTCATCCATAGTTTACAGCTGCATATAGGACGCTTGAGGGAAAATGTCTTTATGTCTTCTTCTTTTTTCACATGAATTTTTAGATTAAGAATATCACTCATAGTCCAGTGACAAATAATAAAATAAACACTCGAGAGTTTTCTGGGCTTTTGATAATCCTGATGCTACCATAATGTTTTTTTTGATCTCATACATCATAGCTTTAACCTCCTAATTTAATCTGGTACCGTGGCCATAGTTTAAAAACTGTGTATGTCACTTTATTACATTCAGGTGATGAAACAGCACTTTAAACAACTGTAGGCCCACCTTCAAACTGTCTTTCAAGAATAGGAGAATCTTAAGTTAATTTTTATTTATATTTATTGAACCGTTGTCTTACCAGGCATGTTCCCATTGATACAAAGAGCTCTTTTGCAAGGGAGTGCTGGTTAAGACAGCAGCACAAAGGTTTCACACAAGTGACAAACAATACATCACACACAAAGAATTCATCAAACAACAAATCAGCATTCAGGCAAAAATGAAGTGGACACACTGGTCAGATAATCCTTAATTCTGTTTTCAAAGTCCTCTAAGCTAATTCAACAGTTAAATGTGATTCTTGGTTGAAATCTTATGTAGCTATTTTGTGTGAGAACTGTACAACAGGCTGTAATCAATTACTTTGAAAAAATAAAGTTAGTCGGGACTTTTAACAAAACAGCAGCAGGGAGGGGCAAAGTCTAAAATACAAGAGAAACTCTGGAAAAACTGGAGTGCTGGGAGCTTAAAGCTTTAAAAAATGAATCATTGAAAGGTACAATATGTCACATGTCACATGTATGTTGATGGTAAAAGTGCATACAGAAGGAAATGCATCATTACAGCTAAATGTGTATATATGTCATTATCATTATCTATTTCCAAATATCTTTTTGGAAATAGAAGTCAGTCTTCTGCAGAGCAAACACTGTGATTGGCATTTATGCCTTTTTGTTTTTTGTCCAAATATGACGGCAGCACCTGCCCATTCCTTCTGTTTGTCTGCGAGTGTCTTGTCCGGTTTTCTCTCCGTCTGTTTCATCTGTATCTGTCTCTCAATTTCCTCTCTGTTTGTCTCTGGGAGATTTTGGCAGCATCTTCAGATTTTTTCCCAGCCAGTTCTCTCTCTGTTTGCTCTTCTTCATATTTTTCTGTACTCCCTCCAGGACTGTCTGTGAACGAAAAAAATGTCGAAAATTAAACTCTGTTGAATGTAATACATGTAGTTAAATATCAGTGGTGATACATGAAGGATTTTAAATCCTTTCTAATGATATACAAACCCTATTAAGCATAATGTTTGTATTTTACCCTGTCGTGCAAGGTGGTTTCTTTTGCACCACAACAGGTAATTTAGATCTGCTCATCTTTAAAGAGATAATTCATGACAACACAGTATGAGACTTAAGTGATTAAGTAATTTGTTTGCTCACATGGCAGAAGTAAAAGCTTTTCAACAAATACTGAACCTTTAATGCCGGTGTAACAACATCAAAAAATACTCTTTACCTGGGGTCGGCAACATTTTTGCTGTGAAGTCACATTTTCACACTTTCCTGTTGCCCAGTGTGCCACCTCCACATTGGGGTATATCAAGTTTAATCAGAAATAACAACAGTGTTTATACCTCATCTAGGTCTGTTGCATTATTCTATCCAAAGTGGCAGCATGCTCACCATCTTTTAAAACAAAAAAACAAAGTAGAGCTCTGTACAGCATTGTCACCATCCTCATAATAAGTCCTTAAATGAGTAAAAATTGTATCTTATCCATCTGCAATAAATCAGTTTTTTGCCCAAATCAGTCTTGAACAAATAGAAATGTCAATAGTAATCAATGAAATTGCTATGTTTGGTAATGTCATCCATATTAGAGTGGAAATCTTGAAACCTGATTATATTAAAAAAAAACTAGAAAGCACTCGGAGATCGCAAACCTCTGCCAAGGTAGCTAACATAATGCTGTTACATCTATAAGTAATAGTTCCATGATAAAGTTACCACCATAATATGATTCTTTGACCCTGAAAACCCACACCTAGCACTGGGAATCATGTTGATATCATTATTACTTAGCCAGTTACTGAGCAAAAACGATTATTCGCTAATGATTGTTATCTGGATCACCACCAAAATCTAATTATTTTTAAGATGGGCCATTACCAATATGTCCTTAAAATTTCAGCAAATCTGTCCAGTAGTTTTTGTGTAATCCTGATAACAAACAAACAAAAACAAACACACACTGGCAAAAACATAACCCCCTTGGCGGAGGTAAAAAAGTCTGCTGTCTGCTTCCTGAATTTGTACCACTGCACATAATCATTTCATAGTTCTCCCTAATTTACAGATTATTGCATCTAGGCAAATGCAAAATTATTATAATTATGTCATGAAACATATTTAAGAAATGGAAAGTTCATTGTAGAAGGCAGAAGAATGATGGCCACATGAAATGCTTCCACACTTATGAATAATTATCATATCTAACATGCAGAGAAGAAGATGAATAAGACAATGTTGTGCAAATTCAAGTCTGCTGTACATTTACACAGGAGCCTACCTGTCACTGTAAAACCTGAAAACACTTTTCTTGGCAGAGCTCTGTAAACCTCATCAGTAAGGTTTGATAGTGTTCAGTTTTATCAGTCTTTAAATAACAGAAAGGACCAGCGTGCTACAGTTAAACTGTGCAGCAGGCTGTTGTTTTGGTAACCAAACTTTGTCACCCACTGTGAACTTTTGGCTAGTGGGCTCATCATCCACGGTGCAAGGTCAAGCTGCTAAATGTACCTGACTCCCCGCCACCCGCACCCCCTGTAAACAAGGAGCATGATCTCAGGCAGAGAAGGTGGGATTCCCAATGCAGGTGGGAAAATCAGTTGGCCACACTAAATGGCTGAAATAAGAGGGTATTTTATAAAAAAAAAAAGAAAAAATTGCACTAGTTGTGCGTATGCCAAAGGTTAGGCCTTGGCATGCATGCCCTAGGTTGCTGACCCCTGCTCTACACGACCAGACCAGGTGTCTGATTTTGTAGTAAGTTTTCAGAAAAAATGACATTACAGGGAAATAAATTTAAAACATTTATTACCACAGATTTAAATGTTGTTAGTTTCTGTACAAAGAAAAAAAACAGCTCACAATTGCAGTGATTCTACTTGAAAGCTGTAAATCCAGTGGGTCACTTGATGGTGCAGCAGGAAGTGTCAATGCCTCACAAGAAAAAAGTTTCTGGTCCGACTCCCCAGTCAGCTGGGCCTTTCTGTGAGGAGTTTGTATGTTCCCTCTGTACATTCATGGGTTTTCACCAGGTCCTTCAATTTCCACTCACGGAATTTGTGGGGACTTTCTGAATATGCTCATTGTTGCAATTGTGAGTCTGGGATTTCTGATTATTTTATTTCTCTTTTAGTGGATTAAGATAGTTCACCTTAGTACAAGTCATCAGAAATGTTAGGAAAGTGCTCCCCTGTCTAGACATTTTTGGTTTAAACAGTTTCCATATTAGATAAATGGTTGTAATTTGCTTGATCTAAAACAACCAAAAACCAAACAACAATTAAAGTAAGTTGATTAATAAGTAAACTCCCTCAAACCAACTGAAATCCTTAAACAATTACAAGAAAGGGGAGAAATCCAGTTCACCATTTAAACCAGGATATTTCATAGCTATTAATGTGATGTGATGAAGATTTTCTTTGTAAAAACAGTTTCAATCTGTCAACCCTCTGCTTGAATGAGGTATATGTTCTAGTTTTCAGCAAAACTGTGAGCATTTTTTCCCAATTTCATTTCTTTTCGTATCTGTATAGTATTGTTTTTACAAAAGTATATTCTTTATATTTTTCATGCATTGCTTCTATTTGTTCAGTTGTTCACATGGATGAAGTGTTACGAATTTAAAACTTTGATAAATGCATGTGATGCAGATGCGGCAAAACAATAATTTGTCGTGTTGAATAATCACAACATTAGTCTAAAACAGAATTTTCTTCTCCTGTAATCATGAAAAGACACTTAAACCATCAAATATGATCGATAATCCTGTAGATTAGTCCAGTTATCAGACTTAAAATACTGAGCACAGTCACAAACATGCAGACACCATATGGTCACTCAATAACAACTCCTCTGGTCGTATTTCATAATAAACTTACATCTAAAAACCAGACAAAACTCAAATCAGATTAAACTACATGTTTCCAGTGTTGTCATGCTAAGCAAACACAGAAATGGCTTCTGTTCATGTCAGCTCTGAAATGTGTTTAATCAAACGAAGCTTGTTTCTGAAAAAAAATCCATATGCCATCCACACTCCTACCCTGATTTAACAATTTACAAGGACACAAACCAGCAGAAGACACGCAGCGCTGGAAATGACAGTGAGCCGCCTCATTTAATGGCCTTCTTAGAGACGTCGCGTGATGTCGGTGGCAGATTGCAAATGTCAGAGACGCCTTGTTTGATCCTTGTTGCCAGCTGCCAAGCAGCAGTGCAAGCAAATACATGACTCTGAACACCTCCATCTTTTTGCTCATCTTTTTTTTTCTCTAATGCACTAACACACACAAACTAGCACACACACACACACACACATACCCACACCGACACACACACACACAAACTGTAACCACACACACACACCAACACACACGCACACACCATCCACGTGCAGGTGGTCTGGTCACTGTAGCAGCAGAGTTAAAGACAAACAGCAGAGCAGAGTGGATGGAAAAGTGCAGGTGGAGGTCATTTCTCAGCCTCAGATGTAGCCGTGGATGTACAGAAGTGCACCATTGTTTTTACTTTCATGCTCCATCTCACTTTTATCTACAGCTGAATTACATCACCTGACTATGTGTCATCTGTTTGTGTTTCTTCTGCCTTCTCTTTTCACAGCAAAGGTGCTAACAAGAGTCAGTTTATTCAATACATATGAGGTGTTGTTATGGTTGTGTGATGTAAAGAATTCTTATTTATTAAATGGATAGAGCTAATTGATGGATGCATAAGATAACAGTTTTGAAAAAACGAATTTTCTTTAATTGACCTTGGTTACTATTTTTGTGTTTTGTTGAATGTATGTATATCAATGTTAAAAGTAATCAAGAGCAACAAAAAGCAGAAAAAAATATCCCCCATGCGTTAACACAATTAACAAACTAAATTAAACTTTTTTAACCTGACACACCAGATGCCCCATTCAGTATGTTTCAATAGTCCATCAGGGAAAGAGCCCATAGAAAGTGTTTGGGGAGAGCAGAACCTTCCAGAGACATATCCAGCAGTTGATTGGATTGTTGTTCTGTCAATCACATTTATTACAGGCCAATCAGCTAATGTTGCGGGCAGGCACTACTGTGCTACAGAACACGAACCACTACGTAAAACAAACTCTACAAAACATGTCGGAAAAGATGCGAAAATATCCTTCCTCTAGTTTAGTTTGTAGTGTTGTTATTTGTTTTTTATTTAATAAAAGAATTCACTCCAGATATGATTAAACTACTGATGAAGCTGTTAGCTGCTAATCTTGCTCACAGCTCCCACCTCTTGATGCTCTAAAGGACTCTGATTGGACCGTGCCGCTCTGGGCCACCCACAGTCGTAGACTGGAGCTTGGCAAGGTGGATCTGCCTGATTACAGACATTAACTCAGGCAGATCCAGCTGCTGCGCAAGGTTACAAATGTATTGTCATTGTGAAAGAAAATGCTTTAAAGCAGGGGTCATCAGCTACATTTGTTGCAGGGCTTGTTTTTTTAACTTAAGACATGAAGGTCATATTTGAAAATAAATGTTAAAAATGTATAAATGTTTGGAGATAATTAACATAATAAAAGTTTATTTTTCCATTTTTGAACTGTTTTGACCCATACTACTGCCAGCCGCCCAGGACAGTTGGGGTATCTTGGCTTCTTCTTAATTCTCTGATAAACTGGTTCTCGTGGATAAATTGTCTGGTGGCTGGATTTTTGGAAAACAGATCAAACATGAAGTCATTCCTGTTAAAAATGTTTCACATCCAACTGTGTTAAGGATGCAACAACAAAAGATAATCTGTGAACAACAACAAACTCCCCCACATTTTCTGATTTTGATCACACTCTAGGGAAGCTGTGAAGGGCCTGATGTGGCCCCTGGGCTGCCAGTTTATGATCAATGCTTTGAAGAATGTATCACTCCTGAAGCCTGATTTATGCTTTTGTGTCAAATCTGTTGTCTGTGCTGTAGGTCTGTTTAGCCCTGAGCTGACTCAGCAGTCTGTGCGTAGCCTGACTTGCATCTCTTCGTCAATGAGTCAGAATGACAGAAACTGAAAGACTCTGAAGTGCATGCATTATTTTGTGTACTCCTTTGTGAAAGAATAGCTACACAAGACAAACCAACGCACCAACTTGCTGAGATATGTGTCCCCTCTTTTTTCATTTGCACTAATTGCAGTAAAACCAATGGATGCTGATAATTTATAAGCTCTGTGCCACTGATGTTATAGACTCAGTCTCAGTTACCATGGTTTACTGTTTACAAACAAGCAGAGTGTGGCAGAGCTGGAAACAGTGCTGACCAGACATTTAATGTGGGGGTTGCAGGCAACACACCAGTGCACAAATATAAATGCTGAAGATAATGCAGGGCACCACGGCATAGCTTTGACACAGAAGTATAAACTAGGCTAAAGAACTTATTATATAGCACAAAGTCACTGGGACCCAACAAGCTGATGTGAAGGAACTGCTAAAGAATAAACTCAGTTCAGTTTATATTTAATGCTAATATCACTCAACAGAGGAACACAAATACCCAATTATACCTTTAATATTGACAGAATCCAGGGGCAGGCTTGGGTAGTAGGATTACTATTGACCATGTCACTCTGATGATATTAGGTTACCATTATTTTGAGCTTAAGAAACCAAAGTGATTAAATCTTTCTAAGTTCCTAATAAAAATTAGTCAGGACTCAGTATGCTTTGACTCTTGACTTTCTGCTCTGTACATTATCATCCTAAATAATTTATATCTGTTTAGTCATTTTAAGCATTATTTATATAAACAATAAGAGGCTTTACTTATTTTTGCTGCCCTTCAGAGTCTAAAAACGTAACTTGACTAGCAATAAGAGACTTGTGCTCATCTCTTGGTCAAAATGATCTTTCACCTTCCAGATCTAATCAGTTTAGATTAAGTCCAGATGAAGGATTTTTCCATATTTGTCAAAAACCCTTCACTACATTCTTTAAACATTGTCATCACAAGACTTAATTTCACACAGTCCTCCACCTTTTTCTTGGAAATATATTTTGCTTATCTTCAAGTTAGAGCATACTTTAGGGTAAAGATTAAAGGAAATTACTTAGAGCATTCTTAAAATATAATATATATATATATTATTTGAAAATGTCACTTGTGAGGTTACAACATTACTTTTCCATTATAACTGCCTATCTTCACTGTTTCATAAAACATTGAAACAATGTTTAGGTTTGGACACCAATTCTTTGCTTATATGCACTTTTGTTAAATTATCAAAGTCCGTATTGTTATCACAATATTGAACAATGGTATTACTCACCACATGTTTTCTCACATTGTGCAGGCCTAGGGTGCACAAATGTGTAAACTTTTTTACAGTTATTTTATTGCCTTTTGCTTTGATTTGGAATATCAGAGACGGCCCTTAGTGTTGCAAAGTTGCAAGAGAAACGGGGAAGGCATGCTGGACAGAGGCTGCAGGCTGGAATTGAACCTAAAGGCTGCCCACTTGAGTCAAGAGCCTCGCTCAATACATGGTATGCCCATATCCCACTTGGCTATTGGCAACCATTTGTGCAAATTTTATAGAAAATTCTTCAAAGAGCTTTTGAGATATTGTGTTTACAAGCAATTGATGAACTTTAGAATCAAAGACTTTGACCTTCAACCACCCAAAGTTAGTTTACCTTTAAGTCAGGATAAACATTGGTGCAGAGTTTCAAGGAAACCCCTCAAGTGTCCTCAAGATCTTTCATTCACATAAATATCCTTGGCAGAGGTACAGATAGACAACCTGAAAAATGACACCTGACCTTGACAATCACCAGCCTGGGACATAAAAATGGAAAATTTAATGCACGGATTGGGTAACACCTGAATGTTTTCACTTCTTTTTAGATAATTCTTTGGCGAATTAGAGCTCAGACAAGTTGCAATTCTGAACTCTTATGTTTTGTTTTGCACCATTTCCTTTAAAGACTGATTTTTGAAGTGTTTCTCTTATCTTGACCGTGGTTTTTAAGAAATGTGTGTGTCAGAGTTGGTGCAGATAGTAAGGCTCTTTAGGCACAGTTCTCAAGTTGACCTGCCTTTTAGAAATGTCAACTTATCACTCTTTTTCTCTGATGAATGATGTCTTAACTCTAAAATTAGATTTCTTTCATGTTTTAAACTGTCTTTGAACTCATTTTCTGTGGTTGGCAGATTGGTTCCTTTGCTACAGCATAACCCTTGAAGTGTAAAAAATGGTCCCTCTTGCTGTGTGGTCCTTTCAATGCTGACCACTGACCACTCTGCCAACACACTCACAGGCACACACAGCAGGAATCTCCAGAGTGTGTTACTGGACAACATCTAAAGTCAGGCATGAATACAGAGGCTGACAGGCCAATTATCAGATGTACCCTTGGTTCTGCATCTTCACCTCTGAGGGGAAGCAGATGTGAGAATCCTGTCGCCTTCACTCAGGCCGTTGCAGTGACACACGTCTGGACTACAAAAGGCGCAGCCCTCAGACACAATGGAGATGGACAGAGTTGTAAACCCTTTGTCATTCGGTTTTATGTGGTTGGTTTTCACATTTCAAGCTTCAGAGGATGTGATGTTGTTTTGGGTGGGTTTGTCAAAAGTTAGATAGTGTCTGACATTTTCTGCTCTGAAGTTGAGATGACACATGTATTCCTTCCTGCTGAAGCTTTGTCTGCCTTTGTTTTGGTGGTTGGATGCGGGAATGCCTTAAAACAAACTTTAAATTGGACAAAAAGTTTGAAAATGCCACTTGTGGGGTTACAAAATTACTTCTCCATCATAACTGCCTATCTCCATTGTTTCATAAAACATTGCAGAGATACGGAGACCTTTAAATGAGTTGACATTATCTTTTATTTCTCACAGTTTATTACATAGTAGGATTTAGATAGTCTGCTATCCTTCTGTAGATCACAGTTTTTCTCTTTTTACTTATATTGATTAAAGTCTTCTGCAGCAACAACCGATTTTGTCATTTTTATATTTCTAGTGATTTTTTTCTGTTACTGTCAAACCTGGGAAAGAAAGTAAGGTATTGTATATTAACAGTGTAGTACAAGGTGTTATCCCATAGGTGCTGTTTTGGTGCACTTAATTTTGTCTGCCATAATGTCTGATAAATTTAGCTTACTGTCTCTGCATTTATTTTAATTTGGAGTTTTGACATGAGTCGCACCATCGCCATTTTTGTTCTACAGTGCTTGACTCTATATGGCTGAGTTGAATGAGGGAGCACAATAATTCATGAGACAGGAGAAATAAAATGCAGCGAGCGCACTTTACTGGTCAGAAAATGAGTTAACAACTACTTAAAAGCAATATAGTATGAATCTAACCTTGCAGTGCAGATGGGTCAGCCTGATTCAATGTCTGTTATCAGGAAGATCTGTCTTGCCAAGCTCCAATCTGCAGTACTTGTGCTTGGCCCAAAGCAGCACGGCCCAATCAGTGTGCTTTTGAGCAGGGAGAGGTGGGAGCTACGAGTGAAATGAAAGCAGGAAACTAATGCTCGTACAGCGATAAGCATAGATGCTTCAGTGGAATTTTTTCAGATCCGGACCAGATTTCTTGCTGCTTACTACTTTTGCCAGTGTTACCAGATTTTTCCAGTGAAATGAAAGACAGAGATTTTTTTTATTGCCCAATATATTGCTTTTTTAAGGAGAAAACTACATAAAGTGTGTTTAAATTAAATTGAAATATAGCAGTGTTTTTTCTTTTTTTTATTTATTTGACTCTTATTTAACTTGTTCAACATAATTTTTTGGAGGCAGAACATCCTCTTTCTTTATATGTGGAACCACTTAGACACTTACAGGACTTAAGAACTCATCTTCTTTTAAATTATTTGTAACTCTGTGTTTTTCCTAGACAGCCTAACTATGAATTTTGTTGCAAATAGACATAGTCAGGTTTTCGTTTTGAATTTTTATGTTGATCCTCAGTGACTGTACTTTGGTGGAGAATATGAAATGAAAACCGCAATAGGTACATCAGAAATAAAATTATATCTGGCTATGAAGATTTATTTCTTATGGAAACATCACTTGTGCCCCTTTTTTTACATTTAAAATATGCTTTTGTTTTTAGAGTGGGAGAAAATAATTTGTGCAACTTCCCAATTGACTTAAATATTGATAGGGGAGCGTGCATCCCAAAATGGCAATTTCCTAATAGGACTTGATCTGTTAAGGGCAAAAATATTCCCTGGAAAGCTGTAGGAAAATGTTTTTTGCAACTTCAAGCCCCTTTTCAGTACAGAACTTACAGAATTCTTATACCTGGTTGAATTTTGGATGGACTGTTTTTTAACCTTTATGGTGCCCCCTTTGAAACAGGGCCCCGGATAGTTTTACCTTTTTTTCCCCCCTTATGGGCTGCCTTGAGTACAAAACATGTGACGGTTAAGAGTCTACAACCTTATAGCAGTTATTCTGATTTAATACTCATAAATCACTTTTTATTTTCAAATATCTGTTCAAAGCTTTTTCACCAGAGGACACCTGACATGTACACATCTGTTCTTGTTTTTTTCCATGCCATAATTTGTATGATAAGTAACTGTTCTCTTTGTTTTGTAGGTCAATGTAGTTCCAGCATGTGTGAGAGCCCTGACAAAGATGCTCTACTGCCCATACTGCCGAGGCATGCCTGGCCTGAAACCCTGCCACAACTACTGTCACAACGTCATGAGAGGCTGTCTCGCCAACCAGGCAGACCTCGACACTGAATGGAACCTCTTCATCGGTAAGAGGAAGAACAGATTCTAATTTAAACCAAGTGCCCTTACACCATTTTTCATTTGATATCTCTTATTTTTGAAAGTTTGTTTCTGTCTGCCTTTCTGTCTGCGTGCACACTTGAACTCTTCCGTTCAAGTTCGCACGTTACTTTCCCAAGAGATGTCTTTGAATATTCTATGTGGGATCCCGCCTGATGTGCTGTGTTAGATTCAGCTCTAAAGGATTTGCAGAGACAAAACTAAATCTTATTTGTGCAACCATTCCTCCCTTTTCTCTTCGTCTGAAATGTTGTTTGCTATTGCTGGAACCCTGGCATGGTGCTTAAAGCTCTGGTCCCTGCTGTTTGGGATTGATAAAGGAGAGCAGATCCTAGGCAAACACATTTTCTATAGTGTTTCCAGCTGAGCTCACTGAGTAATATAGCACTTCAGTTAGGCAGTAAGTAGCTGGCTGCTGTAAGCCCTCCTGTTAAATGGATACCAAGGAGGCACATAGAGTGCTCCCTCTGGATCTTTTGTGGGCCAACGCTGTATTTGTTATGTACCCCAATCTCATCCTCCCACCCACACTTACAGATTTTTTTCAAACAGGGTGACAGTTTTTATTTTTTCTAAGAGACATCCCCAAAGACTGTGTGTCAAGCAAGCTGCACTTGGAAGCTTTTGGCTGTTCTGTGACAGGCCTGTCGTCGTAGAAACCGTCAGATGACGTACCGCTTGTTCTCTCCGATGGCACGTCTGAAGTCTCAGATCAACACAGGCCCCTATGCACTGAATGAGATGTCTCGCAGCTTTATGACACGTGTTAAAAAGTTAGTGTCTTGTTCAGTTGTGAGGAGGCAAATCTATTGCCGCGAAGGGACGCTGTGTTTGACAGTAATGGGAAAAGCTGTTGTTGCAACAGAATGATGTATCTGGTTAGACAAAGACACCCTTGAGGTGTTGAAAAAATGGATTTTTAATTTTGGAACTCTTCTTGCACAAACATTGTTCTTTTTGCAGCATTGTTGAAAGTATTATAATTAGAAATGTAGAACCCAAGGGATGTTTATTTTCACTATGAAAGACTCATTTTTCTGTGCCTTCTGACATTTGGTATTCAGTATCTGTTGCTAAAGAAGTTCGATTTGCTTACGACGCAGCTCACAGGAAATATTGATTTGCCTTTCACAGACAACTTCTAAATGTATCACAGGTCACTTCTCACCACTGGAGCACATCTTTGAATTATAGAAATTTATGGATCGCACCAGCACTCTGTCTGTCCCTGCCATCCCTTCAAATCATCACCTTTTAGAGAAGGTTAGTTTAGAGGCACAGCCTTCAAATTTAAGGACCCCCTTTGACTTATATCTGAGGACTTTGTTCAAGCAGAAATGTCACTATCAATAACATTGATTGGTAAAACCTGAAAGAAGTGACTGGAAGCTTTTTTATAAAGTTTTAAGTTTCCGCAGCTATAAAGAAACAGGAGATGAGTTCTGAAAATGATCCATAATCCTCCCAAATCCAGTTGAATGTGGGTCATTTATGTATTAATAGAAATCTTTCTTTTTAGCTAGTATTAAAAACAGGTATAGACAAAAAGAAGAAAAGCCTGCTCTTATTCATTGGAAGAGAAAAACATTTTTTTTCTAATACTCTGAATACTGTTTTTAATAATTAAGACCTACATTGACCTTCAGTGGTAATGGTATTAAATAAAACTGGAGAGACTTGCAGTAGCCTTTTATTAAATAAAGGTTTCTGAAAACAAGACACATTAAATCTCAGTTCCCTACCTGAGGCCTCGACCCCTTCAGGAGGAGTGCCAGAGATCTCAGGGCGAGGCTCTGTCAGCTTTGAGGTTGTCAGAATAAGGATTAAGTATATCAAACCTTATTAAATCACTCTTACTGCACACTAACTTCAAATCTTTATTAAGAATTTGTGCTTGTTGGTCTGTTCTATCTAGTTGTTGTTAATCTTTATTTTAGTAAGCAGTGTATCACATTTTTCCATATGGGTCCTGGAGAGTTTAGACTCTTCTTTGGTAAAACCAAGCCTCCAAAGTATTGTGGGAAACCACCTCACTAAACTGAATATTATGGGGTTTTTTTGTTTGTTTTTTTAATTAATCAATAGTATTTAAATAGTGCTCTAGTTTAATGACATGCAAAAATTAATACACATACATTTCAATAGCAATCAAATGTCAGATCTTGAAGTCTTTTTTTTTTTTTTTAAGCAAATGTTATGTGTTTATATGTATGTAATCTATTTTGGAATTTTGGTTTCATTACAGTACAATACTATACAAGGTAAAACATGCAACACGATATTTGTTTGTGGTTTGTTTAAAAAAAAAGGGGAGAACAGGGAATGGGAAGTGCATTTTCACTGAAAAATATGCAAATAAGGCACCGATTTTTCTTTCAACAATTAAACATACTCAACATAATTGCATATTTGTCCAATCAGAAAAGGTTTCATGAAACTTTTCACTTGTAGCTCCGTGGAGGACAATGCTACGAAGAAAGTCTTATGAGATGAATAAAAATGGATCAGATACAAGAGAGGCTTTGTTGGCATTTTTTGTTTCCAAGTCAGTTAGTGTTTGCCAGTTTGAGTGTTATTTTGTTAAATGCTTTAATTTATCTGCGAATGTAACCCAGGGCTGCATACTTATTTTGCCACACTCAGAACACCTGTTCAGTCAGAGCAGGAGACAGGATGAAATTTATCCCCACTGGAGATGAAATGTTCAGTTAGAGGGGAATGAGAAGCAGAAGAAGAAGGATTCAAATATCCCCATACCCCTCCAAAAAGCATTAATCTCTGAATTAATACAAGTTGCGTGATTCAATGTATATGCTACAATACAGTATTGGACAAGTCTACTCAATAATAGAGTATGATTAGGAGGAGAATAGTTCATTATGATACATAACAGGACACTACAGTTTTAAACTTCCTATCCCCATTGAAATTTGACTCAAATGTGGACTCTTATATGCTTTGTATACATTTTTTAACAAGACAAGGACTTAACTAGGGTTTATCAGCGGTAAGTTTAATTTTCAGCGTTATTTTTCTTACCATTGCTGGGCCTTTGTACAAATTTTAACTCAAATCCAGGAAAACTGATGGATGCTTTTCAGTCTTTTATTATAACAGTGCTATCACAAGATTTTACTTTATTCACAAGAAAACTTGTTTTTTTTTTTTATCTCACTTCATTGTGGGAGACATTAGTGCCCCTCACAATGAAAATACCTTCACAACAAACTCTGGTGTTGACAAACGAAGCCATTGCTGAAGTACAAAAGACTGGAGTTCTTTGAGTGTCCGCTTGTGGCTTGCTGCAGAAGTGTGAGGAGTTACATACACACTACATGTTAAAAAAAAAAAAGTCAGTAGAGATAAGCATGCTAACAGCTCTGGTAAAAAGAAATGAAGCAGTAGCTTAGGCCTTTATGTCCTTACACTGTACAGAGAGTGAAAAATAAATTCATTAATTACCCATTGTGGTTTTATTAAGGTTATAAGGTTATCCTTAGGGAGTGTCATAGTTACTGTAACTACATGTTTCTTTGTTTGTAAGATGACCTTAAATCCCACCACGCCTCTTCAGATAAATCAGCCTGCAGTCTAGTCTATGATAACACCACACACAGACATAGAACAGATGTTGATTTGGAGGCAGATATGCCTGCAATGTTTTAATGTAAATGAAATGTCATGGTAGGATGATAACAGGATGCTAATGAAAAAAAATCTGTAAACATTTATTTAAAACTCATATGTGCACAGAATCTTGTTCTCATAATTTTCTAAGCAGAAAAACAAGCTCTGCTTTTATGAGTAAAGCAGTGACTGTACAGTGCCAAACATCATCTTCGCAAACAGACTGAATAGAACAGGCTGTTGTGTTTTCTCTACTCTGAGTTGAATGACTGGACAATGATTATAAAATGTGTTGAATGAGGTAAGAAGGTAATGTAATGAGCTGTGGTTCATGTTGGGAGATGTGTGCGCTCCTTTTCTGCTCTACAATGAAGAATAGTATATGTGCTTGGGGAATATTATAAGAAATTAGGTCTGGGTTTGTAAGGATGAATGGATTTCTTTTACTATAGAAAACTTTAGAGGCTTTATAAGCAAATAAGCTTTGATTAATGCCTTTATATTTGCACATCTAAATTAACACACTGTAAACAACAACAGTAGGCCTTTTAGCCTGTCAAGACCAGGTAGAATTATATGCCTTAATAATAAAGTTATGCCTCAACAAAAGTACTAAACAGAATTACAAATCATTTTAAGGATAAAATATGAAATCTTCAGACTTCAGCTCAGTGATCACATCATAAAGCACAACAGCTGAACTGTGTGAACTTTCTTGTTTTCCTGCTTCCTTTTAAACATTTATGGGATGTTGTTTTCTTGTTCTCTCATCCAAAAATAACCCCAAAACACAAGGTGACATCAACTTCCTCTCCTGATGACAACTTTTAGGAAGTGCTAAACCGTAAATGGAGCACAACCTATTCTATCATGCTCTAGTTCCCATGAACAACTTCAAATTTATAGTTACACATGAAAGTCCCTCGACATGGCGGGTATAGACTGGTGGGATTTTGTCACCATTTTGCATTCCTTTGTGATTTATCAGATTACGTGTTACAAACAGATCATGAAGACGTTTTTTGTGCCCAGGATTTGCTGAGAACTAAATTCTGGTGCAAAGAGTTGAGTCTGTCATTAGTCAATGTGATGCATGAATTAAATGTTCAAAAGGATTTCCCTTTGACTATAGATTTTCTCCCATTTTAGGTCAAAAGTTTGTATACTACCACAATATTCATTAAACTATATACAGCGAAGGTACTGCACAAGTTTACAAATAATGTTTTTTCTTTTCATTCACTTTCTTCTTTGAGGAATTTTTAATAAAATATAAACTGCTGTACAACACAATATAATGCACATAGAAATTATTCAATTAATGGACAAACCATAAAATTGTAATCTTTTGGTCTCAGGATCTTTGCTTGCTGACTGTTTTGAAAGTCAGAACTGAACAGGGGGAAAGTTTGCTGCTCCTTTTGGCATTGAATAAATTGTAAATAGACTTGAAACAGAACGAGTGGATTTTATTGTATGCTACAAAGAGGATGCTAATGATATGGAGGCAGACATGTCTGGCTGAAGATCTTTTGCTTTTATATTAAAAAGCTCATATGTCTTTGTGAGTTTTTTTTTTAATGCCTTTTAGCGTAACACATCTCCATCACATGATGGAGCAAAAATGACAGAGCAGAATTCTACCTCTCTCTTTTATTTTTTAACAGAGCTTATTATAAGGAATAATACAAAAATCTATTGAATAAACAAATCAACAGAGCCACCTCAATCCAAGAAAATACAAATATTTTAGAAATCTTTCAAAACAAAAAACAAAAGTTTAAAGCTAAAAAATAGTCCTTTTTCACACATACTAAAAGGTCATGTCCCTCATTTAAGTGTTGTAATGAAACTTAAAGGCTAGTTCAAATCAAAGAAGCACATACATTATATCTAAATGTAATCCACATCATACAGCTGCAGGCCAATGAGAAACAAACCATAGGCCACAGCTGGCTGGACACTCCTACTGTAATGCCATACAATGCAACTGAAATGATATATTAAACATTAAAATAACAGGCCCAGTCCGATTAACTTTTGAGACAGTACCAGAACAACACTTAATAGCTTCAGAACAAAATCAAAATCCAAGGACTGATACAATAGCAGAGCCACCTGTGATTTTATTTTCATACATACGCATTATCAGTTTAGGAATTTTAATGTCAGTGTCAATCAGTTTCACAGACTGTGCTGTATCCCTCAAATGATTGTCAGTTTAAGACAAGAATGACCTTGTTGAGCACTCCAAGTCCAGGTATCACCCGGTAGAGAAGGAGAAAAGATCACAGCATTGAGTCATATGTTTCTAAGTTGCAGTCATTGTACAGTAGATGACAGCCTGTAGAGGTTACTGTAATGACTTCATGGCTTTCATGCTGCAAAGGAAGACAGACTGTCAGTGAACAATGAGCATAAATCTAAGGAAGGATTTGATTTACCTGCTCTGAGTGATTTTAGGCCCTCTGACTTTTAACTGTGTGTTTGTGTGAGTGAGTGTGTGTGCGTGTGTGTGTGTGCTTGAATGTTCAGGGAAAGAATTCATGGTTTGGCCAATGGAGGATACCAGACCATCCGTCACCTGCCATGATGACAAATTTACCGAGCCCAGCATCATGACAGACACATCATTATCATTTTTCTTGTCAGCACCTTGTTAAAATACCCTCACAGAGAAAGACAGAGAGACACGGAGAGAAAGAGAGAAGGAGAAAGAGGCAGAGAGAGAGGAAAGGCTTCAAAGAGAGAGGCAGATGGAGAGTCTTTACACACTCTTACAGTTTTTCAGGCCAAAACACAGTCAGCGCTATTTTGAAAGAGATTAAATGTGATTTTTTTTTAGTTTAAATCTTTTTTTTTGTATTTTAAGTCTTTCAAAAACACAATTGGAAATGATAAGAAGTTTCCTTATATTTTAACCTCCGTGCTTGAGGTGTTAACATGTTGGTGTCAGTAGTTTAATATTTTCAGTTAGCCAGCCCAATGCATTAGTTTATTTTCAAGTTATTATCTCAGTTTGATTGAAGATTAAAATCACAAATAGCCCTGTTTACATTTGCTCTCATGAACAGTCATTAGCATTGGGCTACTTTATTACATTCAGTATAGCCAAGCAACACCTGCTTTCATGATACAACAATTTTGACATACTAACATGACTCCACACAAACTAGCTACATGGAGGGAAAAAATGTACAGCTTCATGGTCCATAAGACAACATGCAATATTACCCTTGAACAACTTCCATGAAAAGCAAAGGCAGTAGGCCTGTAGCTACAGTTAGCATTGTGCTTATTTATTTGCAGCCTAAAAAGAGCTGCAAATTGCATCCTCTCATAGAATTGCCATTGCAGATTTAGATATTACAAGGACAATATGCTCACAGATTACCTATCCATTAGAGGCTACCAACTCTTAGTCCAGCTTCAGACCAATACCACTGTACAATTCTTTCCACCTTTCAAACCTCTTACCAATGTTTAACCTTTTCTTACTCGTCCTGCAGTTGCTGGCTTTCTTCTGCAATTGAGGTGCCTTAGTCTACCATTTCTTTGTTTGTTTAGCTGTGTTGGCAGTCGTTGCCAATGCCAGTATAGCAACTCCACCGACAGGCACCTTCACCGTTTTTTCTCAGTATAAGTGTTTGTGCAAATCCTTTTGTGGATCATCCGCACACTGACTGGCCAAAAAGTAGGTGTACCTTGGAAGTGCAGCCAATGGAGGCATTCTCCCTGAACTGAGCCCTAATTGGCCAGAAAGCATCCTTTGCTAGACTTTCTGATGCCTGAATGCAGAGCCAGGAGGGGGGGCAAATGTTTAATACTGAACGAGATGGCTAACATTACATGATTCTGACAGACAAGTATTTTGGAGCCAATGGCACAAAAAATAAATTCTTACTTCAGCTTTAAAATGATGTGCCCATTTTATAGTAGTTTAGGCTATAACTGGGTCAAAACTCCTTGATGGTGTTATCAGAGTTTAGCTAACATGGCTTATTGTACTCACTGTTTTGCACTTGGAGATGTCAACATTCAGCAGCTTTAGCTGACATGCAGCTAAGTTGTTTTATTAAAATAAAATTTTGTATTATTCAAAATAGACAAACACTGATATGCAAGAATTTTTTAAAAACTTTTTTAGCAACTTCACGTGGGCTAGCTCTACATCCCAAAACAAAACAAAGCTTCTCGTTTCCTCATTCTTGATGTGTTTTGTGAGCAACCATTAAACATGTTTTCAAGAGCTCCTACCCTTGTTGTCTTTATAAATATATCAGCCAAAATAGTTAGCAAGAAAAACCTTCATATAATCAACAAATTAAGGCAATATTAAGTCCGTTATGGCTGTTCTGGAGTTTCCAAAGTGTGAATGTCTGTGTTTTTCCTGGACCGTATCGTCTGTCAGGCTCACTGCACTGATAGACTTTGTAGTGTACACGTGAGAGCAGAGTGATGTGCCCTGATAACAAACCATTGATTTTTTTTTTTTTTTTTTTTAGTGCAAAACCTTACTGTCACACGTAAAAAAAAACTACAAATGAAAAGAGCCTTAAATGTAATGCATTTAGCTTATCAACTGCATTTAAATAGCAAAACAAACATAAACCTCTGTGCAAACAGGGTTGTGCCAATTTAATATCGCACATCTGTGCATGTTCATATGTTATTTTGATGTGAGGGTCTGAGCCTGACAATGTGTCAGGTGGAGAATAGGAAAGACACTTGCGCTGCATGCCAAAATGGTTAACACAGAGCTTAAAATTTGGCTTTTTGTGTACATTCTTATCTTATCTTGTATACATGCTACAATATAAGGCAACATGCAACAAATATAGAAATTAATGTACTTTTTTGCATATTTTTCCTTTCTAGTAGTAAGCATAAGCATTTAAAGTATTTTACATCAAACCAGTACTGTAAAATTTAAGTTGATGAAAAATGTTCTGCTGTCGAGGCTTCACTTTTGGAGGTAATGAGGAACAGATTGTGTTATACTTGGTGAGGTGCTGTAGCAGAAGGAGGAGAAAACAGACCATAAATACGAAGAGAAAAAACACTGATAGATACACACAGTTTCAATGTGAAGGGCTTTGGTTGGCAATCTTTATGGAAATGTAATATATTAAGATTAAGTTTAATATTCATGTTTCAAATTTAATCACACAAAATGAAGGAGCCTTTCAGTCTGCAAATATCTATCCAGGTTTTATTGAAAAGCTAAGCTGGTTTAGTCTGGTCTTTGGTATTTAAACTTAATGGCTGTTTTAGAGAGCAATAATCATTATGTTTGGATTGGTGCTGAAATTTCACGGGAATACATTAAAAATTTCAAGGCGTGTTATTTTCCATGGAAAAAAGCAAATTCAGCACCATGCACAAAGCAAGCAACCAGGGGCCTCTTGGGCTGAATTTATATGCTTAGTTTGTTGTTGTTTTTTTACACTCAAAAGGCACAAAGAAATACCAAGATGAATGAGAAATGAAGCCTAATTTAATCTGCCTCTGTCTAAAATAGTGATGGGCCACCGGCAGCCAGGAGTCCACTTATGGCCTTCCTACTCCCACAGAGTGGCCCACCAGTAGAATTACAATATAAAAAAATATGTAAACATAAAGAAAATTTAACAAAATGCCACAAGGTAACAAGGAAAAATGCCATATTTTAGATAAAGTAGAGCTACACTTGCCTGTTTTTGTTGTGTAACTCATTTTTGGATTGCTGAATACCTGTGAACTAGCCCCAGATAAGTAGAAGAGGATTGATGAATAGGTCCATTTTAAAGGAAAATTTAAAAATATAAAAAGAATATACTTTAACAACCAATAAATGCTCTAATTTACTTAAAAATAAATTAAAATAGCTGAAACTGGCTTAAATTATGTATGTCTTTTTAGATTATGTAATTTCCTTGTATTTGAGTTTAAATTTATAAATGTTGATGTAGCAAGCCCTTTATGTTGGTGCTTTATTTGTTTCTTTTATAAAATTTTAACATCAATTGCTGATTTGAGACTATTGTCCAAATTTTGTTATTTTGGCCCTCTGGCAGTGAGAGCATAATTTATACAGCCCTTTTAGTATCCAGAGTAACTCATCCCTGGTCTAAAATGAGATACATGGCATCGACAAATTACAGACAATCCGTACTGGTAAATATAACTGACAACAAACTGTGTGATGTGATAATGGAGAGACTGAAAAGAACTGTCTCATTAAAACAGTAGCCAAGTCAACAGTCTATTATATTTTAATTGGTTTGCAGTGCAGTGACACAGTCCTTCTAAGATCTTTTTAATGAGAAGTAATTTACTAACACCATTTCATTCTGTCATTGCATCTTGGCTGTGCCTGTGAAAACATTTTTCTTCCAAATTAAGATATAGTCCTGTGTTGTCCTCTGTTGAGTCCGTTGACACCACAGTGTAAGCGATCCTCATTGATTTTATTTGCTCATCTCTTTTTAATTGCATGGATGGTGTCCCAGTGTAACTGGAGCTCCCCACAAACCCCCCAATTCACGAGAATTCAAGCCAATACTTCTCCTGCCCTCCAAGAAGGACTTTCTGTGAAGTCTGTAAGATTATGAAGATGAACAACCTGCCAGGGCTTTACTTTAAATGATATGGATAGCTTGGCAGGAACACAGCTCATGCTCCTCTTCCTCGCTGCAGTGGAGCCACAGAGACGTGCAAAAATATCTTTCAACCTTTCATGTTACCATGAAAACCAAAGTGTCACTCAACATCCTCACTGTAGTGTTGTTTAGTAGTCTTAAAGATTGCTCTGACATACATCTGACATAAAAATACTCATTTCTCTTTAAGTTGAACCTTTTCATTTAACAGACATGCACATGCTCCGACACACAGTCAAACTGAGTTTCAGGCATGATGGTCTCAGTAACAGACATGACAGGAACAAACAAGCAAAATGCTGGTTTTCTGCCTATCACAGCGCTGAAGGCTGGATGACTCACTGAGCCGAGTGAAAGTGATCTCCATATCCTTAGCATAATCAACAACAGCTATCTTTTATGTCTAATTGCAGCTGGCTGTGCAGATTCTGCTGCTTTTGAGTAAAAAATATGACAGGAATGCTTCCACAGCTGCATTTTATACACAAGCAACATATCATTTTCATAATACACAGGAACTGCAGCTGATTGTCAGCGAGCTATTGTTTAATAATTATATTGCTTGCAGACACATTCTGCATTTTCTTCTTTCTAGGTTTCACCATTTTTCCTCTATGGGAAGCATATTGATCAGGGCTGTGAGTTGTATTGTTTAACATATTTTTGCATTTTAATGTATTGCATGCTTTAACCTATTCAAACCATAAAATACCTAAAGGAATAGTTTGACATTTAAGCTGACCATGAAGGCTTTCAAACAGGGGGAGACTGTGAGCTAGCTGTGGCTTAAGGCATTTGCCTCTGCCTTCTCTTTGCATACAATATGTTGAGCTTATCGTCTGCAAGCTACTGCCATATATAAGGAGTGACTTTATGGCAACTCTTGAAAATGGTACTTGAAGATTGTGGATAGTGTAGTTCTTTGTCTGCAATTACAAACACATAACGTATGTTTCTCTCAGGGCCACTTTATCAAGTAACAAGAGCAGTTACTTGAATTAGCTTTATTTGTATTTATTAGCTCTGGTGGGGGCTCTGCCTGCCTTTCCTTGCAGCAACAGTAGAAGCACTTTGCACTAACAGGAGCAGCACACATTTCTGCCCTCCTTTGCACCCTGCAAGGAAAGTATGAGAGAGGAAGAGAAGCAGCAAAATACCCCCAGAGCAAGCATCAGTGTCAGCTGACACTGACTGAGTCAGAAAATAGCATAAAGGAGGAGCTTCGGTGGAGGAGGTTTGCAAAGCAGTGCAGCAGTGAAGCAGTGAAGAGTGAGCAGGCTAGAGCAGCTTAAATAAGGAGGAATGAGTGCTTTTAGACAATAGCAGCTTAGAAGCAATCAATTACTGTCAACAGCAGGAAAGCTTTGGCCTAGCTGTGTAATAATGGAATGCTGGCATGTTAGCAATCTTGACTCCGTGTCCTGCAAGAACTGTTGCTATGCATAAATTAACCTGACACGCCATATGTACTGCTCTTTATATATTTGACATATGTTTCACAAGTCCATCCTGGCAACAGCTTATATAAAGTGTTGGGAGAGGACAAGACCTTTCAACCTTTTTTTTTTAAATTGCAATACAATTTATTGTTAAAAAAATAATTTCCCAGGTGTTTTATATGTCTGTTTTTCTGTGGTTTTCATAGAGTGCATATGTGTTATTTTGTAAAAAAATAAATAAATAAACAAATACATAAAAATTGCCCCCCAGGCCAACCCTGTTCAAGTGAATGAGATCTATAAATAAGCATATCCGTAAAAGCAGCATAGACCCTATTGTATCCTCAGCTTTAGGTGTACCTTATATAGTGGCCAGTGAGTGTGCATGGAGCATCAGGTTTGTTCTTCAGGAATCCAGTTGAGCTAAAGCCAAAGCCAATTTTACACAAAATCTTAATCAAGTTTAATGTTTGCTCACGCTGTGGTCCAGCTGTGAGTGGATGAGAGAGGACCTGTAAGGACAAGCTAAAGACAAACAGATTTGTTGGCTTGTTATGCGAGTCTTTCGCAGTTTATTCACATGATGCAGCTGTGAAAAGGTTTTGCAAGAAATCCACTTGGACGTTTTCTTTCAGAGTGATCTTGGCAGTGTTTGTGTTTACACAGGCAGCATGTGAGTAAAATAAAGAGTGTGAGTGTTTGTCTCACACTTATTACACAGATGATGAGTTATTCCCACATGAGCATGAGTCTGACTTTGAATGTGTGAGAAAACAAAGTGATACAGAGGTGAAGAATGCAGCTTTTGTCTCGTTTGGTTAAACTGATTAGAAACATCAGTGAGCCATTTTGTACAACTGTAAATTTAAAATGCATCTGAGCTGTGTAAAACACATTGGCAAAAACATCATGTGTGTTATTAATCTCTTCTTGCATGTTTGTGTTTTCATCCAGTGAGACTGAGCCTCTCAGAGAAAAGGTCACAGAGCTCAAGGGTCGGCTGGGACAAAAAATAATTCTCCTCTTTTCCCCTGTTTGGTCTCTTTACAGAGGCATTTTAGGACACTGTCTGCTTCAAATAATCCACAGGCTTCCCATTTCCTGTTTGATGGTAGCTAAAGTTTAACTACATGTCCTCTGTAGATCTTGCATTCAAACATGCTATGTTTTGGTATGCTAATGTGCACAAAGCTTTCTGAGGTCCAGTTGGAGTGCAAATTGATATTTTTAGAGGGGTATTGTACCACAACCTCCTTTCTTACATTTCTGTCTAAAGGGGTTTCCACAGCAAACGTGTTTTATTTCTGAGCCAATCTGCACTTACTCTTAAGGGCCCATTAACACATTGATGTATAATAGCTGACATTGACCAACGTTGAGAAATCATCAACATTATGGTAAAAGTACCGTCCTGGGGCCAACTTTGTTGTGTTCAACACAGGTCCACAAAGAACACTGTGCTGTTGGAGTTTGATGTTTCCCAAATAATATTTGACTGTGAAGGCTGGACCAATTTAGAACCACTGGTCTAAGCTTTTAGCAACTGAACGCTTGTCCAAGCTTAATCATAACTTTTCAAAGAAGACATTATAAGCTTCTTTATAAATGAAGAGAAGGTGTGTGCCGACCATACCCTAACTGGTAGATGATTCCACTATATTTGTTGATATCATGTTGTACAGGCAATAATTAGTGTTGACTCTCTGATTCATTGGCTTTGTCTTTTTTTTTAATTATTGTGAGAAAATCAAATTCATCGGATAAGATCTAGAGTCAACCCCTGAGTTTTAAAAGTGCAAGATATATAGTTTTGATCCTGCCCAAAAACAATTAAATCAGGAGAGACTAAGATATCAGTCCTCTTAACTTTATAATAATTACAGCTGTTAATATTAATATTAGAATGATCTCTCTATCTGTGGTTGCTATTCAAAGACATGAATGTCTTTGTTGCCAAAGCGCTTTCATTTCATAATGCTAATATCACCATAAATACTATACCTTTACCACCACATATAAGGGTAAGCTCTTGAAAACAAGATGCTCCATCTCAAGGGGTTATCCTCTAATGAATTTCAATTCAATAGTGACGGATGTGATAAGGACAAATAGGGATACAAGATGGGATACGTAGAAGACTTCAGAGGGGCTGGACCTGGACACTATACAATGGCTCAGAAGTGATTGAGGTGAAATATGACTACAGCAGGATAATAGGTCAAGGCTGTGACAGAATCTGATTTTGGCTGAGGTAAATGGACTCCCAAAGTCAGCTGATCTCCAGAGAGGAAAGAAAGCCAGAGCCAAAGGGAGAAATTTAAATGAGTGGTACCTTAATAAGTGAATAACTGAGCTTACGAATGCACAGTCCTCCAAGTAAACTTAAGATAAGTTTTATGAAAGCAAAACACATATAATTTAATGTGAAGATGGAAAAGCTAAGCTAAATTCATATAAAAATTCATACAACAATTTAATCCAACTCTTTTTTTCAATTTTCATGTACAAATGATATATAAATCACAATATATGTGTAAAAAGGAATACAATAGAAAATGAGGTGTTTGTACATTAACCCCACCCACTCCCCACTCTTCCAAAAGCGGATATATTTTGTGCACAGAATTTTGAGCATTCTTCTGTTTTTCTCATGCCTCTGCATCAATAACCAAGACTCTTCTTTTCCAGTTTGCTTTTCTGTACAGAGTTGCAATTATCTGTAAGATTCACAAAAAGTAGAGCCAGACAGATACAACAGACATCACAACAAAGATCTGTTTGTTAAAGTGACACTTTGCCTCACTGAACAAAGAAAGTCGGGTTTCCTTCTAATCTTGTCAAAACTAGCAAAGTGTAAACACAGAGCTGTGTCCCTGAGCATGCTCAGTGAGACATTGATGCCTTTGAGACATGGATGTACTTCTGGGATGACAATGCGCTGCAGAGTGGATAATTACATGATCCTCTACCTCTTGTTAATTTTGAGGACATTTGGAAATCATAAAAAAATCAGAGCAATAAAGAGTTCTCCAACTCTATGCAAAGTTATAGAAAAGTAATTCTGCTGTAGCTATCGTTTTTCTGCAACATTGCCGTCACTGTTACAGTTGTTTAGTTTTCGTACCCTCACGAAGCCAAACTGATGCAAGCAAATAGCTTAACAGAGATATCTGAATATGTGGTTCAAACTCTAAAGAGCAGAGCCATGCAGACACAAACTGACCCAGTGGCACTGACTCCTCCTCATGTTAGAGCACGGTATGTGTTTCAATGAAAGGAAACCTCAGTACAGCATTGGGAAAATTCTCGACTCTGCAAGTTTATGGTCTATAATCGACTGTAATATTAAGAAAGCGTCCTCACCTGCAGACCATCTCTGTTGCTCTGTACAGAGCTTTGATACAGGCTATGTGCTGGAATTCTTTGACACAGTCTGACATGATCCAGCACAGCAGCCTATTTGAGTAGGGGTCAACCAATATTGATTTTTTGATGCTGATACCAATACCCATTATTAGTGGCTCCTGGACTGGTAAACAATATTTTAAATGAAGAAGATATTTCATGTTCCATACAAAAATGTGTATCTATTGGTATTGCTGTAATAGCAAAAATTGAGTTTGTAAATATTGGCAAGGCATATCTTCATTAATTCTATACCCGGATTCTCTATGTTATAGTTGTGTTTTGTTTGTAAGCTGTCAAAGTGTGCAATGTCCTGTTTGTAATGCATCTGAAACTGCTTGATGTCAGGCAGTCAGACCTGGACCTGATCATGTCAAACCTATTTCATTCTTAAACTTTGTTACTTGGGAGGCTTTGAATCACTTGGAAGCAGGACAAAAATGGATTGACACTGCATACTTGAAGATTATTTGGAAAATAATCTTTGTGTCAGTCATGACAGGTTGAAAACAGGTCACATAAACAGAACCAAAATATTGCTTAGAATCCTCAAATGTTGAAGCAGTAAAAATCTCAGTTTTTCAATATGTCATATCTTCAGTTCCTTATAATGATTGTCTCCACTTTTTTTGTGTTCTAATTGTTTAATTTTGGACAACCTTTTCAGGAAATTGAGGGTTTTTTTGGCCGCGGTTTAAAACTAACCTAACCCACCAGATGGACTGTTCAGTATATTTCACTAGTACATGAATGGGCAGAACTTTTCGAAAGCATATCCAGCAGGTGATTGTACAATTGTTCTGTCAATCAGCTTCTTTACCAACCAATCAGGTAATGTAGAAGGCAGGCAGGTGTAAAGGACAGACAGAACGTGGGCCACTTCATAGAACAAACTCTCAACAAAACATGTTTAAAGTAAAGTAAATGTACCCTTTCTCTAGAGAAGTTTGTTGTGTTGTCATTTGTTTTTCATTTGATAAAGAAATGTGGTCAAGATCTGATAAAACTGCTACTGAAGGTGTTAGCATCCATGCTAATGTAAAGTTGGAGCTTAGCCAGATGGATCAGCCTGATCACAGACATTGACCACAAGGTTAGTTTAGAAAGAAAAAAAGGAAAGAAATTACCTTAAGTCTATAGATTGTGTCACAAGCCATAAAAATACTTTGAACTTCACAAAAAAAGACATAAAAATATATTTTTTGTGATCTTTCACTTAGACATGAGTTGAGCATTTCATTTTATTTAAAGGTCAATTCCATATTACTGTAATTCAGTACTATATTAACTAAGAAAAAAAAAAACTGTCATATAAGTTTTGACCAACATTAATTTGAAATAAAAGTTTTGTCATATCTAATGCAAATGTGTTTGTTGTAGGAATTTTACCGGCAATAACTAATGTTGTTGTTGGATTGCCTTTGTCAGTGTATATTATGTGATGTTTGTATTCAAACATTTTCTCTGGCAGATGGTGAAAGTTATTCTTTATATTTCCATCTCTGCTTCTCTGAATCATCGAGCATGCTTGTTATGGTAGGCTCTCTGTGGGTTGATCTTCCACTCATCCCTTCCAATACAACTGAATTACCCCCTGATTCATTCATAAGCACTGTCCAATCTCTAGCAATGACAATGCTGAAAGGGATACAAATTCTCAAATAGACCAAGCCGAATGTTTTTAAAATATATTTATTGATATGTATTTAAATCATAGGAGCATTTTATTCATGCATGCAGAGAAATTAAAAATTTAAATAACCTAAAGAGAGGTACACATATTCTGCAGCCTCTGGATTTTAAAAAAGACAGATCATACAGACAAAACATATGAGACCTTAGAGCTACAGGTTAACATAATTGAGACAGCGATATGGCTTGCTCTTCTAAAGACAATGTCAAATGATCAGTCTGAACATTTCTGAGCCTGCATGGACCATGTCTGTACCGTGTATTTGCACAAGACTTGACACCCTGGTGCTGCTGTGGACTCGTGAGCAGTCATGCAGAGCCTGGTGTAAAAAAATGTCTCATGTGTTTCATTTCAGACTGTCCAGTGTGGCGTATGTGGTGTGAAAGAATCAAAAAATATATCGCTTCAGAGAGATGGCTGATACCCAAGAAGAGAAATCATTGTTAATCCTACTTACAAAGATTTTTCTGCCGTTGGAATGACCACAGTAAATCTTTATGATTTCTCTCGATGGATGCTGCGAAGACTGTTGTTTTCACAGCCATTTCTAAAGACTGCATGTCAGTGAAATAATAACTGAAGACAAGGAAAAAACCTTTTGGGTGAGTTATTTATAGAGGAGATATCATACCTCTTTTCCATTTCTTAACAACGGGGTCAGACTAATCTATCTAAGTACAATTTGGAGGTCACAATCTTAGGGTTTTAGAGCCCATGGGCCCTGAGAATCTGCCTTTTCATCTTGTGCAGTGTGCCATAATGAACAACAACTAAGACTCTATCGAAGATCCCTACTTTCTTACAGAAAGTCCAGAATGTTTGATTTTCTTTCCTGCCTGCTATGATATATCCTGCCATGTCAGAAACAAGGACCAATTAGAGCACTTCAGTTCTCCAAACAAACCGAACAGCAAAGCAAAGGGAGGATGGAGTTCTTGCTTTGAAATAGAAGAATATGATTGTTGAGCTCTGATAACATCATGCTTTTTGACGTATCATAAAGGGACAACCAAGATAGACCAATACAAGGGGAACATTGGAGAGAAACAGTAAGCCAGTGAGTAACTGTGGTAGGTGTTAGGTAGGTGTTAGCATTAATCTAGAGCATCAGTCATCATTAGATGGGAAAGACAAACAAACACAGCACTAAATTGTGAATACCATATGATTATGCGCAGTCTTTGGTGTGGCCCCTTCTTTCAACCTCACAGTGTCGGTCATGATGTGCAGTCAAGCACAACCATGTATGACATACCTGTCAGTCAAGTCACAGCAATTTCATGGCTGCCTAATCTGACACAGTGACCATTGTCTTGGACAAAAAAAAATGAAATCTGATGTTTCTAATGCACCAGAAGTTTTTGGCTTTGTGTGAACCAGTACTAACCAACCAATTCAAAAGACTGCATTTGAAATAGAATAAAATAAATAAATATTTATTTTCCCCCTTAGGCTCTCCAAATCCATAGAGCAGCATGATATATTCATGCAGTCAATAAAACAGGCAAAAAGAGCACCTGGATATGCACAGTAACACAATAAAACAGTTCATGTCATGGACCTCATAATGACCTCGTCATTCATTTAGTGAGGTTAAGACTGCACAGGGGATAAATGGTGTTTTGTAAATGTTTTTAGTTACCAGAGGGACTCTATAGTTCCTCCCTGAGCTCAGAGGCTCTAACTGGTCAAAAACGGATGGGAGCTATCTGAATAGTCCTCACTTTCTTTCTTGTCCTGTCAGTAAAAATGTCAAGGCAAGGAAGAAAGTGGTTTGCCCACTATTTTGCCTGATATGAAGTGACCTTATCAAGTTTTTCAGATTCTAGACAGAACATCAGAATGTATGTTTTTTAAACAGAGGTGGACCACTACTAAAGGAACTGGGACAATTTTATTAGACCACCACTCAATGTAAGTTTTATGCCACAGCTGCCCTAAATTAACAGCACTGGTAATTACCCAAATTATCAATCCATGATAATTTATCCATGACTTTTCAAATTTACTATTTTACACTTTTTAAAATAAAAACAGAAAAAATAGAAAAGCATATTATTATTTCTTGATTTAAATGTGAAACTGTCACAATAGTCAAAGTGTGTTTTCTATATGTCCATGTCTAATCATGTTGTTTTTCAGCAATATGAAAAAAAAACAAGACACAGAGCTGAAACTCTAAATTTGGACAGACTTTCAAGATGCCAGTGAAATGGCGACTGACAGATGTGAGTCTGTTTTTTTTCATCACTTCAATGCTACTTACTACTTTAAAATTATATTGACTTTACGATAAATGAAAGCAGCCATTTATTCTACCACTGAATCGAATCATATGGGTGATATGACTACAAGCTCTTGATTGATCAGTCATAATGAAAAATACAGGA
Source organism: Cetoscarus ocellatus (assembly GCA_037902135.1). NCBI lineage: Eukaryota > Metazoa > Chordata > Actinopteri > Labriformes > Labridae > Cetoscarus > Cetoscarus ocellatus. The sequence continues at coordinate 964,354 of JBAMNC010000385.1, read as the reverse complement.
AAATAAATGGTTTAGGTGATTTGGAACAAGCTTTGTTAGTTTTCTGCTGTTTTTACGTGAAAGTGGTTTAATTGTCACAGACCCCCACATAAATGATTGCTATGTCCTTTGAGAGACTCTGTAGGTAGTTTTTTTGACTCCCTTCAAATCCCTCTAGGTGACAGAAAATGAGAATATTCATCAGAAGATAACTAAGCATGCATCCAAAACTAAAAGACAAAAGGCAGCACCATGCAGAACTTATTAGACAAATCCCACTGTGTCAGTCAATTAAAAGACAAAGACAAGGACTGCAAAAGGGTGATTAAGTCTGAGCATAGAGGAAAACCAGAGGTCCTGTTTTAGAATAATATTTGGTGTATCACTTGAGTAAAGACAGAAATATACTTTGAGTCTGAAATATTTCCTCATAATCTGAGGGTCAGTACTGAAACATTAAAGTCTCCCCAAATGTAGACTGAGTAAGACAAAAGTCACAAACTGAGTTTTGAACTAACAAGCATGGATGTAAAATGTCTGAAAACTTGAGCTGGCAATGCATTAAATGTGTGCATGAGCTGCTGTGAACACATGATTTAGTGATTATGAATCTAAAGCCCCTCCACATGTTTGGACATTAGCCCTAAAACTGTATGTCTCCACCACTGACTAAAATGAAAAGTGCATTTCCTCCTGTTTTATTAGAGGAAGAATACCCCTGTGATGGGTGCTGACATATTGTGCTCAGGACATAATTTAGAGCCCAGACAGGGAGCTGTCTGTTGAACTGCAGAAATAACACTCTCTCTTCTTGGCTAAACACAGCACACATTAAACTTTCTGATGAAGCATATAAAAGCAAACAAATGCGTTTAGTCTACAGCAAGTTATTGTGTCCATTAAAAGTAGACACTAGTGGTAATAGAAAGTTTAATGAGTATTTAGTTACTTTTTGCATTTTTAAGGTAAGGGTTACCAACATTTTTGAGCCTGAGAGCTACCCAAAAGGTGAGGAGTATTATGGAGGGTCACTTTTTTAATGTTTCTGAGTAAAATAAATGTATATAGTTTCCCCTAAAATGGTTGATATTCTGCATTTACTAGGCTACATATGACACTGAATGTTTACTTTTTATTTGTAATGATTTATCACAATAATTATTACTAATGATAAATAATATGAGACCATTATACTTATGTGCATCTTTAATGATTTATTTATCTGTTAATCTTAGTTGACATGTACAACAGTCACACTTTTGTGATTTTTTTGTACAGGCTGCACTGTAAGGGCCCTAGCTTGCATAGTGGTGATGCAGGCGCATTAATGTAAACTTTGATCCCTCTCAGGTCAAAGTTTAAAAGAACTTAGGCAGTTTGAAATAGCACACACATGTTAAATTTACTGTTTTTTGTAATGTTGTAAGTATGATTTATTTGCAAAACATATAAACTAATATAAAAAGGTGCTTTTTTTTCAAGCTCTATGGTGGTAGCATGCTATCTTTAGAACGTCCCTGGGGGCACCTCAGAGGCTTCCTGTGAGCTACCAGTTTTCACGGGCACCATGTTGACTACCCCTGCTGTAAGGAGTTGCTTTTCTCAGCAGAGCTGTGTGTCTAAATGTTAAGTAAAATAGCTTTATATCAAAAGTCCCATATTTAGCTCTTTTCCAACAAGTTTACACCATTACTACATGACCTTAGAACATATTTTTAAAGTTTCTGCTCAGAAATCTGAAATGCAGTTCTTTGCTCTGCCGTATTGGCTTCATTGTTCAACCTCAGTTCCTGCTCTGGTATATAGTGCTGTCAGAAGCCCTAATGACCCACCAAGTTTGCATTCATGAAAGCTGGATTATTTTAAGTTAGATCCAATATTAAAGGTAACACAATTGACTTCTTTTCAACAAGTGTCTTCTGGTCCAAGACCCCCCATTTTGGCATGCCCAAAAACCCCTCTGTTTTAGCCTTCACCCTCAGGAAGTGGATGGGACTCTGGCTTTCCAGTACTGTGCTGTAATGTTTACTTTAGCTGCTTAGACATGCCAAGACATGCTCCTTCCACTGGAGCTGGCTGTGGGCTGAAAAAAACAGCTGGCTTAGGGTGTGTCAGGATTGGCATGTCCTCTAATTACATCATTGGGAAAATTTTCAAAATGAATATTTTGGCACACATGTTCTACTGGAGAAGCTGGAGAAAGCAAAAAGGAGGGGAGAAGGATTTTTATTATGTTAACAGGGTGCGGGCATGGTCTCATTTTTGTTTAAGAAACACTAAAAACTTTATTTTGCTTAGTAAAGATTTTAAACAACATTTTCAAAGTGGTCATATTTTGCCTTAACTCAGGTTCATATATTTGATTTAGATAACATGTTCAGTGTTGCTCATGCTAAAAAAATACATGCTGAGAAACCCTGGTCCGCCTCTATTTCCTCTCTATCTGATATACTCTGTTGGAGCTTCTGACCCAGTGTGAGTCCACTCTGTTCTCATAGGTTGATCGGTCTACTCTATGGTGTTTGGTCAGGACAGCACCATTTTCAGCAGATCCACATTCTTTCTACTATCTGCTCTGCGATTAGCTTGCTACCCAAAGACAATGGGCTGGAACTACTGATGTACAAGTGAAAGGACTTTTCACTGGCAGGTCTATTCTGTTGGGAGTGGGGGATCAGCCATCATGCAGCTACTGGTGTTGCTGACAGGAGAAGACAGAGAAGTCAGATGCTGTGGACATTGTTACTTTGTTGTCTTGTCATATATAAGTACTCTACCATGCATACAAGACAATAATAAACACATTAAAGCATTACTTGTATTACCCAAAAAATAATCAGGAAATTGATCACTAACTCAAATCAGCCTTTGAGAAAAGAATTATTTATTTTAAATCAGTTGTTGAACTGGGGACCCATTTGTCAACATGGGGGCGGAGCTAAGCTTCTATACTGCAGCCAGTCAGCAGGGGGTAGTGATCTTGCCCCACACTTATCCATTTCATTATGCAGTTTATGATCTGAACTAAAAAAATGCCTGGATCAGTTGAAATGGACAGTTGGATGAACTTTTCCCAACCTATGATAAAAAACAGCAAAGACTCTCTTTGAGTGCTGATGATGACAGCTGAGTGGTTAAAACATGTTTCTTCTTAGCACGCTGTTTCTTGTCAGTTTTGGTTAATATTGTGGACATATCAAAATGCATCTTTTATTGATATCAATTGTAATACAGTTATGGTGAGCCCCTCTCCTTCTATTTGGGCCCAAAGCATTGTGTTAATACAAGCCACAGAACGATGAGGAAAGGAACAGTCATATTTTGGCACAGCAGGAGACGACTGGGTCTAGTTAAGTGTGCCCTAAATGGCCAATATAGGTAATTGTTGAGACTGTATCAGCTTGACTTTGTGCAGAGTTCTATATTAAAATTACCTTCAAATGTCTCATTAAAAACATGAGTTCTTGGATGGCCAATGTGTATTTTGGCAACATATATAGCAGAAAACTGGGTTCAAAGCAAATAGTAGTTGTAAAGATGTTTGATGTAAGAGCAGTAAGTAAATTTTAAACAGCTCAGTCTTCAGATTAAAATGTGTGCTGTCTTCGCCCTCATTAATCTTTGAGGTACATTCTATCATCTTCTCATCCTTTTTTAAAAACTATTCTAGGATGTGACACAATATCAGGAGTTATTTAAGTATGTACTGTAGAAGTAACCCCTCCTCATAGCAATTCATGTGGCTGACTCATACTCACAATCCATCAAATATTCATTACGCTATATGAAAAATAGGCTGTCAGGACTCCGCCGAGGATATCATTTAGGTCTTTGGGTCTTTTATGGAATGAATAACAGAATTGCTGCCAATTTACCGTCTCCCTCCACTGAATCCCACCGAGGCTCTCTCTGCGGTGGCATTAGATGGGTCCTCTGCTAAACATAGGCAGCTCAAGACTTCACTGGAGTTGGGTCGGCTCCGTGCGGTGACCTCCAGCCTGCTCCTGATGGAAATCTAACCAAGCATCACGGCCAATTTGAACCTCCAGAGTAAACAAACAGGAGTGCTCTTCAAAGGTAATGCGGCTAACGGACAGAGAAGGGCAGTCTGTGTGGAGCTAGATCCACCATGCATGTTGTAAAAATGTGTTTATAGTAAGAAGAAGAAATCAAGAGTGTCAAAGCTGATGCATTAATAGTAATAAGTCCTTTATCAAATTATTGTTTTTTTAAAATAACAGTAGTCATGCTTATTCAAGTGCACCATAGTCAGGCTTCTGTAGTGGGTGATGCTTTTCACTTTGACATCCTCCTGCTCACTGTTGACAAAAATTAAGGACACCTCTGAACCTATGAATGTCTCATTTCACTAAAAACAATCAAAAAAGCTAAGTAAATAGTTAAAAATCCCCCTTCTGATATGACTTTTACCATAATTCAGCTATTTACATTCAATTTTTAATCTGTTGCAAGTTCTTCTGTCAATGTAGGGCAAAATACTGTTCCTGACCCAAATTTTTTTATTAATTAATTAATTAATTTTTGTTAATAAAAGCACATTCTTGTCTGAACTGGAAGTGTAGTTCTCTTAGGTTAAAGGGGCTACCAGATGCAGTAGGGACCACTTACCGCCATCAAACCCATTCATTACAATACTTTAACTTAGCCACAGTGCTCTGTAAGGACACCATGGAGCACCAGTATCAGTTTGTTGACACACAAGAAAGATCTGAAATTGACAGCCTGAAAAACATCTCAAATCCGCTTTGAACAGCATGAATACATATTAGAGCATAAACATAACAAAAAACACTTTGGGCTCTAATTTCCTGGCGCAACTCATGGTGGCACAGGGTGGCGCAGCCTGGTGCACCCCACGCAGTGGTAATTTTGTTACCGGCGTACCGCCGTGCGCAGTCAATTTGGCAATTTGGTAGACCAGCTGCGCCGAGATGGGTGTGAAGGGGCACCAGGGGGAGGTGTCGAAAGATTCAGCTTGGTGCAGTGATAATTTCGTGCCAAAAAAACGCGCGGAAGGTGCGCTGAAAGCCCGCCAGCTCCAACCTGGTCTATTCTCAGCGCAGGCGAGGCGAGGCGCACCCTGTGCAGTGGTAATTTGGCTGACAGGCCGCAGTGCACACACGTCACCAAAACCTCACAGGCAGGTATCCAGAGTGTCAGGCACATTTCAATGCAATAAACAATCACCGCAACCACTATTTAATGTAACCTTCTGGACCGGCATATGCATTTGTATCTATATTAATTGTCCCGTCACATCTGATGTCAGATCAGAGACGTTTGTCATAACTAACGAGTTCACATCTCTCAGCCAACCACAAACAGCCACATCATCCGATGCGGAGTATCCGGCTTCTCTCATCTCATGAAATTCAAAAGAAAAGAAAAAAGAGAGAGATGCTTGCTGAATAAATGTAAGTCACTCTGTGTCTTAAGGATTTACCTGTGATTGCCCATATTTCTCTGGTTTAACCTTTATTCTTAACGTGATCTAAAAAGATGGAGTACATTATTGCAAGGAGGATGAGGAGGAGATATATTTTCACCAAAGGTTCTGTTATTTGGCGATGACAGACCAGGAATGCAGGTGGATCACAAGCATGATGAATGGATAAGCCTGCTGCTGTGTTTAATCAGAATCAGAATCAGAGTCAGAATCATCTTTATTGGCCAAGTATGTTTGTGACATACAAGGAATTTGGTTTCAGCAGGTGGTATCGCTCATGGAATAACAGCAGCAAAAATTACAATAAACATACTAGAAAAATATATGTATATATATGTATATATATACACACCTAATTTGAATAGAGAAGAATATGTACACTCAGTAAAGAAAGAGAAAAATATGTGTATATGCTATATGTATGTACACTTGTGCAGAGAAATAAATATATGCACAATTGGTGCAGAGTACACATTGTAGTGCAATTGGATCAGTGGCCAGTGAAGGTGAATGTAATTATCACTTAATTTTGTACTCCTATTTATGGCAAAGGAACAGATTACATCTGTCCTGCGAGGTGGTCCACACGGTGACTCGCATCGTGGCCTCGGATGCGCGGCCCGGTGGCCCCTACGCTCTCCCAGTTGCTGCAAAAGTGACAGCGGCTCTGACCTTCTTCGCCACCGGGGTGAAATTGTCACTGCGCCTCGCCCGCGGCGCATTTAAAGGTGAGGAGAGGCGTTCATTTGATTGGTGAAGATTACACTTGGCTGTGTTAAACCCACTCACGCCTCCTCTCCTCCCTCTCTGCTACTTGCACTGGGTGGAGGGTCCGAGGCTTGGGTGCGCCTCCCTGCGCCAGACTGCGCCGTGCACGAAACTTGCAAAATGCCCTGGACACACCCCGTTGGCGCGGCGCAGGTTATTGAGTTGCAGACAGAAAAAGCAACTAAACTGGAACCCCAGAAATTGTAAAAGCTGTCATCATAACCTGGATTCTGTGGATTTCAATGAATCATTTTGTAAATGCACTCCTGCATGTTTCAGAAAGTAGAAAGTGTAAAACTATATATCATAAGCATTTGAAGCAGGCTTCTTTCGTAAAGTCTCTGTTTCAGACTTACTGATGTAGCAATGCAGCTCCAGTTTAGGAAGTAAGTCTAAATGTCAACATCATTCATTCAGTACATACACCTCTCTGCATTTATTGGATTCTTTAATCAAGAAACAAGAGGGAACGACATAACATTTACAGCAAAGACTAAATGATTGAACTGTTTAGAATAAACAAATACATTGTACATTAGTTGTACAAACGTACATTAGTATGAATTATGGCAGTTTGTATCAACAGTTAATTTCATTACTTATATTGTCACTTTGGTTTTGGAATATTTCAATACATTTTCTCAGCTTGTGAGGAGACGTCTTGATCATGACACAAGTTGCAACAATCATCCCCAACTAAAGGCAGCACTATTTTGAAGGAAAGTGCTGCAAAATATGAAGATGATGAAATAAGGAGTTTGACTTTGAACACAAGATGTACCTTAATTTCCGGACTATAAGCTGCAACTTTTTTCCCACGCTTTGAACCCTGCGGCTTAAACAATGATGCGGCTAATTTGAAGGGTTTTTTTACATTACATTTAGCCTCGTAACATCAGATAAATTTAGAGTTAAAATAATCTTTCTGTGTAACATATATCTGTGTTAATATCTCATGTTACAACGTGGACAGTGCCAGAGCATATGAGTGGAGTGGGGCGATAAAATTTCCCACTCCTCGCGCACAGAGCTGATCCTTGCGCCCGCTCGTCCACTCAGAGGGGATGCACGCCGCTCCGCTAATTATCCTTCCACCTTTCACTCAATTTCAACCCTTCAGATGCATGGTGTGAGTGGTACCGGAGCGAAATTGGAGCAGGAAGGAGGAAAATATAAGGTGACGCTCTATCTTTTTAGAAAAAAAATGCTCAGAGCTCTGGCCAAAGTCCTTCCCTTCGCGCTCCCGATCAGCTCCGCTCACTGGACACCTGCGGCTAATAGACAAGTGTGGCCTAGATACACTTTTTTTTTTTTTTTTTTTTTTTAGATTTAGTGGGTGTGGCTTATATTCAGGTGCGCTCAAGTCCAAAAATTACGGTAACTTAATTGGTAGAAATTGGAAGGAATGTTGCAGAAGGGGTTTCTGTCTCTGTCTCGCATTGAGATACTTGGGTCTTGCTTGTTATGTCTATCATATATTTACAAATGAATGTTGGGAAACATGGGTGGCCATAAACACGCTGAGACAACTAGAAGAGTACTGTCCATATATGGGTTACACTGGTGTATCCCTTGTTTTATTCTATGTTTCTGGAGTGGAAATTAGGCTGCAAACCCACTGGCTATTATGACATTTCCTTATTGAAGCCATCATCTTAGTTTTTTTCTTTTTTTGGCTTCCCTTGTAACCAGTTTTAGTAACAAGGAATTCGTGTCAAATAGTTTTAATTGCACTCTGCAATTAGCAACTGATGCAAAGAGGCAACATCTGGTCTCTATAATAGATCTGCATGTTAGCTAGGCCTAGATGGAAATCTACCACAGCAGTCAGTAACAGCTAAAGAGTTAAATGATCTCAGGTAAGTTTCTGTATTGCTGTACAGCCAATTTAACTCTCTTGCTTTCTACAGAGACTATCTCCTGCATAGAGCCAAAGCTTACTGAGCAAAACAAAGATAGAAGCTTGAGCATGAATTAAAAACCAGAGCACCTCCAAGAACCCTGTCATCTGTCTGAATACACTGCACTGATACACAGAATCTGTAAATAGAGATTAAGTATCTGTGAATTGGAGAACCTCTGCTCCGCCAGACTGAGACATAGCCTTTGGATATTATTACAACTTGATTCAGAGTTAATTGGCCCAGCTTAGAGTATTAATCTTTACGCTTTTAATTCACCTCTCTTTAAACAGGCAAGCGCTCTCTCCTCTGTGCCCACCTGTCCTCTAAATCACTCCCCTCAGCCAAGCGGCTGAGCTTAATATCTTGCCCTGTCAATAGCCGCTGAGAGGAGGGAGACTTTATGTTCCTGGGGTTTCATGACAGCCACTCTGAAATGTCTGCCTGAGGGCGCGAGCTCAAACTCATTCTGTGAGGGGCTGGGCAGAACAATCTTGAATAGTATTGGCTTTCCCTAGAGTCAGCTTCTTACCCTGTAGCTGTGAGAGCTCTGCCTGACCCACCCCATTCAGATTATTAGTCAGTTTTACATGGTCTCTAAGCAGGGTAGACAATATTTGAAAAAAATGATATTGCAACATTCTTGCTTTTATGATATCATTGCTCAGACCAAAACCTCTTATGATGACCTCGTATGAGATGTAGCAATTTTGGTGACAACAGGTTTTGGGGTAACAGCATCAATATACCCTATATTGTTTTTTTTTTTTTTTTATTGATTAGAAAGGTACAAGGAAAATTCAGTTTATTTTTTATGTGAATGTATGTTTTTTTTTAAATCTAAAATCTGTAATTGAGTATGAGGAGGGGAGAGGGCATAGGAACTAAATGGAGGGATATGTTTCTTCTTTATTAAAAACTTCATTAAAAAAGAACTTGTAGCTTGTAATTTTGTTGCTCAAATGTCTCAAATGCATACATTGTTCACAATTAAGTCAATATGATGATATATATATATATTAAATATTAATATGATTACTTTGTGACTTTAACCAGAAATAAAATGAAAGCTCACTGTGTTTAGCTGCTGGACAATGGTGCAAACTTACGACTGTAAAATAAACAACCACAGCATCATGCCTTGACAAACATCTGCCATATGCATCATGTCAGTGTGTCTATGGCTGGAGCCTGAAAATGCATATAGGAGACACATAGGGCCCTATCATATGCATGACACTAAGCATTTTGGCTCGAAGTACAGTTGTCTCCTCTCATTTCTACCTGATGCATGTGTCATGTATATGCCATACACTCACAATGTGTAAATAGAAAGTGATTGTGCCGTTCCATTTGTGCCCAGGGCTGTGTTTGTCTGAACATGAGGAGTGGCCAGACACAAAGCTGACATGCTCCTAACCAGTGTTGGGGAAGTTACTTTGAAAAAGCAGTGTTTGCTCGATACTCGTTACTTTTTAAGAAGGTAATCTGTTACTTTACTTAGTTACCTTCTATGGAAAGTACCATTTTATGTTACTAGTTACTTTTATATAACTTTTATGTGGCTCAACTTTGGTCGGAAACCCATATCAGTTCCTTAATTTGTAGGCCTACATAAAAGTTCCTCTATGGGCGACATAAGAGGTATTTCTTTTGTGCTCTTTATTGTACAAAATCATGTCACATACCATGTGGAGTGAGAGCTCCTGTCCAGTGTTTATAGATTTTTCTTCTGAAATAAGTAACCAGGTCAATAAAAACAAGCCCAAAAAGCAACCTCCAGCTATTTCTTTTTCTAATGTGATATATTACTTTTTCTTCAAGAGAAATGTACATAAAGCGTGTTTTAACTTTCATACATTACATTTCAATTTCACAGTGCCAAGCAACTATTCAAAAAAAGAAGCCCAATGTCGCTTATAATAAGCAGACCTGGCAACTATGGCTCTGGCACATTCGCCATGTCCGTGAGTATGTTTGGGGGGGTGCGATAACCAAGAAACGAGGAAGTGGAGAGGACAAACTACATACCGCACTTCTGTTTTACTTTTCTTTAGGAAGCTGGGAGATAAATAATCAGGGGGGATTCACACAGACAGCAAAGCAAGCCCCAATGAACAACTGTACATTAAGAAACCAGCCTAAAAAACCGCAACCCATAGCCGTGTCTCAAGAGATTGGCAAGCAACTTTAGAGAAAAACAGGCCCAAAGACGCTTATAATGAGCAGACTTGGCAACACTGCTTGTGTCTAATGCGAGCAGCTGAGAAAGCGGCATTTTTCAGACCTGTCCGTGGGGAAACTAACTTTGTGCCAATTCAAATCGGAACTACATTTTATTACCACATTTTCAGTGGTAGTGCGTTACTTTACTTTTTACCAAAAGAATTATTATGTCACTGTAACGCGTTACACGCAACACTGCTCCTAACCTAAGGACAGAGAAGTTGACTGTGCTTTAAACCTCCTTCTACCTGGTCTAAAGCCTGGTGCAAAGTGTTTCTGCTATTTTGAGGATGCATTACAGAGATGACACACATCCTTGAGCTCAGAACACACTTTACTGAGCTTGTCTCATTCACATTAGATACACAGCAGAACACCTCTACTGTTAAATATCAGAGCATTCGTTGAAAAATTCAGTTTAAAGTTCACAAAGGGATAGACGCTGACAAACAGTGTGTTTTTTTTTCCAGTTCCTTGATGCACAATTCCCGTGCGCTCCAGCACACATTACACTTCTGGAAACAAACAACAAAAAAAAGCCCGACCGACTAAAAAATGTCTCTAAAAATTGAGCTACATATATAATATTTGTACTCATACTAAAGAATCTGGCTGATAATTTTGCTCACAGATAATAATGTTGATTTTCCAGTGTTTTAGGCATGCAAAATAGAACAGAGCCAAGGATTCATGTGGGAAAATGAGAAAGTTAATTGCTTAAACCTGTTTTTATTTGTAAACAGGTCTTTCATAAACATAAACCTGCCTGATCCTGACAGTTGTAACTGGAGTTTTAAATGATTAATTGGGTTTCACTTTTAAACTTATGCGGTTTTTTATGTTTTTTATGCTCTGGGTGCTTCAGTGAAAAAAAAGCACTTGAATATTAGCATGTATCACACAGTTTTCTGTGTGTGCTCTTTGAGTGGAGTTGCACAACAATGGAGAGGAATTAAATAATCCACTGGAAATTCAGACCAAACAACTTAACCTGCTGTGTAACTAGCAAAACTTCAGCCACCAGCCCACACTGCTTTAAAGAAAATTATTGGTTTGATCTATATTATACTAAAAACACTCATATGTATAATTCAGGCACATAATCCTTCCCCTTTCCTGGCTCTGTGCTGAGAAAATGCGTCCTCAACATAGCAAAATGTAGACTGACACACCCAAACTGCCATGTGCCACATGATTAAGACAATGTGCTTCACACTGTCAAAATAGGGCCCTTAAGTAAATATTTTACAACTACTGTTGCTTTCCTGTCTCACACCTTTTGCTCTCAAGTGAAAATTTCCTGTTCTATCTCCTATCTCCTACCAGCAGTCAGTAAATGTTGGATTCCCCCAACCAAATGGCACTTCTCTCTCTATAACCAAGGAGCTTCATGGACATAATTACTTATGAACCACAGAGTGGCAGATCAGAAAACACTCAGGATTCAAGCTGTTGTGAAAGACATCAACAACTGACCTGCTTTCTGTTGTGACATTTTGTACAAGGACTTGTTGGCCTGATTGTGTTAAATTGTTCAATTTATGAATGTCCTTCAAAGTCACATTATATTCTGAGCTCACTAGTGATCATCTGAAAGCTAAAAGTGAATTTTGTTGAAACAATTAAAATGCATCAGTGGTAGGAGAACAACAGATAGGTTGCCATAATTAGATACCGCCCTGCTATTGAAAAAAAACAATAAGAAAGTAAACAATGATTTGTTTATCCTGATAAAGAATATTAAAGTGTTACTCATACATTAATGCTGGCTATACTCATTCTGTTTGACACCTTCTTTAATTTCTAAAATAATGCCCTGTATTCGGGTCACCAGGATTTCACTGCAAATTTTTGTGATTGTTTTGGCAGAAATAGCCTGATTTTGTGGCAGTTTTTCCAAGAAGTTGCAACAAAACTTGTGATTTTTTTTTTTTTTTTTTTTTTTTTACATATGATTTAATTCAATAAAACGACCCTCCAGGGTTTTGCGGGACTGTGTTTGTATTTGTTGCAGCAAAAAAAGTCCGTTTTTGCAGCAGTTTTTATAAAAAATAGCAGCAAAATTTGCAGTGTTACAAGGCTTAATATTTTTCCAACACTTCCACAGCAGATCAGCTTGCAATTTCTAATGGTTTTATTAGTGACCTTGAACAAAAAAATATGTAAAGATAAACCCTGATTCTCTAAAAAATGTTTTGTTTTGTTTATCAATTTTGAAAATCCAGTCTAAATCAGCATTATTGTAAGAGAAATATTTAGAAGTGATTAACACCTTTATTCCAAGTATATTCTTGGGAACCCACTTTTTTGATCGAGACTCTTATCTTACAAGTCAAGTCTACAGTCTATAGAGGTGTCTCAATCAATAGAAAGGTGATCATTATATTTATTAAGAATACATGAAAATCGGATCAGAATCAGTGCCTGCGGTAACCAACACAAGCAGCTGTGGTTAAAGCTCCATGCAGGACTGTAAACATCAGGTCCTCTGCAGCTGCTGCTGCTCCCGCTGCTTTGTCAACCTCTCAAAGAAACTGGGATCCTCCAAATGTTTGTGAGTCCCTTTAGTTGTTAAAATAAAACCAGTGATTAAATCTAATAATAAAATAATATGATCAGTTAAATTTAGTTTAGTTTTCATTTATTATAAAAATCAAAACTGTGTAAATACGTTTCTAAAGCAATCTGTTGATTTTTTTTTTAGTTAACACCTACCTCGGATATTCCACATGACTTAATTTCAGATGATTAAGACTCTTAGTCTTAGTCGAGTGATTATATTCAGTTTTGTCTGAGAAAATGGTTCAAATTGAAAATCCAGTCGTCCTGTGATGTGTTTTCATTGTTCACAAAGACAAAACTTTAAAGGATTAAGGCTTTTATTTTGAAAATCTAGTCCAACTCAGATATTCTATTGAAGTTATTTTCAATTACTGAGGCTTTTTTATTGTCTAGTCTATGTGAGTTGCCAAATAAAATTATAAGGAAGAGTAAGGTATTGTTCTAAAAATCTAGTCCAGTTCAATTAGACTCTTTTTCATAAGTATTGTCGTTTTCTGAAAAAAATAGATGAAGAGGAAAAATAAAGAGAAAATAAATCAGATTGTAGCAGATATTGTGTATAACACATCCTGAATTAAATACTTTATTATTGCCTGTAGTAACACAGATTTTTAAGATTCACAAAAAACAATAGTCAGCTCTTTGAGTCCTAATCCATCCATAATTATAATTGTTAACTAAAAACATTTCAATACTAGTGCTGAGCAATATGTAGATAAAACAAAGAAAATATATTAGAGGCTGGAGTTGTTAATTTGAAGCTTAACTTATTGACCAACAACAATGCTATTTTTTCACAAGTCTGCTGTCATGTGCAACTTTTTATTGATTGAATCTTTGATTAAAACCCTATATGTTTTAAACTTGATCCTAAAGAGAGCAGTGGCAACCAAAGATCAGGCTCATTGTTTCAAAAGGATATCCTGATGTTCATATTTTAAGTGACATGTATTATCACAAAAATCAAATAATGTCTTACATTGTTGCTTCAAATTCAGTTGATTTGAATTAAAATAAATTGCAGTAGTTAGATGATGAATAAATTACAGTTTTTATTTTTCAACTCTCAAAAGATGTTTGGAAGTTTTTGTTTGATAATTTTCTAACATTCAGTCACTGCCAATGCTCTGAGCCCAGGATTAGGACAGCAGGGAAAGTGGAGTTTTTTGCTAGCTTCACAGCATGGCATACAGTCCTCATACTTGGCTTCTTAATCTTAGAAAGCCTCACATGAAACCACAGATCACTCTGCATGAGTGTTCATGAGTGTTGTTATTCTCACATGAGAGCCAGTGCTTTGTAATGCTGCTCCTAATAAGTAGAATAAGACCTGTGTTTCTGCTGTTTTCCTGAATGAATAATCATTTTGTTATTGTTGAATATCTCTGAAGGTGTCAGTAATCATATAATCACCATTTCCTCCATATAACACTAACTAGTACTAACCCCCAAAAAGGATTGTTTTTTTTTTTTTTTCAACAAAAGTTGGAGTCTAATAAAATCATCACAGGCATAATTTTCACCACTGACATCTCCCCATCTTGAAAAATCAATAATATCATCCCTGTAAACAAACTAATCTCCCTTTGTGTTGATGGAAATGAAAAGTGGCAGTTTGAAGGGTCATCTGTTTAAAGTATCGATTCAAGCCAAGACTCATCTTGGGTAATAAGACCACAATCCCTGCATGTTTTTGTTTGTTTTTGTTTTGTTGTCCATTTCAGACATGCGTTTCAGTCTCCTTTTCCCTGTTCAACTTGATTTGACAGTCAGTAGATGGCTATAAAACAAGGAAACAACCAATGTAAAGCTGAATGTGAATCAAATTCAAATGTGTGTTTTGAACCAGAAAAACAGAAACACAAGGCGGCATATTAGTGTGGGCATACAGTGTACATACAGTAAAATACAAATGCAAAAAATAATAAAACAAGAACACTTAATGATTTTGTTCACGTAATAAAGAAGATATGGAAAGAAGGGCTTATGTGTTTAATTCCAAACTCCTTCTTTTTGGATGTAAACATTTGCATCAATAAATTATCTCAGGCTTGTTCTAATTTGATAAATCAATCACTGATTTTCTTTGTCTATAATGAAAAAGAGTTCAGGTCTTGACAGAAATAATGTCATCACCATCTCTTCTATCCAAAAAGTTTACACTGGCCACAGATGTCCCCAGAACAAATAGATTTAAGTTTCTTGTGTGAAAATCCACAAAAATCCATCATGGTTTTACTGGCACTGCTTTTCTGGCAATGGTTCCCTGTGTGATCAGCCTCTTAGCTCTCCAGGGCTGTGGTGAATGTTTGCTGTGGCTGTACAGATATGCCTAGACATGTTCCTTACACTGAAGCCCCCTCTGTGCTGATAGAAAAGCTATTTCAAGGTGAAAAAGGTATATTACTGGGGGAACATTTTAAAATGGACTGTTTGAGCACATGTTAAATGTGTAAAAAAGTTTAGCCAGAACAAGATTGAAAAATGTGTTTTGCATAATGTGTGGAGTTAAAGGAAGACAGACATGTTCAACGTGCAGTAGCTTAAGGACTCATCTGTGTCTCACAGATCATCATGTGGGGTTTGTGTTATTCAGCCCCGCTGTTTAAGTGAAAGGCACAGGAGGTCTCTCATACCTGCCTTAATTGGACTTTATAAACACTTATGAGCGTTACAAACTGCTGGACAACTGACAGACAGTTACAGACAATAACAGATTGTTAACTGTTCCTGTCAGAAACATAATACATTTTAAAGCTGATGTTGCAAAATATCACTTCGGGGGGTTTCTGTATCTCTGTTTTGCTGATGTTTTTTTTTTTATGTTTCCAATGTTTCTTAATGCCTGCTGAAAATGTCATTCATACCAGGATAACAAAACAGTTCAAATTAAAGACAAAATTATTATCCTTTTCAAAATATAATGTTTTAGATGTACACCTTATTCAGAAATGTAAGGTTCATAACTGATTGATAAATATTTATCAATGAATAATCACTTTGTTTATTTGTCCTGATTAAAATATGACCCAGTGACTGACAACTTTTAAAAAATCATAAAACTTATCCAAATGTATAAATCATATTAAATATAATTAAAGTGCAGTATGCTCATGCATGTAATATATGTTATATTATCTACGTGTGATCATACATATAAAACTGTATCTGCCAAGCTGTATCTCAGTATAGTTTGTTTTTCAGGGGCAGGAACAGTTTGTCTCCAAAAACACTAATTTTCATGAAATTAAAAAAAAGGCTTTTTATTTCAACGAATAAATGCTGTGATGCAATGATTGGTTTTATTATTGGTTTTTAACTCTCTCCCGGAAGTGACAGATACATACAAGTACCGGTTTATGAAAGATGTCACCATGAAAGATGGAGATTAAGCCTTCTACCTGACAGCAACTATGTTTGCCATCAGATATTTGTCAGTGACTCATAAAGCTTAAGCAAAGTTTTTGCATGTCTGGGATCTGTGTTTGATGATGGAATTAAGTTAAGTACTGAGAGTCTGATTGTCATAAAAAAGTGATAAATAGCGTGCTGCATAGACATGAATTCATAAATCTATGGATATACTTTCAGAATGTATAAATACTAATGCACCTTGATGAATAAATCAAAAGTCTTGTCATTCTCTGTTGAACTGGTGTGATTAGCATGAATGCAAATTAATTATGGATGTTGAAGCTATGTTTAAGCCTAGCATGAAGAAACTTGACTCTTTTTTTGGTGAATTTCTCCTGACATATATCAGAGGGTCTCCCTGTTCCTTTTTTACTTCATGCGTGTGTTTTTATGTTCAGATGAAGGTCCTCACAGTTCCTTTGGTGTTTTTAATCATTGGCAGGAAGCAGGTTTGAGAAGAGAGTGTCTTTTATTGTTTTAGTTGGATCATGCTGTAAACATATGGCAGAGTACTGCAAACAGAGGCTTAATGCTCAAAGAGGAAGAGACACATTGACGAGTGTGTATTAATAGGATTAGTAACACTTCTGCGTGATTGTTTAGAGTATCTATATGCTGACATATTTTCTGTATGTTTGAACAGATGCCATGCTGTTGGTAGTGAACAGACTGGAGGGACCCTTCAACATGGAGTCAGTCATAGAACCCATCGACATTCAGATCTCCGACGCCATCATGAACATGCAGGACAACAGCATGACTGTGTCAGCCAAGGTAATGTCTTTCCCATGAACTTTAGGTACATTATGGTATGGTTTTAAGTGATTATACTAGCCTAAGCTCATGTTTATACATTTACTGTTTATACTAGATTATGTTGAAGATCACAAAACAGGCATTTTTCATGTACTGAGTTTGCCTGATTCACCTCTATTCTTACTCTGTCTGAAACACTGTGTCACTTTAAAGCCCCCCTTTCTCAAGTGGGCTCAGTTTCCCACGATTGGTTGACCAGTCAGCACTGGTAATTGGTCAGCTCTGCCCATTCTTTCTATGGGTCTATATGGAAGTGTCAGGGAGATTCAGTCTTTTCAGGCAGCTACTACCACTGCTCCCAGGAAGAGAAGAAGACGTCACCTGTACTTACATTCAAGGGTTCTGATTGGCAAGATGGATCTGACTGATTACAGACAATGAATCCAACAAAGCCAGTTGCACTGCAAGGTTATTGGATCCATGACCTCTAAAAATTAAGCAAGTGAATATTTGTGTACATTAGAAGAAATTCCCTGAGAGCTTGCTTGAGGAACTGTGTTCACAAGCTTATGATGAACATGAGCCCCCATGACCTTAAACTTTAACCTCTGGCCTAAAAATTTGGTCAGAATAAAGTTTGATAATTTAAAGGATTTTTGTTAAATAACTAACAGACTAGATTACTGGTTTTCCTCTGTTTTCCTCTGATTCCTTCTTTTTATCATTAAAGAGAAGGAATCCATTTCCTCTTAGGCCTCTTGAGAGTTCTTTGAAAAACTTTAAGTGAAAGGCAGTACATTCAGGATAGTATCACACAGATTAGTTTTTACTTTCTTATCAAAAAACAGCTTTGCCAATTCAGCGTTTTCCTCTGATCCTTTGTGAATTCCAGCATGTTTCTATGACGGAGTTACAAAGGTCACAGTGGATGAGATGGCACTTTTTCTCACATCAGGAGGGCTGCAATTTACAGCTTTTACCCATTGTTTACGATCATGATGCCCCATCCCCTCCAGGTTGTGACAGATTGCTCTGAGATTACATTCTTCTCCAACATTCACATTCGAACAATAATTCCTTCTCCTGTCTCAGAGCCATAAAGCATTGTTCTTTCATTTCTGCCAAGCCAGCCTGTTGAAAATCGGTTTGCTTGTGTGATGTACAGGATAGTAGAATTGTAATCATAGTGAAGAATTGATAAATATTAGAGAAGAGACAGCCTCTTGTCTTGACAGCCATGTAGCACATTAGAGTGCTCCATCACATGCCAAGCCCAGCCAAGCCAGGGGCCAGCACACAGAGAGAGAGGAATAGTAATGAGGAGCTTTGTTTGGGCCCTAAGAGCCTGTAGAGACTTGGCCGTGTGAAAACTATTTATTCTCACAATGAACCCCAGTCATGTACACAACCATTATTCTGAGGAAGACTAATGATAGATCTGCAATTCTATATTGGTCCCTTTTTTATTATTTAACTTAGGGTTGTGTTTAAAGAAAGTTTTGCTACTTTTTTGCTGAATTCAGTTCACTTTTGAAGTCAGTGTTTCCTTTTTGTAACTCATCAGCCAATACTCAATTGAGTGTGTTTCTTAGGGACTTTAGCATCTCAGATATATAGTCTCATCCAGGTTTAGATCATGTTAGGGATATGGCATGAACATGCTCATGTAATTTCTAACAATCTGGTCTGTGCACATGATAAAAAGTTGTCTCTGGGTTTGCTATCACTGCATCTTTTTTTTTTTGCCTTACTCTGTTTTTTTGCAACCCAACCATGGAAGTTTGGAAACTGAAAAACAAAGAAACCAGTGTAGCTTTTTGTAGTCTTAGCACCATTAAAAGCCAAAATCTCAACTCTAATATGATATGGCTGTACCAGTTTGGCAACTGTTAGGAAGACTCCCCATAGTAATTGAAAGCCATCATGCAAGGTTGTAAAAACAAATGTGAGGTCTTTCTCCTGACTGAAGAGCTTTTTTTTTTTTTTTTTTTTTAGATTTTTGTGCTTCTACATCTGTGTGTTTGGAATTGTTTATATCAGTGTTAACTATTCATGTTATTGTTGGTCTTTTGTATAAATTTGAGCCATAGACATAAGATAAAACTACATTAAAAAGAGTATTGCTGTAATAAATTCCTCTAACCTCTCACACCGCTAGCACTGCCTCAGTGTATGGCTGGTTAACATCAGTCTGGTTCTGCTCAAGATTTCCTTTCGGCCTAAAAAAAAAAAAAGCTTTCTCTTTCTGCTTTAAGTTTTGCAAAATGTTGCAAAGTTCTATACTCATGGTGGAATTATGTCAGTAATAGATAATGATACATTTTACTTATAGGCACCTTTCTCAGTGCTCAAGGTCACCTTAGAGTACAAAGTTAAAACAAAATGCAAATATCAAGACAAGATTTTAAGATGGAGAGAGTCTCAACGTTCCGAATGTCCGGTGGGGGGGAGTTCCAGAAGCAGGAAGAAGAGCAGCAGAAGGCTTGAGAATCCATAGTGGACAAGCAGGCGGGACACACAGTGAAGTGAATGGAAGAAGAAGACCTGGCGAAGCGGTAGGCTGTGTAAGACTTCAGAGGGATGGAGGTGCAAGGTTGTAGATGGCCTTGAAGATGAGGAGCAAGATCTTGAAGTCAGTACGATATTTAACGGGGAGCCAGTTGAGCTGCTGAAGAACAGGAGTGATGTCATTAAAGAAGGAAGTTGAAGTTAATGGAGGGAGACGAAAAAGAAGTGAGTTGCAGTAACCGACCTGAGATGTGACCAAAGAGTGAACGAGGATAGCTGTGGTGTTGGGTGTGAAGGAGGGATGAAGGCAGTTGATGATGTTGCGTGGATGGAAGTATGCAGACCAAGTGACATTACTGGTATGAGCTTGGAAAGATTAAGTGCTGTAGAGGATGATAACCCGACTCATATCCTGTGGGGAGGGAAGAACTGAGGAGTTATCAGTGTTGAGTGAGAAACTGTCTGACTTTGTAAGAGTGGATTTTGTGCCAACAAAAAGAACTTCTGTTTTATAATCGTTTAGTTTGAGGAAGTTGCAGGAAAAGCAGGATATAATTTCTTGTAGAAAAGCTGTGAGGGAGGTGGAAAAGAGGGTGAAGATGGTTTAGTGGAAAAGCGAAGCTGGGTGTCATCTGCCTAGCATTGAAAATTGATACTAAATTTACAGGAGATGTAGCCATGTGGAGGTAGGGGAGTAAAGTAACATATATGGAAGTATTTCCTTCAGGGCTGGGCATATATATTCAGGGCATAATATGGAAAACATACTGTATATATATCAGAAGCTTTTTAGCTGAATGGTAATTGCTGCTAAATGTATTGGTTGCATGGTGTTACGCACCCGTCTGGGTAGGTGTATTAAAAGCAATACCACTGCCTGGTCCCCAAAACCAAACACCAAACGAAAATTCAAATTTACACTTTTTATTACAAAACAAAGGAAAAAGATATTTACAAACCAGCCTGGAAAGCAGGTTTTAAGAGTAAATTCACAGAGTAAATTAAGTTATTTGAAATCGTTTGGAGGCTGAGAGCAACAAGGAGCTGCTGTGAGAGATGCAGCTGTGTGTACCCCGCCTGAGGATATTTGAATGGGCTGTAGTTAGCTCTCAGAGCCACCTGAATGTAGGCAGAGATCCTCCTGCTGACAGAGCACTCACTCCTCACGCACACACACACACACACATACACACACATACACACACACCAGCAGAAAGCTGCCCCACAAATATGTGACATAATCACAATAGATTTGGCCAGGGCTGTACCACAGGGGTAAATTATTAACAGATCATTCCCCATTATCTTGTGACCTGTAATATATACCACCTACCCACAAACAACCAACATTTGTCATTTATCAAATTAACATCAACATTACCTTTAATCATATTTAGTTTTTATAGTATTGTCTTATATTTTGATGTTAAAACACTCCATTAACACTTTCTTTATTACATAGATTTTGTAACTTACTACTATAATAGCATAACTGTACATTTACAGTCTGGTAAAAACAAAAGATCTTGACCTCTATTGCCACATGAAACATACATTTTGTTTTTCATGTTTGAAGCCTCTATTCTAGGTCAGCTGAAACACCAGCTTTCAATTACTTGTGGGTAACAACATGGCATGGGTTATTTCTCTTTTTGCCACCAATCTAACACCTTCCTCAAAGATAACTGAGGCACTGATTGTCAGCATTGGTTCCAGGGTGGCTCTCTGTAAGGTTTTCTATCTCTGATAACACACCAGATATTGTGCTGTGAACAAACTGACTCAGGCTTTTCAAGGTAGATATTTTAGTGACAGCAAACTAAAGCTTCTGTGGAATCAAACTAGATATGTATTTTACAAAGAAACAGAGATCTGTGTACATGTTGGAAGTGTAAGGAGCAGGTGTAGCTCTGTGTATCACTTGGTTTGAACTGGAGGTGTTCAAAGGAGAAAATTTTCAGATCCATCTTAACGCAGATTATTATTTTGCTTAGCTGACTTGTATAATGTTGAGAAAACACCAGGGGAGAAGTCAGAATTGAGCACTATTTTTATAACAACTAATAAAATTGTCAGGGGGTAAATTGGGAAGTTTGTTTGTGGAATGAAGTGTGGCTAATGTTAGCAGTGGTACCACTTCAGGCTAATGTTCACAAGCCTGAGGATGGTTACTCAGTGCTTCAGTCGAGTGGTTTTATAAAAGTATAACTTGACACAGCCTCCATGCAATGTTATCTTCTTAAACAAGACCAACTCTTCCCAAAATGTGGGTTATGGTGCCCTATTGGACCACAGAAGTACTGGAAGTGGGCTGTGAAATATCATTTGCAATTAAAAATTTATAAATTAAAAACACAAATAAAAAGTTTTTAAAACTGAAAAAATATTTCTTGCATTGACACAAACTGCTTGGGTGTGGTCATTAGAGTAGAAATTGTGTTACTGCAACTTCAGAGGGTTTGGACGCTTACTGTTAAATGCCTCAAATGGAACTTTGAAATGCTGGCAATTATTTGAATAGATGTTAACATTGTAAAGCAGTTTTGTAAAAAGCTACGCAATTGTTTGATGTTATATTGTCACAGTGGCTGTTTTTTTTCTTTGTGTTAATATTGGGTTGGATATTTCTCAGTATGGACAACTTTCTCCTTTTACATCCGAAAGTAGACGTATTCTCTTTTCCACCTTTTAACAGCCTTTCTTGTGGTCTAAATGAACGCTCTATGCAGTGTTGTGGTCAAAACATATTTTCCATGATGACCCTCCATAAGCTAGCTCAAGCAACTCTTTTACTGAACTCTATGTTTTTGTATGTCTCTCTAAATGCAAATGAGCTGCTTCTCTACATGTCACCCTCTTTACAGGGATGTGCCAACATAAGTATAGCCATGTGCTTCCATAGCTATGAGTAGAGATAACAGGTATTATTATGTCAATGCTTTCTGATTGAACCAGAATTCTGAACAGACCATCAGATTTAATTTAGGACACTGGTCAACAACCAAAGGACTGGGTTGGCTTGTTCTGCATTTTGTGGGCCAAAAGATGGTGGAAATACCCAACTATGTGATAAAAAACTAGAAAGTAGCCTTCTGATTTTATGTATCTATTAGGGTTAGCTTTTTAGGAGTTACATATTATGCAAAATAAACTAAGTCACTGTTTTTTATTAAAAAATTTATGTCCATGGTCTGTCTGGAAAATTTCCTAACATGACAAAAATTCTTTCTCTCCCTTATCCTCTTGCCCCACCTGCCAGAGTATGTGTAGTCAAATAGTGTGATCAAAAAACTTCCCCTAATGATGTTATAAAGGCAAATGTCACCTCCATGGATGGAAGACAGTCCCTGAGCTAGGTGTTTGTGTAGCCCACAGCATGCTACAGTTGAGGGAACATGTTAACACATGTCTGTGAGGCCACAGTGAACATTAGAGCACCATTCTGAAAAGTTAAAGCCACATCCATTTCTTGACAGATCAGAATCAGACACAGCTAGGAATGAAATGGTATGAAAATTTCATTTCAAAGTTATTGTGACCAAAATTATCACAGTTATCATTATGATCACGGTATTGTTGCAGTGCTCAAAATGTTCAAAAAGTACTTTAACACAGACTTGAAATCATTTAACCCCTTTAATATTATAATTATAACAGGTCTTTTTGTCTTTTTTGCCCATAAATGTGTCAGGAAATGTCCTTTGAGTAACTTTTTTCACTCTTTTTTCATGAGACAAAAAAGTAAACAATTCTGGCAAGTATTTGTCATTATTATGTTACAAATGCTTAAACAATGTGAAATTATGAGAAAAGAAAAAAAATGGATTTGAACTTTAAACAGGATTCTCTTCATAAACAATTGTAAATGAACATGTTCAGAGTTTTGAACTTAGCCCATTTTACATACACTCAAACATTTTTCTTTGCCTACAGCATTAGTGTCCATGTTACAACTTGTTATATAAGACCATGTCCAGGTGGGT
Source organism: Cetoscarus ocellatus (assembly GCA_037902135.1). NCBI lineage: Eukaryota > Metazoa > Chordata > Actinopteri > Labriformes > Labridae > Cetoscarus > Cetoscarus ocellatus. The sequence goes on along the minus strand of JBAMNC010000385.1, from coordinate 940,790 downwards.
TTTTTTTACTGACGATAGTCCCTGACGCAATTCCTGTCTTGTTTGCCCCCTTCCATGACTCTCCTCTGGTCTCCCCTCTCCCTGGCAGATCTCCTCCACATTTCCTCCTCCAATATTTCCAAAACTTCCTGTTTGAGATAGGTCAGGGGTGTCAGCACGTGATTTGTGGGTCTCAATGAGATGAACGTTTCAACATTGGTTTGATCGCTCTACTACATTCCTAGTGGCCATGACAACCATTTTTGTGTGCCGTATTGTACCTAGGTGGCGCTAGAGAGCACATTTTGGAATGTTATGGGTTAATTTTGTTGTTTTCTGAAGTTTTGTACCCCATCTGGCATGGCTGTGAGTCTGTTAAGGGTGTCAAATTATGGTGCGAAGTGGGGATGATCCAGTCAGCTCTTATTTTGAAATCCAAATTGCCGACTTCCTGTTTGAGATAGGTCAGGGGTGTCAGCGCGTGATTTGTGAGTCTCGATTAGATGAACTTTTTTGCCGTTGGTATGATCTCTCTACGACATTCATACTGGTCTTGAGGGCCATTTTTGTGGGCCTAGGGGGCACTAGAGAGCTCATTTTGGCATGTTGGGAGTTATTTTTTTCATTTTATCAAATTTTTCGCCGAATCTGAGGTGCTTGCCAATTTTGGTGAGTTTTTGAGCATGTTTAGGGGGTCAAATTAAGGTTTATTTGCCTGTCAGGTAAAAAATGATAAGAAAGAAACGCTACAGGAACAATAGGGTCCTTCCTTTCCCTTTGGTTGAGGACCCTAATTAATCAAACCAACTTGTGAATCTGGGGCTGACTACTTTTTTACTCAAATTCAATCATTTAACCAACAATTTACATCATTCTTAGAAGTAGCAGATATCTTACAGAAAGAACAAACCATTGAGGCAATGATGCAAAACCAGGCTTTTCCTCTTTATACAAAAATGCTTAATAGGCACAGATGTGCACTTTTTCACTTTTCCCTTGTACCTTCTTTCCCCTCCTCAGTAATTGTATCTCTCTCTGTTTATTTCAGGTTTTTCAAGGATGTGGTCAGCCAAAGCCATCAGGAATGGGCAGATCTGCACGTGGCATTTCGGACGTGTTCAATGCTCGTTTCAGACCATTCACCCCCAAAGAGAGACCGACAACGGCAGCTGGTACAAGCCTAGATAGACTGGTAAGCAAAGGGACGAAATTTACAAAAATAACATGCTAACTGTGACAAGACTTACCCAAATGTAAAAAATTTTGAATTTTTGGCCGGTATTTACAATGTTAAACAAAAGGAATGGTTAGGAAGCATTTTTATCAGTAGGCTGCTAAAGGGGCATTCAAGTTTATGCTTTAGGTTTTTTCGTAGATCACATTATTTATAAGAAACATCCAATACTTTCTCAAAATAAAAGTCTTATTTTCGGGATCTGTGAAGTCTAACTGGGCTTAAACCCCAAATTCATTAGGGTTATATTAAAGAAGTCTATACTCTGCCAGCAAATGAGGCTCTTATTTTCTCAGCTCAGTGGATTTTCAGACCCTCAGAGGAAATTTTGAAATATTACTATTGGAGGCAGACTTGGTGGAGACATTCTGAGCTTTAGGCCAACTTACCAGGGCTCAGGTCCAAAACCCTGGAGGGAAAAAGAGGCCCTGAAAGATTCCCAGAAAAATCTTTGCAAATCCCTGCTCATGTAGACCCCACACCAGACTCCACTCAGGGATAAATATTTCGGCTTTTATGCAAGAGTTCACTGAGATGTCAGAAATACCGATTCATTTCAACACACTAGCTGAGGATGAGTTACATGGAGTTGTGAAGTGCTTCTAGAAAAGAGCAAAAATCATTAAAGGAGTTAACTAAATGTACCTAATCACAAAAAATGAACTCTGCCTTTTTCCCAGAATAAGTGCTTCTCTGAGAACCAGTCTCAAAGAGAGTAAAACAGATCCAGCATCCACCCACTGAACTTCGAGAGGATGAAAAATCCTCAAACATTAATTGAGGCTATAAAAAGATCCACTGCACCACCTCATGACACTGAAACAAGATGTGGGAGGTTGTCTGTGTCAAGTATAACAGCGCTCCAAAATTTGATGAGATAATAAACCAAAACCCAAAAACCCACAGCTCTGATGAATGAATTCAACAAACAGCATGATACAGTGTTTTCTTCCCCTTTTATGCAAACAGTTTTAGCTTTGATGCCTCTGTTGATGATAAGGAACTTGTAAATACCATAGTAACCATTCAGTAATACAACCTGATATTGCCTCTGCTGTGACGTAAGCCCCATTCAAGCTACTGCTTCAAGCTGCAGCATGTTACGCCCCTGTTATGCTGCACCTTCACTGTGAGTCTTGCAAAGATGAAATGGGTGAACGAGTTAAGCTCCCCTTTTGCTCTGTCTCCAGAGGTAGAATCAGAGGCGTAATGTTGGTGAGAGGGGAGCATGCATACTCAGTTGGGGATTGGAGCGCTGTGAGTGCATGTGACTGCCTTTGTGTACATACAGCAACACATGCTCTCTTGCACGCCTTCAAAGCTGCATCATACTGTAAATAGAAAAAAATATAATATCCTCACAGATTTTTTTTTTTTTTTTTTTTTTTTTTTGAGAAATTTGTTGCAAACATTGTGAAGAAGAAAAGGCTTCAACAGTACAAGATACTGTTTTGTTAATATAAGTTGTTTTGTTTTGGGGGTTTTTTCAAAAGGGCGTAGGATGTATATTGCTACCAAGCCTACAAGTTAAGTGTTGTGGAACTGCTGAAAAATAAAGCTGTGCAAAGTAAATTCCCTTCTACACACATATCTGCTGGTATGAAAGAGAGGGAGAGACAAGGAGGAAGCTTCACGAACAAGATTTATATGACTGAAAATCCCAATCCTTAGCAGCATGTTGTATTGCCCATGGCTAGCTCTAAAGCTATCTGATACTTACTGATATCCCTCATTATGAATTATATGAATGTTGAATTTGTCCGATTTTGTTATAATACCAAGGTGGTAGACAGACTTCTTTAAAAACACACAACTGTGCTCACAGGAATCTGCCCCATAACAGTAAAACTTTCAGACTTTATTCAGACTTTGAAAATGTGTTACTCTGGAAATTGCTTCTTTATAATGGCTTGAAATCATGAAATATAAGGCCAGTATTAGGCAACACTGAGAGGTATGTGCACAGATAAATAGTTGGATATAGGGCCTGTGTCCATTAGCAGATGTTTTCCTTGCACTGGCAGAACTCACAACTACAGTGTTATGGGCCTAACAATGGGTAGGTCTCCCCTTAGAAGTGACCAGTAGATCTGTGCTATGTTAGTATTATCTAATTTAAAGAAGAAAAATATCCAGACAACAGTAAAGGATTGCTTTAACCTAGAGATAATACCTTCAAGAGGGCAAGCCTGATGATTTCCTGCTCTGCCATTACAACTAATAGTGCTGAGGAGACATTGCTCAGTAGAGTGGTGCTGCATAAAATGATGATGAAAACAGAGAAGAAATTAACTCATTTTAGATCAGAGCTCTATAAACCAAGAAACATTCACAGCTGCTTCTAAAGAATTTTTTGAGCTCAGGACGCGACTGAGAATGGTCGCTGCCAACACAAAAAATGTCCCTAATGGACATCAACCTACAGTACAGTTCAACATTTCTCCAGTTAACTTTTATGTTAAGCTGTGCAATTTTAGTATTGTTAACAAAGACATTTCTGAATAACTGCATCATGATATGCCAAAGGAAGGGTTTTGTAATCAAATCATGTTTTTATGTCATTAAGTTGTCCCTTGACCAATCCATTAAGCAATTGATAGATCCATTGACTGAATGCCTAATTGTTCTTTTAAATAAAAGGAAGAATTTATAATCTTTTGCTGTGTAAGTTATTTGACAGGGTAAGATTGAGGAATAAATACACATGAGTACAGACGCAGATGAAAGACATTGTATTGTACTGTGTCCTAATACCTTGTTTGCTCTTCTTTATTTCTATTTACAGTTGTAAGAAATTAAGTTTTACACTTTTTCCAGTTTAAGTCTAAAATGTCATTTTTAGATGGAACATATCTTTTAACACAGACTTTGTTTTCTAAGAATGAAACCTTTTTGTTCAATTTACGTAGAGATGAATGTGAGAGGTGGATCAAATTACCAAAAGAACTCTTGCAGAAACCATTAAAAATACATGTTTGTAAGCTCCGTGACAAACTTCTGATATGTGAAAAGAATCTTCCTTGAAAAGTGGGGTGTGCTGGTCAAGGTAGTCTCTCATCTTACTCACTTTACTCTGTGGCTGCATTTCATTGTGCAAATGTTTAAAAAAAAAGACAACTGACACATACCAGTGCTGCATAAGCTTTGAAGTCAATAAATACATGTTTTTTAGATTAGTAATAAGACAAAAGACTCTTGTTATTAACCTTGGCCCTGTGAATGATTGGCAAACTGTCTAGGGTGTACCTGACTCTCGCCCAATGTCAGCCGGGATAGGCTCCACCTGGTGACCCCAAAAGAGACAAGCGTCATAGATAACAGATGGATGGGGTATAAGTTCATTCTTGAAATCAGTTTTAAAGAGAGAAATAAAACTAAACAAATGTTTTCAATTCTTTAGACTGTCACTGAAGCTGCAATAGGGTGGATCTATCCACCATGACAGGTGGCCCACCCACTCAGCGCAATGAAAATAACAGTATGAATAAATGAAAAAATAAATAAAACAATACTTTATTTAATTTTAAGGGCGAATTGCTGTTTTCTAAATAAAATACAGGTTGTGAAAAATGCAGGGGAGCTACATAAAGTGATTAATATCCCGAACATCCTCTCTTAAGTAAAAAGAGATTTTCAGTTATTTTGCGTATTTCATGAAAAGTATTTTAGCTTTTAAAGCAAACTTGTTAAACTATTCTTGTGTTACTGTAGACTGTAGTGAAACATCACATCTGGTAAATCCACTCTGTCAAAGTGCAGTTGGATTGACTTATCACTGTTGTTGTCCTCTCCGGTTCTCTTAATCCTATCTTTCTCTGACACTGCAATGTTTCTCATGAAGGTCAAGGAAAAGTAGATAGGATAGGACTCAAGAAGTATTTTTTGAAATGGACTTTTTGAACAGACCCTCAGACTTCATAGTGGTCCAAGAAAAACATATTTTAAATGGTCTAGATGAGTGATTTTCAAAGCTTTTTTTGCCCAAGGCTCATCCGAAATCAAATAAAAATCTAAAGGCATGCCATATTCATGTCCATCAAAAACAGCCTCTTTAACACATTGATTCAAACACACTTCTCAGTCTTGTCATGTGTTCATAGCAACTATATTTGAACATTAAAGTGTATTTTGAGACATATTTTTGATATTGCTTGACAGGGACTTTAGGGGAATGGACTCTGTATTCTTTTCCAAGAATCGATTTCATCAGATTAAAAACAACCTCCAACACGTTTACTTTTACTTTTTCATGCATCGCTGTTGTTTACAAGTCTTCATCTCTGCATTGACTGGTTTGATTGCAGCAAGTCTTTAACCAAGTGAGGAAATAAATTATGAATAAAAAAGTTTATGGGACTAAATGTCACAATGAGCTGAGGCTGGTGGATGGATTATTTCAGCAGCACCATATATCATTTAACTTTTGCTTCACGAACAATAGTCATTCTTTTGCCCCTTTTCTCTCTCTCCCTCTCTCTCTGTCTCTGTCTCTCTCTCTCACTCTTCCTGTTTCTCTGATGTCCAATTAAATCTCTTTCTTCTTCATTTCTCTGCTGCTCCCAGAGGGCTGTGTGGAGGACAATGCAACACAGTGTAAGCATTTCATTCCTGCTCTTCTTCTCACCAACTCATCTGTCTTGTGGTGTTTTAATCAAGCTGCCCATACAGCTGCATGTCTTTACATTATTCAGAGTTGATAAATAGCTTGTTTGTGACTCTGCTGTTTACTGACTTTGGTCGAAATATTTTATCTTCTGTTGTGGCGGGGAACTAAGCTGGGGCTGACACATTCATACACATAGTTTACATCTGTGAACATATTTTACATTGGTAAGGATTTTACTAGTGAAATTTGGTTGTGAGTTTGAATTTTGTTGTTTCTCTTGTTGTTTTGCATTATTCATTACAAGTTTCCTGCAGCTACATCCCATCATTTAAAGACATGCAGCTGACTACAAATAATTTGCCCTAAGGTGTCACCTGCATGTGTTTGTGTTTTAATTGTGTGACTACTGAGCAAAGAGTCCTTGATGCTTCCTTACCTCCTACCTGTAGCATCCTGGGATAACACGGTGCATCAGCTCCCCTCCCCACCCTCGCCCCCCCATCAGATATTGTTTGGACAGCCAATCAGCACGGAGCTGATTATTATAGCCTCCCCGCCCCCTCAGATCAGTGTTTCAAAGGGCAGGAACAAGAGCTGCGTCTGATCCTCTACAGAGATGAAATTTGTCATTTTTAATTCAACTTAAATCAAGTCCTTGCTTAATAGACACCCAGGACATGATGTAAATGTTCAAACACACCAGGACATGGGATCTTTAATTCTGAAGGACATGCACAGCCTATGTGCTTATGTTATGTAATTTTATCTCTTTTATCTCTATCTTATTGTCGGCTTTACTGTCTTTTTAGCTTTTTCTGTCAGTATTGCTCTTATCTTTTTACCTCCTACTACTTTTAAGTCCCTCCTCTTTTATTTACATCTTGTATGTTATGTTAACATATTAATGCCATTACTTAATGTGAATTCAGATTTTATTTATTATGCTTCACATTTGTTACACTTTTAATCCTCTTATAGATATCTTTTTTAAACTTTTATTGTTTTATCTCCTGCTCATGTCTGTTTTTTTATTCTATCATTGCTGTTTTTATTATTATTTTATTTTATTATCATTATTAATACAATCTTTTTTTTATATAATTGTTCTTCTGTTTTCTGCTTTCACCCCCTTTTTTACTTTTTCTCATTGGTTTTATGTTTGTTAGCTTTTATTTCGGTCCTCATGGTCGCATTTTACATTGCAGGGTTCTTGTATTGTCTGGGTCCTTATGACATTCTTATGCCGCTTGTGTTTTTCTGTAACAGTGCCTTGTTTAAACTAAGCTTTTTGTTTTTATTTCCATGTGCTGAAGCTCTTGTAATTGATGTCTGTATGTTCTTGACTGTTTGTCAAAGCACTTTGTAAACCTCTGTTTTTAAAAGTGCTATACAAATAAAGTTATTATTATTATTATTTTTATTATTATTATTATTATTATTATTATTATTATTACGTTATGCTAACAGCAGGGGACACGTGGCACTGGCAGTCATCTTCTTAGTGAACAGCATAAACAATCCTCGCAGTTTTTGAAAGCCATACAGGAGGAAGATCACAGCGGTCACTCACTGAGCGTGGGGATCATCTCAGTTTATTGTCAGGCATATGTGTGACTGATCGGGCCTTATTAGAAACAAGTATGGTTAGATTACACTGAGCCTTTAGTCCTGGCACATTGTGCTGACTCATTGTGAGAGTTTCTCACTGTGTTTTTGTGCAGTTTAGAAATATTTAAAGCAGTTTATTTGTTTGTTTTTACCATTTCCAGCAGCTCTAGAGAAGTGGCACTAGTATCTTGGTATTGGATATGTCTGACTCGGCCTCTGTTTCTTTTTAATCACTGTCGGGTGGCTACAGCAGCTCTGCTACGTAGAGTTTACTTCATCTCCCTAGTAAATGTAGTTTCTGCTCAGGAGCAGTATTTGCTTCCCCTTCTTGCGGTACAATTAAGAATAGGAAGCTTATTTGTTTTGGCTTTTAACTAAATTGCCCTTTGTATCTCCTCCCATTTAATCAGTCCTGATTTTAGTGAATATCCCTCTGGGATAACTTATGGTACCAGGGGTCTGCAATTTTATTTCGCTCTTCCTCATCCTGACAGCAGGAGATGTGTCGTGTAGCTTTAACCATTTTAAAAGCCTGTAGTATTTAAATTTATGCCAGCATTGTATTCAGCCTGTCCCAATTTGTTGTATTGGAGGCTAACATGGATGCACGTATGTCACAGAGGATAGGTGTTATTATCTACAAAATGAAGCACACAACTTTTTTTTTTTTGAAGAAAAAATGATTGATTTATGTGAAGTATCATACCAGTATCTCAGAAATAATGAATGATGAAGCAAGGAGAATGCCCATCAGTATTTCCATAAAGTCCTGTGCATATTGCAGGATTTATAAATTCTTCACACACTTAGGTACTCAGTGAAAATAGTTAAAACTCTTTGCTTCTTTTTGAATGGCTACAAAACAGCAGTGTGTGTGAGTTTGATGACATTGTTAATTTGCCTTGGATGAAACCACTGAACGGCTTGAGGGACTGAAGGGTTAAGTCAATATGTCTGTGACATCTCTCATGTTTATAAATAACTGTATGGTTTTAAGTTGTCATTAATCAGACTTTGTTTGTAAAGAGTGTTTTCCTTCACAACTGATAAATCAAGGTCAGTTTGCAGATGATTTGTGTTTATATTTCTCTAATGCTGCAGTATGTCATCAATGTAGATCTCAGATTAGAGCAGAAGTGCTTACAGAACATTCACTTTAATCTCTTCTTCTCAATGTTAAACCATTTACAAACGAAGGAGCTCAGATTACTGTAGGACCTCTTGCTGATGTAGCTTTGTAGCTTCACATGGATGACAGATATTTCAACACAAATGTTTTTGCTCGATTTCTAAAAAACAAACAAAAAAAAAACGCCTAGCCTTTGTGAGTCTTGTTTGATTTATGATGATCTTAATTTATTTGCTTTGTCCATAATTCTTTATCTAATGTAGAGTAGTGGGCCATCACCCATACAAGTGAGTCTTGCTTGACTTTCTTGTACTGTTTAATGTATATTAATGGTTTGGCCTACAGTTCTTACAGTTAAATTTATCTCACTGTGGGGCTGATTTATGGCTAAATCTTAAAGTTTTGTTACTGCAATTCAGAGGACAGATTTACAGAGAGTGTCCCCATATTCCTGTGTAAATAATGAATGTTTTTCTTCTCTCCTGGCATTTTAAGATTTCATGAATCTAATGATGATTTATGAAGACCAGTATTTAAAATAACAATAAGAACATTTAACTCTAACATCTAAAGTAACCCTGACTGTCTTGGCATGCTCTATACGTCCTTTATTCAGAGGGTCTAAAGTAATCAGCTCTCATCAAAGTTCTGCAACAGAGTAGCTTGATTAAATTTTAAATCTAAATTCTATTTTGCATTAAAGAAACAACTTTTCATTTATCATGAACTTTGTGTACATGTGGGATTTTCCTTTTTCACAGTGTGCAGACTGCATTTAATCACTGAACACGGCTCATATTTTTATCACAGCACATCCATCAGAACTGTTTTCTTCACTAAATCAGAAGTTTGTAAGCTTAGTCAGTTTTCAGAGCCTGCACAGCTGTTATGAGGACTTTTTGTTCCAGGAACTTGTGCACCTGGAGAGAGTGGACAAAATGTACAGATGGTGGTTTTGAATGCATTCAATCAAAAAGGACTGATGAACTTTTTGAGTAATGCTGGATTCTGATAAACAGTACACTGAGAAACTTAACGTCAATGTACTGTTTTTTGTTTGTTTGTTTGTTTTTTGTTTTCTATAGAAAGGCCCCCTCCCACACTGCATACACAGGAAAATATTAGGGACTGACCTTTTCCAAATTCTAGGACATTGCTACTTATCTTTGGCTGTTTAACACTAAAAGCCATTTTTGAAGTTGTGACAGGACTGTTGTTCTGACCACACTGCACTATCATGTGTACGGGTGATATTGTGAAAAGATCCACTGACTTTTCTCAGGTTGCCAGTTATTTAACATCAAACCACTTTTAGGGACTTTGGATGGTTTTATTTTATTTGATGCCCCCTTTAGTAAAAGGGGTTTGTAAAATTTTGATTGTCTTGCGTTATACACATACAGTATATAAACTTTTAACTGTGCTATTAATATTGTTATGCACTGAAATGCGGTACATCTAATCCCTACTGAATCACAATGCAGATTTTGGTGTTTCAGGCAGGAAACATTTATTCAATGTCAGCATCAAAGATGCTGAATCTCCTCCCCCACCGCCTTTGCTCGGTGAGCTCAGTGACTTGGTGCCCTCTGTGTACAAAACGGTTTCTCAGCCCATCCAATACTTCACATAGATAAATTCTCAGCTGCGCTATTTACAGGATACTGAAATACAGTATATCTGACACATACTGACTGGAAACACAATGAAGACTTTGGTGCTTTAATTTGGTACTGTTCACTTGATTTAAGAGCAAAGACGTTCAACGCTCTCAGCTTCCCTTGCTCAGTGAGCTGTCCAGTATTGCTTTCAAGCGGAAGAAGCAAGCTCCATGGCCAAAAGAAACAATATTATGTAGGCTGCAATAAGAATAAACTCTACTAAGGCTTCTTTTATTCTCAAAAGTATCAGGTCAGGGATAAAGCACCAGCACCTTTAATTGTTGATTTAGAAGTGGTATTAAAAAATATATAATTATTTAATACTCAACACTAGTTTTCAATGACCAGGTACCTTTAACAAAAAGAATGAAAAAAAGTTGCACAGATACATTGTAATCCAAAGCGCATGCTCCAGAATATGCCTTTTATTGATATATATTTTAAAAGTAATTTCTAATTAGACTGCATCCCATTTTTTTGGATGCAACAGACACAAACACACAAAGAACAATTTTCTCAATAAAAAACTTATAATGAAAAATCTTTTTTACATATCAACACAGTCTGACACATGTTAGTGATAGTTTGCAAAAAAGTCTTTTTTCATATTTTGTGCTGTGTCAGCTGATGAGAAATCTAACACTTAGCACATTAAGTCCCATAAGTGGAAATATGAAAAACAATAACATAACTTTAAAAATATCAAATATCTTCATGATCTTCTGCCTTGTTCATGAGAATAAAAGTTATATATTTTCAGTGTACACCACTTTTTATACATTGTGCCCCTAATATTTTCTAAGGGGAGAAATGTATGTGTATATCCAAAAGTTTGTACTGACATTTTGAGGAGATTAACAAAGTGTTGGACATGTCAGTTTTCTTTCTTTTTCCTTTTTTTAAATTTTTTTTATTTATTTATTTTTTTTAGGCTGTCTTAGACCAAAGAAATCCCCTGTGTATAAGTCCCCTGTTATCTCCAGGAGAATAGCATGGTTTTTCCAAGTGGGCATTAGAATGAAAAAGTGCAGCCATCTGCTGAAAAATGGTAAGAACTTCAAATTTGATGCCTGGCCTGCAAATTGAAAGCATAGTATTACATATTGCATCTTCTACTGCTACACAGGCCATATAACCAAAAAATCACGGTTGTAGGGCATTGATACGTCTGTTTTTGGCCTCTGTGGGCTAAGTATGATAACTTTGAATGCACAGTACACATGATGCAGTATATATGTAAAAGTGTGTTTTTAATATGCACTCCTTTGCCAAATTACATGTCAAATGGATTATCAATCAAAAACCAATGTCAATAATATCAACGTGTGTGGAAAGGGGCAAATTGGCCTTACTTGTATGTGGTGTCAAAAAGTCTGTATGTAAGCTATGTCAAAACTTTGAACCAACAAAACTAACAAGATGGATGTTTTATAAATACCGACACTAATAAGCTTTAAGCGTAAAGTCATGACTTCGTATACTTCAGAACATAACACTTATTAGGACAGCATGGTTTGTTTTCTTTCATCCTCAAAGATCTATGATGTTTGACATAAAGTGTGGTATTGGGACATCTCAGCCAACATGTGCTTCACATTCACATTTAATTACACAGGATTTTGCAACAAAGTTCCACAACTTGTGAGTAAAACAAAATTTATATTCTTCATTTATTCAGCCGATGAAAAGCAGATGTCTGATGACACAATTCTGACAGAAATGACTTTGTTCTCAGGCGGCTTTAACAAACATTGCTCAAAGGCCATTACTGTCCAGTTTTCCATTACACAAATGCCTGCAGCAAAAATGTGATGGAGTACCCTGAGGGAACTCCGTCGCTGATTTATTTGACCAATTTCTAAATATTTTGAGCCTCACTAATGGGGTTGTTTGTTGTTGAACACAGTTGAAATGGGGATGCAGTTGGAGAGAAAGTAAATCAGTCATTAGCGACGCCCAGGCCTTTCTCCACGCTCCATTTCACATTGTTTAGCGGCATGCCAGGGCCAGGAAACAATCTGGCAATGACAGTTTTTCTCCTGGATGAAAAAGTGCAAAAGAAATGATTAGTGTTTTATTTCCTCAATCAATCAGAGTAATTCAGCATTGATAGGCGCCACATATCTGTACTTTAGTGTCCATTTGTTATTGTAGACACATTCAGGGAGGATTTAAAGCTTTCATGAAGATTTAGGAGAATGCACTGTGAATTTGAATGCATGGAAAAATACTTAACGCTCAACATACCTCAGCTTCTAAAAGAGGGAGACTCACTTTATCCACATGAAAAGTTTCTTCCTGCCAGATAATCAGTCATTGAGAAATCACTCCGCCCTGTGCCATTGCGGACACATCTGCCAATTATGACTGATTGCAACACAGCCAAGCTGGTGAAATCCATGCGTCATGCCGTAAAATGGATTCAGTTACTGCTCTAATGGAATGCTGGCGTGTGCTGCAGACTTCCTCTCCACAGTGTTTCTAGTTAATCGCTGCAATTTCTGTGCAGATCAGCAGGCGAAAAGAAGAACAAGTGTTAAGACCAGTTCATCGCACTGGCAGGCTAATTCAGTATACTGGGCGTGCTGAGTTAATGTTTCAGCAGCAGTAAGAGCCACAGGGTGTGAGTGCTGTTGGGGTTTTTAAGCTCGCTTTAACTTTGTGCTGACAGAGATCTCGAGAAGAAAGAAGTTTGTACTGTGTGGTGTAACAACTTTGTTACATCTGTACTTAAACTGATGAGGTCTTTCAGCTCATGTTACATTCATCTGTGTTTTGCATCCCAGTAAGGTTTCGGTCCATTTGTTTTATTTTTGTCCAATTTAAAAAATTCAAAAATAACAAAGATTGATGATTAAATGTAGAATAAGAGACAGAAAACTCATAGAGGTTATTTGAATCTTTTACCTAAACCATGCTAATATAATACAATTAAACCTCAGATGTTTAAGTGGGTCAAAGATTGCATAGAAAGGTAACTTCCTTGAAAAGTCTTTGTAACTACAAGTCATTATTGTTCCAGATTTAAGGTCATTTCTCATTGAACCTAGTCCATTTGGGCAACAGCCCATCCAAAGTGTTTCAAAGTGGGCAGAACCTTTCAATAGCATATCTGGCAGGTGATTGGACGATGGTTCCGTCAATCATAGTCATTACTGGCCAGTCAGATAATGTAGTGGGTGGGTGCTACATGCTATAGTCTAAAGTATCAAACCTTTGCCACTTTGTTGAACAAGCTATTGCCAAAACATGTTGGAAGTGGAGCAAAAATATCCTTTCTATTGAGAAATGCTTGAAGTGTTGTTTGTTTTTCATTTAATAAAGAAATGCCATCCAGGTCTGTAGAAGTGGAATTGTGAGATTAGCCCAATACGAAGGGAAGAGCAACATATAAACAACAGGATATATTGCATGTCTGATGTTGGTATCAATATTTTTTTCCACATAGTGCTGTGTTTTGACATGACCTGAAAGCTCTGTGTGTTTGTTTCCCTGTTTTGGGTTAATCTGAATGGCAGAGATTGACCTGGGGTTGAAGCTGGCAGTGGAAATTGACTCACTGCATATCTCTAGTGAACCAGTGCTGAACCACAGTTTGGCCCATGATAAATAGTATCTTGATCAAGGACAACAACAGAAACAGCAATGCGCAGTTATATTTCCAAAATTTGTTGCCTGCTGAGAGCTGGAGGTGACTGTGCTGGGGGGTGTTTATGTGATGAAATGCAGCTAAGGCAATCAGTAATAACTGTCAGAAATGAATTATCGGTCTGAAAATACGATGCTTTAACTAATAAAACCAGGGGTTAAATCAGTCAAAAGCTGCTATTGTCTTCATACTTCAACCAAATGCATGAAGACTAAAGTTGTTGTGTGGTCTTTTTTTTGTTTGTTTTTTGTTTAATTTTGCCCCTTCCACTCCATTCGGGAAGCTTTGTTTTTAACATTAAATCATTTTTTAGTCATGGTAAATGATAAATGGAATTGGGCTTGATGCACAGACATACTCTATTAATCAACAGAGACACTAAAGGGCTTATAAAAAACTGAAAAAGAGTAATGGCTCTTAAGACCAAACCATTTATTTATCAGTATTAAAAAAAAAGCAGCATCGTGGATATCAGCAAAATACAATATTATGTATCTCCAACACTAAGAACAGCATTGAGCAACATTTATCCAGTCATGTGCAGAAAGTAAAAGTGCTGTTAAGAATTTGTACCTGCACTGTCTCTTCAGTGAAAATCAGAGTAGGAATTGAATTGGAGTCTCCTCTGTGTTATTTTATACTTTCACTTGACACCTATTATGATGAGTTGAATTAATAGGGTGGTGTGAACTGGGTTGTCTCACCACTCACCTCCATGGTTTGATAGAGGACGATGAATCCGTCCATCCGGAGGTGATTCTGTCCGTCAAAAGAGATGGAAAGCTGACAGAGACTGATGTGTAATCAGCCGTGCTCGCTCAACAGAGACTTGTCTATGAAAATGAATTGGGATTAATGACCATGGACAGACACCACAGATCAATGGGGCCACCCTAACACCATAGTGTTTACAGGCAGCTTGTGTGCTGTGCTTATCACTTTAATTCCTCACAGTTTATTCAGAACGTTTACATCTTTTATGTGTCTGTGCTCCTCACATGAAACATTGTTCCTGGAAGTGCTTTTCATGCTTGGCTAAGCTAGAAGTGCACATACAATCCGATGCATCGCAAACAATGCACTTAGTAGTAAAATATTCCCCTCAGACACAGTTGACTGGAATTTCAATGCTCCAATCTCTCACAGAAACACATAATAGATAGAAAATTGGAAGGAAAACCAGTGTGCAGCACTCAGTGTCAGCGTGCCTGTTCCTGCTGAAAGAGATAAAGAGTGCTAGACACCTATTGTGCTGGACAGCTGCTTGGGAGATCGGCACAGTATGCCGTTCTTCCAGGGAGATATTGTGTTAAATGACAAACCATTGTGATTTTCTGTTGTTTAAAGGCTCCTGTTCCTCTGCCAGTCTTCCTTGGCAAGCTGATGTAGACTTCTGCTGCTCACTCCTTTGTCTCTTAGGATTTGTATGATATCATACTGAAGACAAATACACTGAATTCAGTGTTATTGAAAATATATTGATGCACTGACTCAGTCTAACTTTCATTTAACCTTGTAATAGACAAAGGGGTGGAGTTGAGACTGGCCTGAAGCCTCCTGACAAACAGCTACAACACCAACTTATTTATGCACATTGATTTTTTTAAATGTGAAGAGGGGGATGTCACATGATTAGGTAATAAGGACTTCTCAGGGAAGACAGGAGGTGAAGTCACAGATGGTTAAGTACCATCCTATGATAGAGAGCAAGCTTTCATCCAGCTCATGTCGATGTCCTTGTCTTCTAACATGCAAACCAGGATCATAAATCAAGAACTTTTGCAGAGCGTTATTACAACAGTGAGTGGATCCATTCGTTGCTGCACACACTTGATAAGTGCAAACACTGTTCTAAGTGGGAGACATCTTTTTGTTTGTACTCACTGTTGAAAATGTACGTAAAATGTCTGCCGCCAGCACCGATGTACTTTATTTTAGAGATACACAGTGTTGCTTGTCTCTTGGTTTGATTCAAGACATCAGCAGTGACTAGTCAAAGTTGACTCGACTTTTATCATGGAATTGTTGACATTGAAGTTTCTAGAGTTGTGCAACCCTGAAACTGGACAACTTTTCTTCATTGCATGAAAAAAAGAACACTGAAAGCATTTCTCAATTGCAAAGATATATCCGCCCCTCTCCCGATGGGTTTTGGCAAGAGCTAGGTGTATGAATTGGCTCATGCTTTGTACTGTACTGTGCAGCTGTAGTGCCCACCAACTCCATCATCTGATTAGTCGTTAATGAATGTGATTGACACAACAAACATTAATTTGCCTTTTGAATATGTTTTTGAATTTCTTTATGAGCTGTTACCCAGATGGATTTGTAAAATGTATCACGTGTCATATACATTGAACTGTCTATCTGCCATGTTAGAGTAGCCAACAGGACCGAGTATTTCAACTTGATTAATGAAGGCCAGCATTGACACCCTCTCATAGCCATTATTGTCAAGCCTGGAATAGAGAAGTGTGCATTTCTCTATGCAATGTTATTTACCAGCCAACCCCATACTGTCTGTCATGCACCTGAGTAAACAGTCCAGGTTTCCTGCTATCATTATTGCTATTATTTTCAGCCAGTGCCCCTTAAGAAAAGACTGAAAACTTGAGCCCAATGGTACTGCTATGAGATTAAAAAAGAGGGCAGTCAATTTCCTGTATCTCAGCAATTATTGAGGTTAATTCAGCACTTTCTCACTCAGACCACTATTTACCCACTCACATACCACACAGTCTAGGCACCCTATTATCTTCTCCTGCCGTGTAAAAGAGAGTAATTTCCCATCTCGAGCTAAATTTGGGCTCAAACTGGTCCACCAAACCTGGCGGCTTCCCCTCCGAGCAGCTTGTCAGTCGTCGTTGCCAAAAAGCCGCAGCATGTCCTGGAATCTGCCCGAGCTCCTGCCTCACTGCTCACCAGTGAGCTTTTTAGCCCACTCCTGTTTCCCCTGATACCGTGTGGTTAACGCTCCTGCCTAAAGGTGGATGTGTTTTTAGCATGCTTTAACACAGCTGAGACTCTATGAGCTAAACTCATCCGTGCAGGCAGGCGTGCTGGAAGAAACCACAGTGTGTCCAAGGAAATCCTATTTAGTGTATTATTCAAAGCACAGAATCACAGAATGCAGGGCCATTGTGTGTGAAGTAAGCTAACCCAATTGCTATGAGCAGAAAAAGGAAACTGGCCTTTTATTGTTGCCTCCCCTTTGGTGATTTTCCTACTTTTTTAAAAAAATAAGTCTGAGACACTCTTTTATATAACTCCAATCCTCCTGTGCAGAGAGACTGGCTCAAATCAGGATACCATGAAATGTTTCCATTGGTGCCAATTTGACCTAGAAACTGGAAGCCTTTTTATTACTGCAGTTTATACTTTAATGTAACTAATGGTTCAATGACTTCTGTTTGACATAAGGAACTGTCAAAAAGGGCACATTTAAATGCGTCCATGCTGGGAACAGTGGAGGATCAAAGCATTATGTTTTCAGGTTATCATACATATGGCTGTACTTACAGATCATAGCTTGTGGGTGTGATGTCTTGAAAAGCCCCTGAGGGATTTTCATTAAACTTTGACCACATGAACACATGGATTAAAGGATGAATTGATCAGATTTTGGTGGCCATAGGTCAAGGTCATGGAGTGTTGTCCTTTGCTTTTGAACTGGATAACATTTTTATTCTTATTTGTTTGCTTTTAACCCACCTTGTAAGGTGATCTTGATCTTTACTTTTGACTTTATTTATAGGAATAGCATTGAAACAGAGCCTAACAATCATGTCCCACCACCAATAGCAGTTAAAGACCTGGAAATTGTTACCATAAAAATACATCAGAGTCAGATTTATTTATCTCCTGTTGTTTTTTTTTTTGTTTGTTTGTTTGTTTTTTTGACAAAACAGATTTAAAAAATCGTGCCTCTTCTTGATTTTGATTGGGAGAAGTGACAATGATGAGTGTGGCACTGTTCCAAAAACTAAGCATTTACAGTGGACAGTGCTGGGATTACAGCAACCAAAAGCAGCTGACACTTAGGGTGTTTTCAGTGCAGGATACTGAGCACAGAATAAGGCATGAAGACATTGTTTTATTATTATTATTATTTTTTAAAACAAGTTTCTGCAGGTGTATACATGCCAACTTAATTTCGTCTTTAAAACACTTCTTACTGTGTGCTCACCACACAGTCTTTTTAGACGGGTCAGTATGCTTAATGTTTTGCAAATATAGCAAATGTCAGTAATAAATCATAAGTACAACATAATGGAATTGTATTCTGTCCATTAGCAGAAGCTCGCTGTGGACATTGTACCTTTGAGGAGACATCCAGACTAATTCATCCTCCCTGGTGGTTGTTTATAAAGCTGGTATCAGCTTTGACACCCTCTTCTGAAGAAGGATTGACATTGACCGACAAAGTAGTTTTCAAAAAGTTATTATGATTTTATCACTTTGCTGTGAGGTAGATATTTTGTGGAAAATTTACTTTTGAGTATTTAGGCAGATATAATTAGAAATCAGGTATTAACCATCCCACAAAAGGTGAATAGACCAACCTAGTCCTTTGGTCTTGGTCATCCTTTTTCTGAAGAAATAAAATCTGGTCTGTTTAGTTTTTAGGCTTCTTTTGACATCACAATCAGTCATTGTAATGACACCCACCCCTTGCCTAGAATCTCCACCCACAGCCGTGGAAGGATACAGCTGTACTGATGTCGGCACACCCCTGAGAAGAGAAGGGCATTATGTGAGATAAAGCAAATTTGCATTTTGTAGAGACTCACACCAAAAAAGGACTGTTCTGATAAAGTTTGTTTAGGGCTGGTTTAAACAGGGTCAAAAATATCTTCTGGTAAGTTATGTGTTGTATATTTTGACCAAAGTACCTTACAAATATTTGTATAGACCTTAAGAGATTGTGTTTAAGAGTGGGGAAAGAAAAATAAAAGATGTGTGATATTTCTACTGAGGTCTAAACATTTAGTTTTTGTAAAATATTCATCACCTCTTGGGGGAAAATCTGTTTGCACCAGAATTCCACATGAGCTATAACCATGGTAAAAGCATCACAAAGAAATAAAAGCATATATTGCATAACTCATATGGATGCACCAAGTTGTCTGAGCTCATCTTTGCATTTTCCCTTTTGTGCATTGCAATTCTCCCCATCCTGGCATGAGTTATAGAGAAATTTTGCCTCTTGCAGTTTTATTGTGTGAGAGTTGGAGGGTATCATGTAACTAAGATATTGACAGGAACAAATTATCCTCAATCCCGCTGTTTTTACACCTATAATTAGCCCAAGGTCAATCAATACAGATGCCATCCCCAATGTTAATTATTCATCAATTTCCATTTCTGCTTATAGCTGTTGTACTGATGAATAGGTCTCTCTGTGTTTCAGTGTACTCTGGACATTTCACTCATCAATTTATGGCTTACCTCTGCAACACATTTGCATTTTTGATATTTACTGCCCCCTGCCTTGAGAGTTCATTGAAAAATTTCTAATTAAAAGCAACATGCAAGGGATTTCAACTCATATTTCCATGTATTATAGCAATGTGGGTTGGAATATTTTTTAATATTTAAAAGTTTGGTGTTCAGTATGTCTGTATTATGTCAGATATGAGCTGCTGTCAGAACTAGTGTGTGATTGTACAGTTTTGTTTTGTTTTTAATACCTTTAAGTCCAGATGTCAATGCATACGTTAATACTGATGTTTTGGTGTATTTATCAAGTGTAACCAACTTGTTAAAAAATTGCTTCAGGAAGTTTTACCTTTCTGAGAAGCATCTGTTTACAAAGCCTTTTCCCCCAACGGTATGCTTACCCTTGGGATGGGACACAAAACCAGCTGTGTATGAAACTTCCATCTGTGCTTACATTAGTCAGGTCATGGTTTGTTTAGCAAGAATGTGTCGCACTCAAACTGCTCAGGATCCGTATCATTTGTAGTACACATTAACTGCTCTGTAGTATCCTCTAGAAAAATAAACATCATGTATCAAAATCAAATTAAATACATACATAAATGAAGTCAGTGTTGTGTGAAGATTAAAAGCAACTTTGTTTATTTAGTCTGACTATGTTCAGTGATGACTAACATAGGTTGGCTGTAATGTGACACACAAATGCACATCCAAAACACTTTGCATGTGGGAGCAACATAACTGCATTAGCTGAAAGTAAGACACAAACAGCAACACCAATGCAAAAAGCCACAATGCAAATGAAAACACCTACAATAGTGACACAAGCGCATCAACACAGATGCAAGCCAAGCCCCAAATGCAATACAGCAATGTGAAAGTATCTTTAACACAAGTGCAGATAACACAACACTGCTGCAAATGCAAGAACACAAATGCAAACAAAGCCACAATACAGTTGCAGAAAACCAAAACACATTAAAAAAAGCCACAACACCTATTCAAAGAAACGCAACACTTATGCAAACATGACAATACAATCCTGAAAAGCCTAAACACCACAGCAATTACTACACAATAAATTCAAAGAGAAAAGTCACAATGCAAAATATTGCAACAGGATTTGTAAAAGCCACAACATGAATTCTAAAAGCCACAATACAACTGCATAATCAAACACGGCCATGGCACAATTGCAAACCACAACAACATGAGTGAAACACTACATCAATTAAAAAGCAACAATATTGATGTTAATAGCCACAACATAAATACAAAAAGCCACAACATGAATTCAAAAAGCTGCAGCATATCTATTATCCAACATCAGAAGTCCACAGCACAGCTACAAACAGCAACAATTTGAATGTAAACACGACATTAATGAAAAAGGCATAATATGAATGCGTAGTAGTCACAACATAAATTCAAAAAGACACAGTATAAAAAACCACAACACCATTGCAAAATGACAGGACAGCAATGCAAACATTACAACACCATTGCAAAAAGGACCAATGAAGATACAGCATCAGGAATACAGTGAGCCCAGACTCTGATTGAAAAAGTTACAACAGGATTTCCAAAGCCTGGACAAAACAACATAAACCTACATCACAAGTGTTCAAAGCCACAATATAGTTGCAAAGCAGCAACATGGATGTAAAAGAGACAGATACCACAAGGCAATTGAATAAAGCCACAACATAGATACAGAAAAGCAAAAACTTGAAAGCTAAATTCAAAACATGCCTACAAACAGCACAACATGAATTCAAATACTACAACACAAATGTATAAAGTCATTAAAATTAACACAGTTTCTAAAACCCTTATATGTAAAATAAATAAATAAATAAATAAATAAATAAAAGCCAACAACACAAATTTCAACTTCAATGCAAGCAGAACAACATAAAGAATTTTAACAAGATTGTAGAAAGCCACAACATTAATGCACATAACACCACACAGTGGGAGAAGCCACTGCATTAGTAAAGACAGCCAAAAGCTGCACCACAAAAGCAGAAAAACCTTTATCAACACTGGAAACAAAACAAAAACATAAAAGCAAAATCCACAACATGACTTAAAACAGTACAACATAAATCCTAATATTACGAAACAAATGCAAAAAGCCACAAAACAGATGCAGAGTTTAACAACACAAATGCAAAATGCCCTCCAAACACCTCCAGAAAATCACATTTTCAAAAGCATATTAATACAGAAAGCCACAACACAAATGCCAAAAGCCATAAAACATTCGAAAACAGTCACATGCAAAAAACCACAACACCAATGCTAATACTCTCACATGTGGAAAAAAACAGTTGCAACAATGCTTAACACTAATGCAAGCACTAAAACATATTTGCAATAACCTTTTAAGGTAATTGCAACAAGACATGCAAATATGACAAAACAAAAGAAAAGACCCGCTGCACTAGTGCACAAAGTAAATACCTAAGTGCAGAAAGCCACAAGCAAATGCAGAAACCAGTGCACACAACACAACATTTATGCATTAAGCAAAACAACAATGTAAGAATAAAGGCCACAGCACTAACTCAAAAAATCACAATGTGAAAAAGCCAACGTGAAAGCAAATGTAACATTAGCGCAACAGCCAAAACAAATGAATCAACCATGCCAACATTGAGGCATGAAGAAAAATACTACAAAACAAAAGTAGTCTGCCCTATACATGTAAAAACATAACACAAATTGAAAAGCCACAACATGAGTGGAATGCCACAACACCAAAACAGAAATCCAACCTGATTTTAAAAAACCTATAACACCAACCCAAAACAGAGATGACACCAGTGCTATCATTACAACATGATTGCAAAAAGCTTTAACACAGACTAGAAGAGTGGTGAGACACCCAAAAGCCAAAGCCTGCTGTGGTTATGTTGTAAGCATATTTTTAGCTGGAAAAAAATAGTTTGCGCTTTGTACATGAAACAGTTTTGATCAAAGTTCGGCCCCAAACCCCATTTTTAATAACATTCAAAGCTTGGCACCGTGTGAAAAATTGTCCTAAAATGTGTTCTGTCTGGATTTCCAGGGTCTGGAGAGGATGTTTTGTATTTTGTTCACTGCAGTCAAGCCATCTTGAGACCTAATGGAGTCAGTATCAAAGTGTTGACCCTTCTGTTATCCATCTTTGATTTTATGCCTGAATAATAAATTATTTACAGGACTGGGAGTCTCTCAGCAGAAACATCTTTCCAGCAGCTTGTACTTTCAAAGACTTTAAAGGGACAGGTGCTCAAAAGAGCAAACAGCATTTTTTTCCTCCAAAAGGAAACAAAATCTGCTTCTCTCCCTCTCTTCAATTAATATTTCACAGCTTTTGCCTTATGAGGGCTGCATAGAGCAAATCCATATTCAACAAGATAAACAAACTATTACTCACCAACTGCTAAGTTTGGTGTAAAAAAATAAAAATACCATGATAATCAGAGCCATATAACACCATTAACCCTTGCAACTTCAAGCCATTTCCTGCTATGATAAGTCTGCCTTGATTTTTTTCTTAGTAATAATTCATTTAAACCTCACCCTTTTAAGTACAATCAAGTTTAGACATTGCTTTTTAGGGGTAACTGAATGACATTCAAGGAATGTTGGTCCTGGCACAAGGAAGGAGTGATCGGATTTTGGTGATGATCTGAATCTGAATATGGATCCAGGATTTTTTTTTCAAGGATTTGTTAACAGTTCCAGATAGGGCAGTTGGCCACATTTTTGACAGTAACTTACTTGACAATGTTGGAAATGCCTTGGTTGAGGTTTGTTCTCTCAGAGCACCTCTAGCTTTCATGGTTGTTACAGGATGTGTATTATTCTGGAGAACGTGATGACTGAACCACCACATAAGACACAGCATGTTTATCATTTCCATAAAAACAATGTATGCTACAAAGACTGCATCAGGAAGCAGAACCTTCTGCTCAATTTTCTTCATTCTTACAGTATGTCTTACTTCTCTTTTGTGCTGGTTACCCATAACTGACCTCATCTATCTTCTGGCTGCATTTTGTGTTGCCCAAGCTCCCCACAAAATATGTAGCTCCATCCCCAACCTCCGTAAAGGAATAACCAAATTAGTCAATTTTTAAATCAAATATAAATTCACTGACAGCTCCACTTGCCTTCACTGTTTACCTATTATTTTGAACTGGGGACTCTTAAACAAAATAAAGATGCCACTCCATCAAGTGTGTTTTCTAAATGGTAAACAGTCATTTATTTTGTGGATGTCTTTCACATAATGAGAGGGAAAAGTTCTTAAAATCTGGCCTCCTGGTTTGCGTCCTGAGTGATCCCACAATAATTTGTTAGTGGCGTAAAGCCTGAACCAGGAGGTCCACTTTTTAAAGCTTTTTTCGTTATCTTGCAAGGTTCAACCATCAGAAGAATTTTAGTTAAGTAAGTTATAAATATAACTTATGAAGTACATATTTTATCAAGTAGAGTCCCAAGTTCAAATAGGAAGTAAGCAGAGGTGGTGGGCAGAGGCGACAGCTTGTCAGTTCCCTCTCTTTATCTTTTGTTAGTGTTTAGGTCATAAATCCTGATTTTAAGGCAACTGCCTCGCAGCCATAATTTGCCTCAAACCAGATGTAAACAACGCACATCGAATGATAAATCTGTATGCATAATGTGTCAGCATATAACAACTTAAAATCACTCAGCCACCATGACGTGTGAACACATACAGCTGAGACATGTGGGCGTCAACCTGCAAAGCAGTAGTGCTGGGGCTTTTAAGGTTAGCAACACTTTGCTTACCCACTGATGCTGTGGTGCTCAATTTAACTGTGCTTTTAATGTTACAGTTTAAATGTGTATATGATGTGTATGGCTTGATTCACTCTGGAGGCATTTACTTGTGTGATGGCAGTAGTGTGTGCCTGTTTTCATTTCAGCGAGCATGATATCAAGTCAGAGCTATCAGGCTGTTAGCATGAGCCACATGTCTCAGGCGTGTTTCCCACTCTTGAAAAGGAGACTTGCCTATTTTTTTCATGGTCCGCTTACATTTCTTGCCAAAAACAGACAGAAAATGACAAATAGAGAGCCAAATTTACCTTAATCCAGCTGGTGTGTGTGTCCACAGCGGTGAAATATGTCACAGAAAAGACATAACCATCCAAATATTCTTCTTCTCTGTGCCTCTTAAGGTGAAAGCTCAGTTTGGTTCATCTGTGGAGAAACTCCCCTTGTTCATCAGAATGATTTTATTCTGAAGGTTTCCCAGGTCAGTTATGCAATAAATTGGGTTCCCTATGGGGAGATTTCTTGTGGTTCTCCCTTAACTTTCAACAGAAGCTTACTGGTGGTGTGATATACATATACAGAGAGAGGGAGAGCTGTGGCAGCAGGGAAAGACACTTAGGACACAGGATGTGAGTGTCCAGCACATCAAAGGCACACAAGCAAAATGCTTCCAGTGTGGAATATGGCACTTAAAATTTTTGTTTGGAACAATCCTATTTTTTACCAGTATGTTCCTTAGTTAGTCCAGTAGTTATGAGGAAGAACCATGTTGAGACTCACAAACCTTAATTTTTTGTAAAATATCTTTGCATACACAATGAAAAGCCATGGGTTGAGAGTAGAGTTTAAAAAACAAACCAAAAGGGTAAATAAACACTTTATGCTTCATGATTTAGTTCTTGCTTGCTGTATACACCCAGATTCATTGATCCTAGTTTAAAGCCAAAGCAGCTCTACAAAGCCAACAGCTGGCCTCTGCTCTCTGTCCCATTTCAAACTCTCTTCAGTCAGAGGAGAACAGAGGGCCAGTTTTGCTGCGTGAAAATGATGAAATGAACAACAGAGGGAGCTTGTACAGTAAAAGACCTTTTTTACTTTGAAGAAATCAGACAGTCACATGCACAGTTGTCTGTTCATGTCAGTATGTTTCTCCACAATGCTTTCTTTTCATGTGGTCCAGCCTGAAAGCAGCTGACCTTCAACGAGCCATATCAGACATATGCCAACACCTTGATGCTAATTTCCATTTAACCCTCTTTTTCCAAGAACCAAGTCAATATGGTTGCCAATTTGTTAACTGCATACTAATTATGCCTACCACCTGCTGTTCTAATCACCAGCTTTGTGTGAAATAGTGTAGGGATGTAAAACCTCCTCTGTGTTCTGATCAGAATTATCTGGTGGAAATGTTGCAATAACTTGGTCAAGTTGTGAGTAAGTAAGTGAATTAAGACTCGCTGTCATGCAAGTACCCGCAGGCTTTGTAGTCACTGAAACTTCATTTTAAGTGAAAAGGTTTATTATGTAGAAATTTTAGAAAGGTAGACATTTCATTTCGGAGTGAAATGTCAAAATGTTACTGAAAAAATCACTAAACTTTGTCACAATTATTTTTGGTGGAGTAATTACCCAAAATCCATTGCATTTACTTTATCCAAAAAAATGGTTTAGGCTTAGAGACAAATATGACCAACATGCCTGTACAGTATAATTATTGTATTGTATGAAATGCTGAGATAAGCACTATCATGAACACAAATGCTGGCACAGTCACACATAAATATACACAACATTATGCTGTTACAATTTTGTTTACATTCATTCTGGAATTTAAGGAAAGTGACATCATTTAAGCAATTAAATGCCATGCAAAAAGACAGGTATATCTCCTTTTACCCACTGAGAACTAGTATCTGACCGCAGATACTAAAGAGGGCAAACTATCCTCCAGAGGGTGTGTCAACAAAACAGTTAACTAATGTGCTCATTTGATGGAAGGTAAATACAAAAAATCTGAAGGTATAATGAATACTTCTTAAAACTTTTAAAGGCTGCTTTATATATTAAAATACCTCTTTGAATCTACAGTTTCTAATTTATAACATTGATAAAATAATTATAAGTACCATAGTGATGTACTTCAGATTTTTTTGTGGGGCAAAGCAAGACAAAATGTGCTGAGGAACTGATCGCATACAAGGTTTATTTTGTTTGTTTTTTTTTAAAAAGTGTAGAAACCAGCAATAAAAACAATAAACACAAAAAATGTCTTTGAATACTTAAAGAGGCATTGTTTTAAATTTTGAATATTACAGTTTGGAAAAAATGACTAATTACGTTTTACAGATAAGCACCCATATTTTTCCAAGAGAAGAAAGAAAAAAGATATATAACACTTAATAATTTTATATTTAAAACATTTCAATACTTTAATGGCGTTAAAGTCTGCTGAATCAGTTGATCAACTTTTTATACTTCATAAGACCTGTGGACATCCTTTCATGGATGTTTTTCACTCAGGGAGACAAACCTGTTAAAGTGGCGACTGAGCAAATTCACATGCTATGAAAGGAGCCCACTGAACAAACCAGGAAGCCCACTTAAACAGGTTTTGATCTTTTTGTGTGAAAATTATCCATGACAGAAAAGCTGATTTACTGTTTTTAAAATAAATCTTACAAGTAAGTAGTAGAGGTAGGCGGAGCTGACAGTGTATCCCTTCTCTTCATTTTTTGTATTGCTGTGATTAAGAGCCCAGTTGAAATACTGTAACAAAGAGATATTTGCAGCTAAATCCCAGGCTCTGAATTATTCATTACTGTATAGTAGCATGTGTAACATACATTACTTTATATAAATACAGAATGATAAGTAAAGACTGCAGCTGCAAAGACGTGTTTCAGTGTACTGCTCCTCTGATACTTTCTTCTCCTGTCAGAAACTCTGCCTCAGTAAAAGAACAAACTGACCAGAGCTTTTTGATTTCCCATGTCAGCCATTACACTGAACAGCTCAAAATTCAGAGAATGATAACAGCTCCTGTCTATGAGAAACAAAAGGTCCAGTCCCTGAAGCTCCAGTACTCTCTTTGTCCAGCTGGGTTGGACTCTGAAATTCTGACTGCAGAATATATTTCATATTCCAAAAGTAATGGCCAGGGAGTTGCAGACTCTGGGCTTTCAGATGTTACCTTGGCCCTGACTTCTAATACCATAAAAAGAGAAAATTCTGCCTCCTCATCGCATTTAGCACCCAAGCCCTCTCATTGCTGCCACTTTAAGCATCATTGTTTCCACTGTAAAATGTTATATTGTGAGATAAAAAAACATGTTTCTTCTCATAAAAACATCAACATGAAAATATGGCAAAAAAAACTAAAAAGATTAACCCAAATTCTCTCCCAAATTGTAACCATTCTAATGGCAGCAGCACCGCAGCCAGCAGACCCAGATTTATCCAATATTTATACTCCTATCATTGACATGGCCATCTCAATGCAGTTCTCAGGGTGATCATTTTTTTGCTTATCTAGTCTGGGCCCATGATATTTCTCTGAAAGAATGGCCTTCACCTTAACCTACATACTTCAAAATTGCTTAAGCAATGATTTTCAGACCTTCATCATTAAATTAGATTGCATTTTTAAACATGGTGTTAGTTATTAATGGCTTTTCTCTTTATTGTATAACCTCAACTAACTGAGATGCCTCACATTACAAAACTGTGTGGGTTTACTTGATGACTGCAGGGCAACAAACAGTAAATCACCAAGCTTTGTATTTTAATAAATTGTGGGCAACAAGTCCAACCCACCTTAAGCAAGTATCATAAGATACAGTTTATTAGTTCTAGAATGAAGTTGAAGCCAAAGCTGATGCAAGGGTGAATTTTGTGTCAGCGGACACTTTAATCAAATTTCACAGTGATTGCATTTAGCCAAAAAGCAAATCGATATATGATGATATATATACACCAATATCACATTTGACATGTCACTAATAGGGTCATCATCTTGCGGTGCAGCTGTATCTACCTGATTCAATGTCTGTAATCAGACAGATCCCTGCCAACCTCCAATCTACGATCTTGTGGCACAGCCTAATCAGCGTCCTCTGAGCCGGGAAGTTTAGAGAACAACGAGCAAGATGACAGCAGGAAGTGATTGCTACAGAGATTAGCATAGATTTTAATGGGTTCAGTGGCAGTTTTATCGAATTTGGACAGCATTTCCCTATTTAATGAAAAAACAAATAACACTGAAACCATTTATTAATAGGTAAGACATTTTTGCTCCACTTTTGACATAGTTTGAGTGAGTTTGATCTACAAATTGGTTCATGTTTTGTATTTTACACCTTGGCAATAGCACCCGCCTACTCCATTATCTGATTGTCCCATAGTGAATGCAATTGATGAAATGATCATCCAGTCACTTGCCAGATAATGCTTTTTAAAGGCTCTGGCAATACCCAAACACTTTCTTTAAGCTCTTTCCCAGATAGACTGAAATATAGTGAATGGTCCATCTGGTGTGTCAGGTTAGTTGGGTCAGGCATACAAAAGAAAACAGATTTTGTTTTTAAACAAAAAACCTGAGTCCTTATCCACTAGGTGCAGAGACATGGATCCAACTCTGGGATGCTGATAGCAGAGTATGTCTGCACATCCCATGGACAAAGGCCCCTTTAACACCTAACACACCGATTTATGATCATAACGCCGCGTGGTTAAAAAATGACATGGCTTTTTGCTTTTTTGTCAAAGCTGTGCAATACGCTTTTTGTGTCTTGATTGTTCCATGGCTAAATTTGACATGCATGCATGGAAAGTAATGATCAGTTATCAGTTGCGAAAAATTATTTAAACTAAAAAGTTTAGACACAACCCATAACCTGATGCCACACTGACAGGATTTATTCTAGACTCTCTGCCATTAGTATTGGCCTTTATGAGTTTATGCACATGGAGCTGCTGTAGAGCTGGTAGTCAGTTAACCATGACACAGCATACTTTTTAGCTCCCGCTCCTTTTATTCAGTAACCCCAACATGATATTAATTTCACTATGAATAATTAATGAGGGTGCTTTCACACCTGGGTTGTTTGGGGATCAGTCGTCTGGAACAAGTAGGCGTTCTTTCTTTGGCGTACTTCATTTGGTAAGAGAGCACAGCAATCAAAGTGGAATAAACAACCCAGCATGTCGCCATGGAGAGGTAGTCTCTCAGCTTGCTTCTCTGGAACCCTTGAGCAGTTTGTTTACAGTGTAAATGCAATCAACCCAGCAACCTAAACAAACAGGAAAAACGTGTTGACCCTCCAGTTGTAGAAGTACATTTTTACAGTCAGCAGCCGTAGTAATAAAAATACAGCTGCTGAGCAATTTAGATTACAGCTTTTCAAAGAATGTTAAGGGTGATAAAATGATTTGTCATTCAAAAATGTTTTACACTTGCATGGGCACTAAATAGCCCCAAAAACAGTGATGGGCTAATGTTTAACCCACGTTTTATCAGCAGGGCATCACAGGACTCAACAAAACAGCTTCTATCGCTCCTTTAGTTCCCAGGACTTTGTCCAGTTTGTTGAAACAAGAATTTATCATTTTCATTGTTTGTACCCCCGCCTCAACAATGCTGCCATCTACTTTTTTATG
The DNA here is from genome assembly GCA_037902135.1 of Cetoscarus ocellatus. Classification (NCBI taxonomy): domain Eukaryota; kingdom Metazoa; phylum Chordata; class Actinopteri; order Labriformes; family Labridae; genus Cetoscarus; species Cetoscarus ocellatus. The sequence continues at coordinate 911,039 of JBAMNC010000385.1, read as the reverse complement.
TCCAAGTCAGAGTTGTCTTCTAACACTGCTATAGGTTTTACGTTGTCAAGAGCTACTTGGTGACCTATTTAATTACAGCTGACTTTAAAGTGTTAAAAGCCCCTCCTGTTCATACTAGGAGTTTGCTAACTTTTGTGTCATGAGGGTGCCAAATATTTAATAAATATGCTTAACTGAAAAAATGTTAATGATTCTTCTGACAGAGCAGCTTTCTAATAAGCATCCCATCCTGCAAAGTGTGACCAGTGAACATGGCATTTGTTTGCCTGAACAGTGGTGAAAACAGACTTGAGGGTACGCCGTCCTTGGTGTGTGGTTTGTCCCACTTCACAATGTTGCAATGTGCGAACAAAATGAGCTAAAGTAAAACCACAACAATGATATATTTTATTATCTGAATCAGAACAAAGCAAAGAAGCTGTTGGTGTGAAAGCACCTTAAGAGACAGATGTGACTGTTGTGAAAATTCATTTTATAATACATGCAAGCAATTTAGTAAGCTAAGAGTGAGATGGAAAGTAAAAGAGAAACATTGCAGTATTTAATATCTATTTAATTCATGGATTAAAGGCTATGTCCACATGAAGGCAGGTATTTTTCTCCTGTGTGTTTTTTTTTTTTTAAATAATGCTGTTCACACTTTTGAGTTTTTAAAAACATTCCTGGCAACACAAAAAGATGTGAAATGCTTTTTATTACGGTATTTGTGATTTGCAACTTTTTTTTTAAATTTCTGTGCCAGTGCAGTATTTTTTTCATATGTATTCCAACCACAGTGTGACTGGTGTTACGATTTACTTTGTGGCTATGTTAATTGATTTTAGCAGGCATTTTCAGTAAAAATTTCTTAATTTATTTCAATTCAAGACAAGTCTGATTATCCCTATCACATTTTGTTATTAATAAGCTTTTTGAGTATTCTTGTTCGTCTCAACATCAGCTGTAACCATGGCAAACATGGATGCAAGCAGCCATGGATCACCAGTTAAAACAGTCAGTTAGGAAACAATAACTCTGGGTCTAATCCTAAAGTGTGTTTTACAGCAGCATCATAGTGAGGGAGTGACAGAAAGTGTGTGTGTTCATGTAAATAGTCCAGTTATCAACACTGAAACAGCAACATCTGCTGTGGCATAGGTAAGCTACGGTGATAATGTCACAAAGAGTGACTTTAACCAGAGTAGAGGTCAGTGCAAAGTGTGACATTTTGGGCCCAAAACTCAGTTTCTCACACACAGAAGACGCCCTTAAGGTTTTAAAATCCTCATCTTGGCAAGAGTTTTCCAAAGTGTTTTTAATGGCTTAAAGCACAGTTTATATGTGGCCAGGAGGACAAAATGCACAGAAAAACCTCTGTTATTAAAAACACCCACCTACATGTGGACATAGCCTAAAAGACATTTAATAGCACCACTGTTGCTTTTCATGGCAAGCTGTTATGGGCATTTATAAAGTACATATTTTTTGCAACAAAGGGGGGCAATATTGTGCAAATTTGAATGATATTACCTTATTTACTTGCATGAAACTGCACTGACAAATCCACTTTTTTAGCAGAGCAGCTTGCTTGCATTTCATCTTTTGCTCATGCTTTATGGATTGCTATCTTTTCTCTGTGCTCTGATTTAGTGGCCATAAAAGCTGCTCAATCCTAAAGTAGATTTGGCCTTTTGGAATCACTCTGCAAGGTCAGAGTATATTTTCTTCAATCTGCACTCACAGGACACCGGGCTTTATGTTTCTAGGCACTGAAGTTATAAAAGCGTGGTGTCTCATTCGTCCTTTCTTAACCTTCTTTCATCTTTTTGTAAATTTCATTGCTGCGTTGTCTGTTCTTGTTATTTGTGTTTCTTTGAAAAGATGCTCTGCTTTTATTTTTTCTGTTTGCTCAAATACATTCTCAAATTGGGAGTAAGTTGTGTGAGTCATTCAACAGGACTGACAAGTCATTGGTGCGTGCTTTGGTTTGCAGCGCAATCTCCTCAAACTCAGTGAGTCAATGCAGATCACGTTGTTTTTATGAAATCGATTAAGATTGGCTTCGTTAATGGTCCATGTGTGCAGAGAATCACTGTTGTTAACAAGGATGTCAGCAGGGGCCAATCACAGTGTTTAATCATTGCTTCAGTGATTTAAAGCCACACTCCTGGTCTATTTATGTCAGTAAAGAACAACAGTGAAAAGCAGGCAGGTTGGAGTGAATGTGATAGCCCTAAACAGCAAGAAACAGAGTCTGGTATGACACATTAAAGCTTAACATCAGAAGTGCTGTCAAAGATTATGATAAGAAGTTTATGTATTGTGCATTGGTGATTATGTTGAGTAGATCTATGCTATTTAGGGTAAAATTTATATCTGTTAGTGACAAAAAAGATTCTATCACAAAACAACAGAGTGGGTCAAAACAACCTGAAAAGGTTGCAGGGCATCACTAAAGTGTGTAGCAGAATTGCTGTTACCACACTTAATAACCAGACTATGTTGTACCAGAGGCGGACTCTGAAGAAGGCCCAGTTAGTCTGTGACGATCGTAGTCATCCCCTGCATGATGAGTTCAGGTTGCTTCCTTCAGGTCACAGTTACAGTGTTCCTAAATTTAAAACCAACAGGATGAGGAATTCTTTGGTTCCGGCAGCCATTGTTCTGCTGAACAACTCTCTGTAATGTTGGTGCTGTATTTACTGCCTTTAATGGATTATTTATTGTATTTATTGTTGGTTTGTTGTCTGTGTGATACTGCTGGCTGCAGAACAAATTGCCCCTCTGGGATAATAAAGTTTACCTTGACCTTGACGTTGGGTCAACACTCTTCAGTTAGTAAGTACATAATATACAGTATGTATAGATATATATTAACATTATTGTATTTTTTATTTTTATTCCAAACCCAACATGATTTGAGTAAACACTGTGCCACAATTTGTGGCTTACAGTTCCAGTGACAAGAAAAAACGTATTTTAAGCAGTAGGAAACCCTGGGCAGAACCAGGTTCGTGTTGAACAGCCATCCACTGAAGCTGTGTTGAGGTTGTGAGTGGGCAGAGTAAGAGAGGCTGGAGAAGACAAAAGGACAAAAGTGAAAATCCATGATAGCAACATATTTATGGACAACATATTTATTTAGATTTTGGAGTCATGGGCTGACTGGAAGAATCAGTCAATCAATTAATATTTACCTGTGTAGTGCCAATTCATGACAAGTGTTATCTCAAGGCACTTTAAAATAGAGCAAGCTGAAGCCATGCTTGAGACAAAAGGAACAAAAAGAAAGAATTTATGATGTGACAAACTTATGGATGCCCAGACCATAAATCTGTCCTCATCACAAATGCCTCTGCCACATTTTGAATTTCTTCGAGGTTCACTCCTTGAGATGTTGCATCTTTTTTTCCCGAGGGTCCTCCTCTATACATGGTTTAAATGTGGTTATTATGGTGGTATTAGCAATAATAGCCATGAACAGAGAGGTCATTCTAATATTGATTTTGATATTAACAGCTGTAAACTTAGTTTCTAAAGGACTTGATCCTATCCAGTGCAAATGTGCAGCAGCATAGATACAGAAGTGAGGGAATAATTTCCAAATTTCCAGATATTTCCAGGTAATACTAACAACCATACTTAAAAAAATCACAGAATCCAAACTGAGCTTTCACAAAAACTTTAAAGTCATGTATTTATTTACCTGAAACTGGAAATATTCATATCTCTGCTCTCAGTCTCCTTTGCCTGTACACTAAAGTTAGTAGTATCATTTTAAGTTTTTGTGCAGGGCAGCAGTGATCTCAGGGACAGTAGGAGGGAGCAGAGACAGGGAAGGTTTGAGCTGCCTCTTGGACCCCCGCCCTGAGTACTAAAACAAAGGCTTGTGTTAGATTTTTGTCCTCAAAGTTCACCCTTAGCTCTGTGTGTGTGTATGAGTGTGTGTTTATATGTTTGCATTTATTTATGGACAAATGTTTGTTTACTTCTATAGCTGGGCTTACACTCAACTCTTGACACTGTTTGTTTGTTGCTTATGTTGTGATATACTGACTAAACACACTATTATTCTTGCATAAGCAGCAAATGAATCATAAATGGGTTTATTTTCTGTATGAGTGTATTTATTAGTTTCCCTCCTCCCTGCCTCCAGCTCATCTGAAATATTCATGTTGGCAGTAACTCTGTTATCAGAGCGGACCGTATCAATTTCACATGACTGTGTTTAAATTTTAAAGGTTAAGTAGAATAAGCTGGCACGCTCTGATCTGATCCATATTTTGTCATCGAGGCCAGGGTGCTTTGGGCCATCATGAATCAGAGCCTCAGCAGTGTGTGTTAAGGCTAACCAGCTTTGGTGTCTCCATGACAGGATTACCACATCAAATGCGTGGACAGTCTCCTGCAGTGGCATCCTGTTGGTGCTGGCCCTTTCATGTACCGTTAAGACCTGGGGCTTCGCTGTTTGCACTCCCCCAAATCCCCAGTGGAGCTAGGACACAGGGAGGACTTTGTGTGTCTGTGTGTCGCATGTCCTTTTAGAAATGTGGTGGCATGTACTTTGGATTCTCTACCTTGGCTGTTGCTGCCATCTATACACCCTTTGAATTATTTGTTGAGGCTGAAACTTTAATCAGAAACATCTTCAATGAAATCAACAAGATGTTCATCAGATTAAATTTTTTTTAATCTGTTCACCACTCTTTAGTCCTGATGTGGCAAAGAAGGAAATGGTGGCTGTTTAGAAACAGGGGAATCTGTTTTTCTATTCCTATCTGGATAATGCCAATACTTGTACAACACTAACAAAAAATCAGTAGCAATTTCTATGAAGCCCTTTTTAGTAATATATTAAAAATTTATAAGTTTACTTGAAGGTATTATATATTTGCACTGTGCTTTTAATTCGGTAAAATCGAGGTTATAAGCTTGTGTGATAATTTATAATGCTTCAAAACAGTAATCATATGTCATTGTAATGCTGCTGTGTGTAATTAGTTATAAACATACTTATAATAAGTTACATTGTGCATATAAATTTAAGACATTATAAACATCTGTAATGGTTATGACATTAAATTTGTCACACCATAAAGAATTTTATGTTTTACATTTGCACAGTCTACTGTTTAAAAGATTTTTTCAGTTACAGATTCATTTCAGTGTTCCACTTTTTACTGCAGCTTTATCTAGATCTTATTTTTGACACTGTCAGTATAACAATCCACCAATCTAATTTTTTATATATTAACTTTACTCCAAATTTAAACTCTTTTGTGTGTGGAAACCATTCACGTACTATATAGGCTCTTGGCCCAGGTTCGACTCCCAATTGAGGTCCACGTGTCATGTGTCTTTCCCCGATATCTCTCTCTTTCCTGAATCTATCCACGGCCTAAATACAATTCAAGTCCTAAAATGCCCCAGAAATATATTTATAAAGATGTCCTATGATTAATATCTGTTGAAAGGTCACCATTAGTTGTGTTTTTTGATGAGTTTAGGCAGGCAAATCTAGCTTTCCCATTAATTATCATAGAAGATCTTTGATTGAAAAGGGTTGGTGACCACTGCTGTTGAACCTTTATGGTTATAAATAAAAATCAGCAGACTCTGTCCTTTTGCCCTCACAATTTTGAAAATCGGTTAAGATTTGAAAAATGGTCTGACGTGTTGCCAGTTTGAGTCTAAATATCAGTTATAAGCAGTCTGGTATCCATACCTGATTGCCAACCTTATAAAAGGTTTTGGCTTTGTAATTAGACTTTTTTTTCCTTTTTTTTTTTTTACATTGTATCACCTTGCTTTCTTGGACAAAGAAAAAGTCATTCAGGAGGAGAAATCAGAAAATACAAGACAGCAGGATGTAAACTAGTAGCTTTAAGTGTGAAAACAGGAGTTGCAAAACATGATAAGAAAACTGTTTCCTTCAGAAGAAATGTTTAATTCTGCAACGGGATTAAAACTCTACAATAGGATTATGACAGATCCTACTCTGGTGTAGTAAATCCAGCGTAAGAAGTCTAATGAAATAAATGAGCACAAAGGAATGACTCCCATAACATATTTAAATCTCATTTAACAGTATCAAAGTAAATTGGTGACATCATTCCGAGGTGAGGAGGCTGTGTTGGTAGTGCAGGGATTAAGGAAAGGGGTTAGTGGTCCTTCATAAAAGTGCAAATGTTTTAATTGGATCACCAGACGGTTAAAGTCTATTTACTGCCTTCCAGTGAATAAATGTTTGAAACTCAGCGAGTTATAATTTCGAGAACAACAGCTGGTAGATGCAGATGTGTAACACTATTAAATATTAAGCATAGTGAGAAGTGGTTATGTAACTCATTGGATTTCCAGCAGCCTTCAGAAGTTAATTCATACTTCATGTGGTGCTTACACTATTCAGTTAGGTCTTTATTTAATGAATCACAAGAGACTGAGGCTAAAGCCCAGATAAGAAATGTTGCTGCCGACTGGGTTATAACACTAGGTGTGTGTGGAGCTAATCTGATAGCTCCTGTTTCTCTTTGTGGTGCGAGCCATCACTCCCACATCCTTAACTGACCGCCAGCCACAGCACACAGTGATTGAACTGACAGACTGTTACTATTGACAGCTGATTTAACTGATAGAGTCGTACTACTTCCCACATACATACACACTGACTGAAGTTTAGCACCAACAAAGAAGGAGATAATGACGTACTACATTATTCAGTTTTTCTCTCTGATGTTGGACGTGCTACACACACAGAAGCAGTCAGTGCAAAAAACACACATGCAAAAATCCAACCCCATGGACATCTACTGGCAGAGTTTTCACACAGAAGAGTATCCAAGCGTTTGGAGGTTTACTGCTTTGCTCAAGGGCAACTCAACAGTGCTGAGGAAGCAAACTGGCACCTTACCAACGACCACACCCTTTCTCAGACTTTGGTCCCCTACCAGGTCTTGAACAAGCAACAGTCTCTGATGTTAAAGAAATGAAGTCTGTAACACATCCCATGTCAAAAAGCACAGTTTTGCCACAGAGAGGAGTTTGTCTAAAGTTTAAAAAGATGTTGTAAATTGAGTGTATGTCTTTAAGAGTAAATATTCTAGATGGACAATATCTTTCGTTTGAAGAATCTTGGTTGTTTTACAAGTAAGACAAAGTAACAAAAACAACATATAATTGGGACTTTTTTTGTTTTTCTGATTGGTTGTTGTTCATTTTGAGTTTGTTGTTTTGATTTTCAGATTTGTTTCAGTATTTTCTTTGTCATTATGTTTCTTTATTGAATCAGTTTTTTTTTTGTTGTTTTTTGTTACTGTGTTTTTAATTTTGCTTTCAATTTGTTTTGGGTTTTCTGATTTGTTGTTGTGTTTTATCTATAAATGTTTTTGTAACTTGTTGGTGTGATTTTTGAAAAGTTGGTCTTTTTCTTTTTATTTGTGTTTCTCCATTTGTTTTGTGTTATTTGGTAAGTTGTTTTTTTTTCAATTTGTCATGTGGGGTTTTTAGTTTATTGCTGTGTTTTCAATTTGTTTTTGTTTTTGAGTTGTTCTTGTGTGTTTTGAATTGTTGTTTCACAATTTGCTGCTGATTTTTGATCTTTTTTTTGCTTTTATATTTGATGAGTTGTTTACTTTGTTGTTTTGTTTATTATAATTGATTTTTCTCATTTGTTGTTGTTTTTAATTTGTTGTCCATTTTTTATTCATTTTTGTATTTCCAGATATTGTTTTCTATTTGATTTATTGGTGTGCTGTCTTATAGGTGAATGTTTTCTAATATTAGATTTTTCCTTGTTGTGTTTTTTTGATCAGTTGGTGAGTGTTAACTTTGATTTTTTTTTTTTTTTTTGCTCTTAGGGTTTTCTATTTGTTGTTGTGTTGTCTAACTGTTGTGTTTTGTTATTATTTGTTTTATATGTTTCTTAGTCTACAGTTTGTGTTTCTAACCTGCAGACTGAGAAACATTGGTTTATAAAACTTGTTAATGCTGCTGTTTTCTTCAGTAGTTTTTCTTTTCAGGGTGTGTTTTTTATTCATCAGTATTTTTGAAAGTATATTTTAGCGTGTTGTTGTGTTTCCTTGTAAGTGTATATTTTTTTAAAGTTTTTGTTGTGTTTTTGATAAGTTGTAGTGTTGAAATTGTAATTAATGTTTATTTTGTCATGGCTTCTTTTTTCTTTTTTTTGTCGATTTTATTTTATTTTCCAAGTGAAACATTTTTTGTTTTGTTTGGGTTTTTTTGTGTTTTATCTTTTGTTGTCCTGTTTTCTTAATTGTTATTCTGTTTCTAATTTGTGTTGGTCAATAGTTGCCGACACATTTTCAGGTTCATAGTCAAATGATGATCTTTAACTCCTCTCAAATATAAGGTTCATATTTATGCAATTTTCGTCCTTTGTCTGCTCTGAATCCTGAGTAAAATTTGACAATAAAAGTTTGAACTTTGTGGGCCAAAGCTCAGGGTGGGACAGCTAGATTCTGCTCCAAGTAAACAAATATTTTTTTACTTTAAATCCATCAGTAATTGTTTGTTTTGGCAAATGGGCTGTAATATAACCGAGACTTCACATAAAAGCATTTGGCTTTGCATTAAATCAGAGGCTGTTTTTGAAATATATGGGCATAAAGTGCTTGAGACATATTTTTGCAGGCAATGCTTTCAGAGCTTTGAAAAATGCAGCAGCAGAAATTGGTTGGAGTCCAAAACAATTTACAGAAAATATTGCAACACTGTTGAAAGCAATAGAATTCACAGAAGAGGTTGTGACCTTTCAACGATGCTCCTTTTTGCCAAAACATATTCAAATGCTGACGCACACACACAAAGGAACTTACTCAGAAACACACATACAAAAACTCAATAAAAGCCTAACTTTTCCAAGACACCATCAGTCTTTCCATATCTTGTTTGATGAATATTGGATAGAACATGTAGATCTCTTTTAAGTTTGTTTGCTTTGAGTATTTAAGCTGATTTATTTTTTTCTTTCTTTTACTCTCTGGAGCTGTGCCAGTAAAACACACTTTCTTTATTATTTCAGGAATGTATTACTTTAGCTGAAGATCACTCTAATTTTCAAAGACTTGTCATTAATTTGTAAGAAAGAGGGGATACTGCTCCTTTTAATATTAAACCAGATTCTCTAGCTAGCCTTAGACTGTATTAAACAGACTTGGTTACAGTCTGTTCTGGATCCTGAAGGGGTGTTAGGAAGTTGTAGAGATCATCAAGCTAAAATTAAGGTAGAATTCATCTCTTAGATTGATTGGGAGATTTGTTCTGATAAGTGGGCATTCCTTGTTTGGTACATTACTTTTGAATGTTTATAAACACAGCAATCTTTTTCTGTTTTTAGTACAGATAACCACACAAAGCTCACCTAAAAGAGGTGGTCTCAACTTGCTTCTGGTCAACCCTTTGAGCGGTTTGTTTGAAGTAAGGCAGCAATCGACCAAGCAACCTACACGAACAGGGTGATGAGTTAGCTCATCACACTGCTTTAAGCAGCAGTTGTAGTAATAGTAGTGGTAGCATTATGACTACCACGTAACCAGGCTGAGAACAAAGTACTACTTAATAATAATGTTTAGGATCCCACAGAGTCATTTTCTGTGCTCAGGCACAGCAAACCATGAAAAAAGCACTGATACAAAAATTAATTTAGTTTCCCACAATATAGTCCAGCTCCAAGAAGGAGAATTTATCATTTTTTAAAGCTGTTCTTTATGTTTACACATTACTGACAGTCTCTCTGTGGACACTTTTACAGGTGTTACAGTGTAATATATTACCGTGCTCTCTGGTGTCCTCTGTGGTTCGTCAAAGATGCTGTCGAGTGGTAAAAATTTATCTTTGTCTGAACTGAGTTTGTTTACATTCATATCCCAAAGCATGTCCAGCACTGATGTATATGTTTAGCTGTATCATTCTTCAAAAGACATTTAACCTCCTCTATTAAACAACTACCCATTTTGTTGATAGCTTAGCCTACTAGCAGCCAAAGCAATGCTGGCTGTATGTGATGACTTAAAGCCAGCTTGCCTTTTTGTGTGATCTGTCCCTATTCAAAATACTGCATTAAATGTAGGTGTGATAACCACCTCAATCAATATAAAAAGATACAGGCTAAAAGGTGTAATTGGCATCTAAAGTGCTACAGCCCACCCAGCTGTCTGACAAGTCACCCCTAATTGTGCAAATGCAAGCATGACTCCTAACCTATTCTTTAAATGATAAGTATTTAGCCTGTAATTGTCCGATTTTATATATTCTCACAGTATTGGTTGTGAAAAAATTGCAGTGTACATGCTCACAGTGTCCCTCTATTTCATGTAATTCACAAAAAAGATGTGCAGTAGGGCTTGTAGCCTCCCTCAAATGTTGTAATATTTCACAATTGATGGGCTCGTCATTCAGAGCATATCAGGATGATTAGCTGTCTGTCAGGGAAGTCCAACACTGACATTCACAATTAACAAGTCAGTGAGAGGCAGAGTGTTAGCCAACTCACAAAAAATATATGAGGTGGATTTTTAACTCTAGCTCGAGTTTTGAACTTTGAGGTTGTTGGAGAAGTGGAAATTAAAGTGCCTCTGACTTCAGCAGCCTCATGATATTTGTCATCACTCAAACTGCTGCCAAACCACCCACTGATTTATTACAGAGAAGTTTTAAAAGGCTGATAACAATTAGTCTTGTGTACAGGGCATCACTCTGTTTTCAAAGACTTAGGGGGAATCCCAGTTCTACCCCTTAGCCCTTGTCTTACCCCTTACCCCTTGGTTTTGCGTGTTCACATCTAGTGAAGGGGCGTCCCAATTCTCCATAGGGCTAAGACGAAGGGCTGCACAGCCCTTGAAACAAAGACAGCCCTGGACCTCACTTGAAAGAAAGGGATATGAGAATTTACAATAGTACACTGCGCCCGCTGACAAGAAGGCAGAGCAGAGACTGTAGGAAGTGCATAATTATAAAAAATTATTAAATCTTCAAGTAAATATTTATCATGTTTTTAATTGTTGGTCATATTTTAAAATTTGTCATTGTAACGAGCTAGCTTTCACAGCTGTAGTTATGGTTATTGTCGCATCTGCCTACGACACAGCCAGCGAGCGGCTCTGGGTGATGACATAACGAGAATCGAGTGTTGTCTCGTTTCTAAGGGGCATGTTTTCACCCCTTCCCCTTGGCCCTCAAAACAGTGGGCCAAGGGGAAGGGGTAAGACGAAGGGGAAGGGCTGAGGGGTAGAATTGGGATTCACCCTTAGCCTGGTTTAGGATGACTTTCAAAGTGTGAACTGTTGCATACCAATGAAAGAGTTTGATGCCCTATTATTATTATTATTATTATTATCATTATTATTATAACATTTAGTAACATTTCTGAATTTACTTGTTGACAAAGGCTACCATAGGAAAAAAAGAAGCGTGCAAACCCAGGCTGAATGCCTGGAACTATTAAAGCCAAGAGTCATGTGAAGATGATCAAGTAACTACGTCCCAAACTTTGTTGTTCTGCTGGAAGTTTCCCTTACGTGCTGTAATAGCTCTTGTGTATATGTTTGAATCTTATCCCACTCGTGCCCTGCAACCCTGTGTGTGGTATAAAATGACTGTGCCAGACTACAGTATAGAATAGAGATGTAAAAGGTGATTGAGTTATAAATGTAATGTAATTATTTTAATTTTAGATTTCTTGGGTTTTTTCGGAAGTTCAATAGTATTTATTTCTACAAGTATTTTTATCTACAATTCAACACGGTATATCTGTAAACATTTCATTAATATCACACATTTGAATAACATATTGATTGAGCAGATTGTCTGACGAATAAATGATTTGATCACTTATTTTTAGTATGAGGATTTTGTGCTTTCTGTCTTCATAACTGTCACCAACAATATCAAACTGAAAAGTCAACACAATGTGCTTCTGTACACAATGAGTCCTCCACCCAGCCTGTTCACACATCACCCACTCAAACCTCTCGCTGAGTCCAGATGGAATCAGTCGGGGGTGACCGCTTGTGCCAAATATCAAGTCTGAAACTCCAACTCTGTCATGAGTGAATCACAGATGAAGACAATATGGATGGAAGTGCACCAAAGGGGGGTTAGAAGAAGAACCCCTACAGGCGTTTCTACAGCACTTCTCTCCTGATGGAATAAATGAAAAGAGAATTGTGCAACCACACAAACTTTTACTGCTGTATGAAAGTTGAAGATATGTTACAGTTATACACAGGGCCCGCTGTATTCCTGTTTGTTTTATCTTTCTGGTTTCCAGAGCATTTTCTTTTTTTTTTTTCCTTTTCACGACAAAAAGTTTAAATAATTTATTAAATCTGCCTCTTTGATTTTTTTTAGGTTTTTTCTGGAGTTTAAGTTTGAGCTCTTTGGATTTGTGGATCCTCTTCTTTGCCTTTGAAATACAAAATTATCATCCTGATGTATTTCTGTCCTGTGTTTTGGCCCATGGCAGGTGATAGACATCAAAGAGAAGCTGAAGGAGTCCAAACGGTTCTGGACCAACCTGCCGGACGACATCTGTGCCAAAGGCAAACTCACAGAACTCGACGAAGAGCAGTGCTGGAACAGCCACACGAAGGGCAGGTGAGGACTTCTGCTCCTTTTTAAACCCACCTCAGAGTCGCCGCACGCTCAGGTTATCACATTTTCCCTTGCCAGGGATTTAAATAACTGCAGTGTGTTCCAGGATTAACTCTCTCACTGTAAGCACAATGGTTATTGCTTATACGAGGAGCTTCTTTATAAGCTCTGAGGCTCTAACTCCCAGAGGACTGAGTTTCCAGCCCCTCTTATCATGGCTGCAGTGTATCCCCGAGCCGTGCAGTGGATAGGACTCTGAGTTGGTCTCCCTGACAGTGAACTAGAGACGCTGGCAGGAAAAAATACCGCCTCCCTCTTCCTCCTTTCCAAGAATTCAGAAATCACCAGATGGTGCAATAAAAGGCTTGTTAATTCTATTGTTTGTGCCAGCACCTTTTTTAAGTATTCTCTAAATCTGGGAGGTAGATCAGTGCCGGGAGATAACACGATGTCAGCAAAAGCCAAGAAAATATGAGGAGAGTGTTATGAAATCACTGGATTCTCTTATTACTTAACAGAAATTAAACACACTGTTATTTTTAATAATCTATTTTCATTACTGAAGATGACTCTAAAAGGAAATAAGAGCTCTTAAGCTCACAGGCACATGAGCTGTGAAACAAAAACAGGACAACAGTGATTCATCCCAGTCTTGCTAACACACATATCCTTTCCAACAAAAGTTTTATTTTTTCATACAGCATGTAATTTCAGAATGTTGTCTTTGAGAAAGCAGTATTAGGAATAAATAAACCTCCCTGAAAGGAAGGGCATTCATATTTGAGCAAAAGTTAGTGATGATTGGTCCCAGCGTAGTTTTGTTACCTTGCCAAGGACCCCATGCACACAATATAACACAAGCATACACAAGACACAGACTCACAATTAGACATATTGTCACATGATCAAATTAGAAGTGCTATACATACACAAATCTTTGCCTGGGAATTTCCAACATTGTCAAACCTTTGGCATTAGGCTAAACTACAATACAAAACAAATGTCTCAAATCTCCAGAGCCAGCCCAAACTAGTGTGGTACTCAGGCATGATTTCTGCCAGTGTTTCTTGTGTTGCACCCAAATGAAAAATGCATTGAAAGTAAGTGATGTTATCTGTACCTATTAATCAGACAAATGAGAAAACATGGACCTGGTAATCATCCATCTATAACAAACAAACAACAAAACTTCGAGGGGTGATTCATTCAGAACATCACCTCTATATTCTCCCCATTTTTCAGTTCTCATGTTTTTTCATCCCTGGGCTTTCAATTAGTTTGATTTCTCTGGCATTGCATTGGTTTAATGAACTGGATGTTTTAACTTATGGCCAGTGTCACTCATTCCTGATAACTTGTCTGCCATCCTCCCGCACAATAAGCAGGTAAAGAGCAGTGAGGCTGTTACAGTCCGGGTCATGTTTGGAGCAAGAAAACACAGCCTTCTTTAAAAGTTGATTAGTTTATCTTTTCTTTGCTTCTTTAATAACCTTAATAAATAATACTTTTAAAATAATGATGGTAAAATAATATCACTAAATGATTAAATACACTGTTCTGTCTTTATCTTAAGCATTTCTCATCACTAATCCAGGGTACTCCTTATGGAGAGCTTACCTAGTACAGCGGGCCCTGTGTCTTACATTGTGCTTACCTAGCATTTGCCTATGCTGCCTATGCCAAGGGCCAGCTTTGCACATCTCTATAAGTTATGAACTAATAAATTCCATTTTGCGCTAAAATGCATCAATGCAGTATCCCACCACAAAATATTGTGATTTATTGGTGTATCAATATTTTCGTTCACCCCTTGATATTTTCCATTTTGCAGCTAATGTAGCTTGTCATCAAAGTCTTTGAAACATTTGTTCTCAAATTTCACCTATTTTGGCATATTTTGAATCTTTAAAATTTAATGGGGCCATGAAAACCCTCATGAAACCATAATGTGAAGCTAAATTATTTACATCATCTTTTTAAAAAAAAAAATTCAAAGTGAACATTTTGTCTTACAGATATATTTCTTAAAACAATAAAATAAATTCACTAAAATCGTGATTTTACAAACTCTTTTCTTGTACCATTCATGTCTTTAAACAGATAAACCCTCAAATCCAGAAAACAAGCAGCATAGTTAGTAAGAAATGTAGTTGAATGTCACCAATTAATTAAACACCAGTTCCTTTCATCTGGTTTATCAGACAAAATAAATCATAAGAGGCTAATATGTAAGTAAAATCACCTGGTTGGCTTTGTTAGCCCTGAGACTTTAAGATTGTTATCCATCATTTCTAAACCATTCAAACTCAGGCTTTCATTCTTTATTTAAATGCAAATGACCTCTCACAGCCCACCAGCAGTACCCACACAGCCCATTAGAGGACCCTTGTGCTTGCACAGCAGCTGGATCCACCTGATTCAACATGTGTATTCAGACAGATCCATTTTGCCAAACTCCTATATCTGTGACCGTGAACAACCCAAAGCAGCATGGCCCAATCAGTGTCCTTTAGAACAGGCAGAGGTGGGAGCTACAAGTGAGACGACAGCAGGAAGTGACTGCTTGTACAAAGATAAGCATAGAAGCTTGCATATCTGAACCACGTTTCATGATGAAAAACAAAGAAGAACACTGAAAGCATTTTTCAATAGAAGTTATAGTTTGGCTCTACTTTCAACATGTTTTGGCAACAGCTTGTTCTACAAAGTGGCTCACATATTGTATTTTACACCACAGTAGTAGCACCTGTCTACTACAACATCTGATTGGCCCATAAAAAATGTGATGGACAGAACGATCATCCAATCATCAGCTGGATATGGTCTGAAAGGTTCTGCCCATTCCCAGACTCTTTCCCTGGGCTGTTGCCTTGATGGACTGGTGAAATATACGGAAATGTTCATCTAGTTCATTAGATTTTGTGCTTCCACTTCCATGATCTTTCTTTTACAGTATGTGTAGCAGACTCACTCTAATTAAGTTTCACTGATGCAGCATGGTTGCTTGATTAAAATCATCATGTAAAACTGTCTTACTTTTATTTCCTATTCTTTTATTGCTAGTCTAAGTAAAATTTAGTGATCATGGACATAGTTTGAATTTTAATGGTGCTTCCAGGGACACTCAATTGAAATCTTTTTGTGTTTCACTGTGTCAAGATATTTCCCTGAGGTAGTGAAAGAGGGTCTAACCAACCAGCAGAATAATCCAGAGGTGGATGTGGATATCACCAGACCAGACACACTGATACGACAGCAGATCATGGCTCTACGTGTCATGACCAACAAGCTAAAGAATGCCTACAACGGGAATGACATCTACTTCCAGGATTCCAGTAAGTCCTCTGATCTTGAAGTTGTTAAGTGCAGGTGAGGATAAAATGGTAATAATAGTTATTTGAAGTAAATTATGTAGAGAAAAGCTTTTTCTATTGATTTCTCTCACCTCATTCAAGTTTTGACTTCTAGCACACCTCTCACTGACACAAAAGAAACAGCCCGGCAGAAATAATATAAACTATTTTCTTTGATGTAAAATCTCAGTTGTCATTCATGTAGCAGCTCATCATACAAATCTCTGGATGCATCAATGCTGTGTGGCGCACAGAGTGACATTATTAGGAAAATAAATAGCCGTAGGTACGGTGACACAGACAATGATAGACAGCAGCGGCTATGCTTGGAAGATGTACAACACAAACACTGCCAAGACAGAAAACATTCTTTCTTCCTGTTTCTGTGGATCCCATTCAGCTGAGAATGCGGAGGATTCCACAGCTGAATAATTACTGCCACTAAATTTTATGCCTTAACTCAATTTTTTTGCTGTCATGCTTGTTTTTCTGTTATGACTTGTGCCTGCCTACATATCAGAGCCCCAGTGCTGGATGGACTCAAAGTGTTGCATAGGTTAATATCTCATAGAGACAAGAAATCAGCTACACTGTGGCACTGCAGTCTGCTTCTCTAGTAGAACATTTTACCTTAGACATGCAAACAGTTTTTTATGATAACTGCACATTTTTGCCAGTATCCTGAAGAACTCTTTCTTTTACTTTGTTGTCCAGAAAGACCGGTCATACAAGCATTCATGAAAATGAAAGGTGTTGCACCAAATCAATATATGTTAAAATCCCTTTGGTGCAAAGTGGTTTTTGAGGGTTGAGTCAGTCTGTTTAAGTCTTTCAAGTTTAAAATAAACCAGTAGCAAACTAGCTTTGCTTCCTGAAATGCTCCATATGGCTGGGACAAAACTTGGAAGAGTCTGAGGGAAAAGAATAAAACAAGACTGGATGAGAGGTTTTACATAAATATCATGATTTATAGCTTGGAAACATGTATCTGCATTAAAAAAACAAAGTGAAAAACAGTAGAGGAAAAGAAAAGACTCATAGCTAAACCAACTGAACTCTGTGTAACCCGATGAACTTCATCAACACGCCCACTAGCTTGCTATGAATGCCCTGGACAATTTCCTACCGTTCACACATTTCATCCACTCAGGCCTATACTCAGAGATGTGTATTGGAAGCTGGTAAAGTGTAATTGATGTTTATTTGGACTCTTTCTGACATTTACATTCTACCATACAGCCCCTTTGGGTAATGTCCAGATAAGTTTGGGTGAGTAGTCTATATGAGAAGAGAAAAAGACTGGGCAAGAAATTATTGGCTCTGTTTCTGCCTATCGTTACATCTAACCTATTCCTGCTTCATTTTCATGTAAAATTAATATAAGAGGGATTGTTGCTGACAGCTATGAGGAGGAAGCTGATAATGGCCCTCAACCTGCTTAGACTCTTATGTGACTTGGCAAAGAGGCTCTAAACATGACAGCTTCACAATATAGCCAAACCATGGTCAGGACGACCCTTCTACCTCCATCACCATCATTACACCAAACCAAATTATCCTCAAAAGAAACAAAAGAACATAATATGAAATGTTGAACAGAAGCAACACAAAACAGAGCAGATTACAAAATAATTTTTTAAATAGGTTTTGACAAGGCACAGAATCAGTAAGACACATTGGCTATCGAGACAGGCCATCACCATCAGAGCTGGCTGACATCCAACAAGTAGAGACAGAGCTCCATCTCCTCATGTCCTACCCCACACACGCAAAGTTTAAATACACAACAGACACTTATTCGTGTGCACTTACCATATATTGAGGCTCTCACCCCATACGGGTGGTACGGGTTTGAGTAGGCCCATTTTCCTGTGTGGCTTGTGCTACTCTCTCACTCCCTTTCTGACCCTATCCTCTCTCTCTCCACCATTAATATTGGCAAAAAGTCCCCCAAAATATCTTTAAGAAATACATTTATTTTTGTATTGTTAGCAACAAATTTAGTAAACTTTCATTTGTGTTTTGTTGATGCATAAGTTAGCCAATAAACATTGTGTTTTGATGCTACAAAGGCTAGCTTAAAACTTTTAAGTTGTGTTTGGTCAATGATAAATAAACCTTTATTATGAGTTATTTTAGTAAAATAAAGCACAAGCTAGAAATGTAGTTAGCAGTAAAAATAAAAGTTTAGATAAATATCAATCTCTGTTTTAGTTTTTTATTTTATGCTTTAGTAGAAAGTTTCGGTATTTTAGATCTAATAAAGGGAACAAGTATCCAAAATAAGGCGTTCAAAAGAGATATAAATACAGCTGGTAAAGAACTGCTGTTTTCATAGTTTTATTTACTATGACGGACATTTGAATACTGGAAACTAAAAAACACACTTTCAGAAATAAGTTGTTTGTATTTTAAAAATGTGAACGTTGGTGTAACCCTCCTTTAAGATGGCTGGCCTGTAAGTGGCTCCCGGTCTGTTTGAATTCGATATTCTTGCTTCAGAGACTAGCAAACAAAGTTAATTAATCTTCCTTTGTTGCTGTTGAGCAACTCAACAAATGTCCATTCTGTGTTACTTTTTTGCTCTGAGCTATCAAACAAAAATGTGCTTTTTGTTGCACATAAAGATTTATTTGTGTACTTCTACTGCTTTGGTAACTCATCAATCATCTTTTTTGTGTGTGTTGCTAATAGATATCAAATATTTGTTTTGTTTTTTTTCGTTGTTGTTGTTATTGCTTTAGACATTAACATAAACATAAACTTTCATGTATTTTTGTTTCTTTAAGAGCAAGCTAATAGAATTTTACTTCTGTGCTCCTTGCTGTTTCAGAAGCTAACCTGCCATTTTTAATTTGTTTTTATAACAGACAATGAAGATTAATTTGTGTTTTTCTTGTTGTTCCTTCAGGAATTATCTTGCAAACAAACAAGTTTATTTATAAGCTCTTGCTGTTCCACAAGCTTACTAACCAGTTTTAATTTGTGTTTCTGAAAGATAATGAATCATATTTGTATTTGCTGTTGCTCCAGGATCAGGCTAACAAGTTTAATTTGTGTTTTAATTGTGACAAGCTTGCTGAAAAAGTTTCCTTTACATTATTGTGTCACAGCACTATCTAACAAGTTTTTTTGTTTTGGTTAATACTTTATGGACTAGCCAACACATTTCTGTTTCTTTTTTTCTTTTGTTGTTTATGTTTCTGAAGCTAACCTATAGCATTGTTGTGTGTTTTTGTTCCCTCAAAGGCTAACTTGATTTTATTTTTTACCCCAAGAGCTAGCTAACAAACTTGAATCTCTATTAATTTAATGTTTTTTTTCCATCAGGTGATGAAGGTAGTAGTTCGGGCAGTGGCAGCGGCTGCTCTGATGGCTGCACGACAGAGTTAGTGTTTGTTGGAACAGAAGCTCCAGTGATCGGAGCCGACAGAAGCGACGAGCAGGCAGCAGCGGCAGCAGCAGGAAAGTCACTGTCCCGTGGACCCTCCCTACTGTTGGTGCTATTTGCCCTCACACTCTGGGCAATGCAGACTCAGTGGAGATAATACACGAGTGTGACCCAATCACTGACTTCCATACTGCTGCATACAGTATGTTTTTTTAACAGCAAGTTGTACTGCTGTTCCCTCACCGGACAAGTAGAACCTCCTGTGGAAACCTGTGGAGAACGGCTAACTGCGCGACGCAGTCGGACTGGAAGTGAGTGCAGTGCTGCATCCTGCTCGTCCTCCAAAGAATGCTTGGTGCCATCACTGAACCAGCTTTCACGTTTCTGACAATAAAAGAAAATGTGGTGTTTTCTCATAAATCAATGTGAGATTAAAACATGCTTCTCTTTTAGACAGTGAAAACCACCTGATCTGATTTTTCAGATGAAGGGAAATCTATTTTTCCTTTGTATGATGATGATGAAATTGTGATTTTTCCTTATTTGTTTTTTTTCCCCCACAGAAGGAAAGAGAAAGTCTTACTGTGTGCATGCATGGAAATGATGCTATCTGAATTTTTTTTTTTTAATTTTGTTATTTTTATTCTTTTTTTTCTGCAGGCTACACAGATTTTGGCTCAGTCAGCACAGGATTGTCAGGGCTAGCAGTTCACCTGGTTTCCCGTTTGGTTGAATCAGTGTGGCTTCAGGAAGCAGCACTTCCTACAGCCATTTTACAGTTGCACATTTGATGATCTCTGAGAGAGTGCTAATGTACGGCACTGAGAGGAACTACTTTGCACATATTATTTTTGTCAGCTTCACAAGTTTATAAAGTTACCGTAAAATCATACTCCCTATAGAGAGAGAAGATCTATATTTTCAGATCATTAAACTGCTTGTATTGTATCGTACAAACAGTTGCAGTATTTCACTGGGAGATATACTGTAATGTAATGGTTTAGTTAACAGATACTTTTATGGTGAAATGCCATTTATTTTAACAAGTTATTCAATCACCTGTAAAAAGATCAAACAAGATCTTCTGCAACAACCTTAAGCCATTATACAACAAAGCCTGCTAATAATATTCAGTTATCTAATTTACCCTCTTCATTTTGGTACATTATAAATGCATTTTAACAGTTCACATATTATTTACTTTTTCAGAAGACTCAGAGCATAAAAGTGATACTAGGTTAATGTTTTTACAAGTTTATTTTCTTTTCTTAGCTACCATGCATTAATGTCTGTGTTTTTTTGTTTTATGTCTTTTATTTTGTCATCTAATTCCTCAGAAGTTTACATGATGCTACCATAGTTCTGTAAGCTTGAATAGAGTCTGCAGGCTTGTCAACTTTATTATCTGGCAACCCACCCATTCAAACAGCTAAACCACCCCAATAATCTACAGCCATATTTGTTGCTCTATTTCCTTTCAAAGTCAACATCTCACAAATGCAGTGGGTTTTCAATGTTGTAGAAGGTCACAGAAATCTTACCGTACTTGTCTTATTAACTGGACTCAATAAGACTGTCTTTATTCCACTTTATAAAGGATCTGACCTCCAAAAGGCTGCAGAGGCTTGCTCTTCACCAATGTAGCTTGATAACCCTGACCCTTGGTCCCACAAAAGACATTTCCAGAGATGTCACAGTCTGTAGGAAGCAAATATGTGGCAAATATTCATAAAATTAAGATTCAGGAATCCTTGTGCTTGCCTGCACCCAAGGGATCTAATTCAATCAGCTCCCAAGTACCTGAGTTGCTTTCATATAGCATATAAAGAGTCTCTTGTCTCAACAGGGGGGATTCCCCCTATCCACTGATGTAACAAATTAACAGCTGCTGCAAGCTTCTCAAAGAAGCGGCACTTTTTCATGTAACATACTACAGCAAGCATGAGAGGTTTCCTTCCATCACCTGCTCCGGTGTGGAAGGAAAAAATAGATCAAGCTGCCAAAAACTGCCAAAAAAATCTGATCATTTTAGGGCAACATGACAGGCAGTGGGTAACTGAAGTAAACAAGAGAATGAAAGCAAAACTCTACATGTTGATGTATAGAAAGTTTGCACCAACACCACAGGCTTCATCACAGAATTTGTCTTGAAGTAAATTTGTCTTCAGCGAGCTCTTATGACTCACAAGGGAGACTCAGAAATATAACAGGAAGCTTCTGCTGCAGAACAAATGGGGACACATTTGACCTCTGATGCCTCACTCCCTGCAGAAACCACTTTAAAAAGAAAGTGACTGAGCAGCAACCTCCTACCAAAACTATCACGACACTATAAACTTTATGATGCGTGAACCTTAATTATAGACTGCAGACAACTTCCAAACAAAAACTTTTTGGAAAGGGGCACAAAACTCTTAAATATGAACTGACTTAACTGTTCAGGGATGTAAACCTGATGTAAAGCTGTTGTTTCCATGATGTTTGACTTTCTCTGAAAAATTGTATTACCTTTGGGTGAAAAGTTGATTAGAGATATCATTTAGTGAAAAGATAACATGAGACATATAAGAATAAGACAAATGCATCTACTTGACAGCGACATAAGTATCTATGAGTTTCTGATGCATTTTCAGTCACTTGATTAATGTAGGAGCAGGGTTAGAAAAAAAACCAATGTTAAATCAGGGCAAGCAAGACATCCAATTGACCAAATAATATGTGGAAATATTAGAATATATGGAATATATTCAGCAGTCCTCAGTCTGTTGAGCCTCATAATATCAAAGCCTGTGGGAGAATAAAACTAAACACACATAATTTCATACATTTTTTAGATTATTGACACTGCTCATGAGTCATCCCCTGAGTCACAGTGGGTCTATTTGAGCACAAAGAACCCTCCCTCCTAATTTTCCTAATATTAACCCATCTTCTGGTCTCAGTTTAAGGTTGTTGGAGGTGATCAACCCCACCAGAAACTTTTTAAAGAGCCTAATCATTGACAAATCACAAACTAACCAGATTTCAGGCCTAATGTGAAGCCACAGTTTACACAAAATGCTTGAACTTTGTGTTCAGTTCTGAAAAAGGAATCTAAGCTTCCCACATTTGGCCATAGGACTTGCACAGCTTTGATTGATTAGATTTTTGCTAGAGAAACGTGTAATGCTCAGAAAATACTGTGTAGTTTAATTTTGTGCTTAAATTCTTCACTGGTTTTGTTAGCACTTCTATTTATTTTTCTTTTATCTGAAATTGTTATGATTGGGCAGTAAGAGATGATCCTGTACTTGGGGATACTAGTTTTCGGAAATGAAACCAGCTGGGATGAACAAAATTGGGTTTTGTCAATATGAAATATGCTAACATTTCCAGATTCATTTTAATTAGGATACTGCTATCTAAAGCACAAAGTCTGTCCAGGGTAAGACTACATATTTTGCTTTTATTGTGACAATTTATTGGTCCTTTGAAACAGATACATAAAAGGTAAACAATGAATGAATCCATCATAAGTGATACTGGAAAACTGAAAATAATCTAATTAGATTAAATGAACATTATTTGCACAGTGCATTATAACAAAAGGAGTAAATCAACACAGGTCATCTGACCTTTAAAGAGCACGGTGTGCTTTGCAGTGCACAAAGTGTCTCCTTTTTGTTGTACTTATGCCCATAATTTAAAAATAATTTCATGTGCATATAAATAAATAAATAAATACATACATATATAAAAAGATGTTGTTCAGATCTAGACTGGGGTATATAAACTGGCTATGAAATTTTGTTGTCACACATTCTACAAAATATCCTCTTCACTGTTTTTAATACAAAAACATGTGCCTATGTTCTTTCTACAAACCCTATCAACATGAACAAACTACACCCACTCTATTGTGTCTGCTTAAAATCAGTGAATCATCTGAAACAAAAATTTGAAAATGTTTGCCTACTGATGTCATTAGGGGTCAACCACCTCCCAAGACAGGAAGTGCTCCTTGAGTTAGGCGTTTGTTCGTCCCACAGCTAGCTTCAGTTGAAGTAACATGTTCAGGCATGTCCGAGCAGCCACAATAAACACTGGTGCACAGTGCTGGTAAGCTGAGGCCACAGCTTCTTCTTGAGGGGACATGTTCAGACACATCTCACAAGGATTTATACTGAAACAGCCTGTTATTTTTGCAAGACTGGAAGTAAGCATACCCACATATAATACCTGAGAGGACTGAAGGGCAAGATAGTTCACAAATATGTTCCAGGGACTTCAGGGAGGAGTGTATATTTGTTGAAAAGAAGTAAAATATGTGACCTTTAATGAATGAGAAGGAGAAATAGGTCCTTTAGTTCTGCGTAAAACTGCATTAGCCTAATGTCTGTACTAGGGCTACTCAGTAATGGTAAAAATTATAATCACAATTATTTTGACAGATATTGAGATTACAATTATACAGACAGTTACAGCTATTTTATAACTCACAACACACAATCATGTTCAATGGCTGAACCCCATGTTGGGAACCATGTAACTACAGCTCAATAAGGCAAACTGGACTGCTGCACTCGTCCTAGTACACATGTACCTGGATGTAAAATTGATTTTTGACTGTTGGACTCCTTCACCTAGATCAGGGGTGTCCAAACTTTTCACAGAGGGATAAATGCCTGAAAATATTAACATGACTGGGCCAAACTGACTGACCTCCCCTTAGTGTATTTGAGTTAGTAAACCAATCGAATGTAGGTTGAAAAAAGGGCTAGCTGTTGAGTGTGTTAAAATTATTATAAATGGCTTGGCAAGGTCATTGGCCAGTCAGTGTTCAGGACCCCTGTCAACCTCTGCTCAGGATAAGCATGACACTCCTTGCAGCAGAAGGGGGATAGATCAACTCCATATTTAAATACAAGAAAATAGCAAACTGTGTGAAATGGCAAACTTTTTAGTGTTAGTCCTGTATTCTTTGTAATGCAGAGAGGGACCGTGCAGCAAATGAATCCAGTTTGAGTTGCTATCGTAAAACAGAAACTATTTGATTTATTCATCCAGTCAAGCACAAGCTTCATGCTTCATGTTTTTTTGTGGGGCAAAATTAATTGTATTTTTTTAGAATTTGCTGAGGGCCAACTAAAAGTGCATTGTGGGCCACAATCGGCCCCTAGGCCATGGTTTGGACACTCCTGATGGGGGGTGGGGGAGCATCCTAACTTCTAACCAGTTGTATGTTAAATGGTAAAAAATGACCAGCTAAACAACTCTGTATATTTCAAATACACACTACGATTAGCCAAACGAAACTCTTTGATTTGCTGATACAGGTAATCAACTTTTCAAGGTATTATCTGTTGATAGTTATGACTTTCTGATAATATAGATACATAATGAGAACAGTAAATAGTCACTAGAGGTTTGAATTTAGTTTTTTCAAAGACTAAATGGCAACTGTCCAACACATCCACATAAATTCTGTTAACTGAAAGATAAAGTGGAGGCAGATAGTTCTGTGTTCGGGAAGCCTGAGGGGAGCGAGGCAGAACAACTACAGCAGTGTGTGTTCAATGAAAGGGCAGAAAGTTAACCGTGTGGCCTCAGACACTGGCATTGTTTAAACGTTAGCTCGACTGCCCTCCTCACTGAGGCCTAACCGCTCAATATTTAAAAGTTTAAAAACTCAGCGAGCATCTGCAGCCGTACAAAGGTTCAGTGCACCCATAAGCGCCTCGACAACATCTGTGATCTCTACAACAAGGTTTTGGATGAGTGCGGATAAAGAAGGTCTTTACTGCTGCTACTGAAAAGCAGTGGAAAAAGTGTAAGACTAAAGTAGGTCGAGTTTTTCCAAAGAGCTTGATTCAGTTCAAACAAGAGTCTTCTCTCATTACGACCAGAGGAATGTTTGCCATTTTCTGATCCCTCACGTATTCCTCTCTCTCTCTCCTGACAGGTCACGTTACCCCGGTCAGACGCATAGTATTACTGTCTGAACCGCCTCAGCGCTTACCTTGATTTGTCTGTGAGATTTCTTTGTTTATTTTGTTTTGTCTTGTTTATTCTCCTCTGCATTTTCGATAAAACTGAAAAAAGAGTAAAATGGTGGTTGGATGAGATTTTTTACAGAATGTTTAGAAGGAAATGTGTTATGCAAGGTCTTCTCCATGTTGATGTTAATCGTTTGCTGCACTTTTTGCTAAAACATATGCTGTGAGTGTGGTACTGTTGTGAATTGCAAACAGATAACTAAGGAGCACAGGTAGGATTTGTGGAGCTGTCCGTGCACGCTGTTTGAAGTGTTTTGGGGGGAACTGAAGTCGATGGTTGTACAAGCAGACATGCCTTACCATTTTTAAAAGACTAAAATGGATTGCTTATTTGGCTTTTGTTACACATTCTTGTATACAGAAAATAATACAAAGGTAATAATAAACATTTATTATAAAAATGGCTTCGGGTTTTATAGTTTTCTTATTTTTTTCTCATCTGTGATTATGAAAACTGTACATCTCTGTATTTTAAGAAACCACAAAAAACACCTTTCTTTCAAATTACTTTTAATTCTAACAACCATCAGAGGGGATATAAGAGGGCACAAATGAAGTTGTTTAGAAAAACCTTTTTTTTTTATTTCTGGAGCATTACTAAGAAGTATAAAATCTTAAAACAGTGTGAAGAAATGTAAGGATGCGGCAGAGTAGAGAGCTGCCATTTTTGTGCACTTACTATTACCACCAACAGCCAAACTGTGACTTAAAGAGCCCATATCATGCTTTTTGTAATTTATTTTCCCTCCCCTCTTGTATTTTATATGTCTTTTTGCATGATAGAGCACTTCTATAAACAAAACAAAAAGTATTGCTGTGGCATCAGGACTTCTCCCTCTTCTCTCTTTGTGGTGTCAGTGGTTGTCTAAAACTGCTCGTTCCCAAGTAGAGCTACCAGTGTGATGTCACACCATTGTTTTGTCAGCACTTTAGACCCATTGGGAGCCTTGTGCAGAGCAGAGACGATACAATAAATCCAGAGTTGTTGACAACATGGTGCAGCGTAGTGCTGAACTGACTGATATACCACAGAGTTGTTAATCACTCAGGGCAGAAGGAACCCAAGTGGGAAAGGGAGCCTTTAAGGGGCAGGAGCTCTAAGTGAATCTTAGACGGACTGAGAGCACAGCTGGATCAGGGCTACTCTGTGTATAAAATCAAGAGCATTGTGGACATACATTAGCAGTAATCAAAAAAAAAAAAAGTGAACCAGAGTTAAGTCAAAATGTGGGCTCTTTAAGGGTTAAATGTGTTTCATGTTTACTTAACATCTGCAAGGAAAGAGGAAATTCACTCTTTTATCACAAAGAGGGCATCTTCTACCCCTATTCTGTTACTAGCAACATTTTGACTTCCAGAG
The DNA here is from genome assembly GCA_037902135.1 of Cetoscarus ocellatus. NCBI lineage: Eukaryota > Metazoa > Chordata > Actinopteri > Labriformes > Labridae > Cetoscarus > Cetoscarus ocellatus. The sequence continues at coordinate 884,312 of JBAMNC010000385.1, read as the reverse complement.
TCATAGTCAAAAAACAAAATAATCAAGTGCTGCTCATGATATTAAGGATCATCATCTTACATCTTCTTTATGAAACTTTCAAATGTGACTTTTAATCCAATGTCCTTCATCCCCTTCCCCATCCCCAGTCAGCTCAGCATAGGCAATTTTCCCCTCCTTTAGAGCTGACAAATATAATTAAACCTTCATAGCAAAAGTTACAAACACATCACAAACAATCATGTCTACAAAGATATTTATCACACTCACGCCACAGCTGTGGGTATGAATAAAAACTTAAGATATTACTCCTCCCACAGTAAAATCCCTGAAAATATGATGTCTTTTATATTTGAAGAAAAGCTCCTATTAAGGAGAAGTTTGTAACTTCTGCCTTTACATTTGTAGTTAAGCTTGTGAGCTATTATGACATAGGCACACCAAACATCTGTCTCTGAAGACCAAGAAGGCCCTGACATGCCCCCAGTGGCTGCATACAAATTCATTCGACCAGCTACGCACTGGATGACTTTTAAATCTTTACTGATTTTATGTAATGTGGGAGACACAGACTAAGCAACAGTTTTAGCTGATTTTTTACATTTTAATTCCTATGCCAGAGACTCTTTGTCAGTGGTTTTTAAAAGTCTTTTCGCCCAAGACATACCTGAAATCAAGCCAAACTTCAAGGTACACTATATTACAAATGCTGTAGTATCTTATCGCTCTGTACATGTCAGTAAGTGTCTTCTTATACATAATGACTTTTCTGTCAGGTCCATGTTGTGAAGAAGCGACACAAGAGCAGTTGTTTGATTTAGCTTTATCTGCATTAATTTGCATATTCCTGCCTTCCTTGCAGCCTACAAGGAAAGCATGAGGCAGAGAGAGAAGCAGTAGAATCCCCCCAGAGCAAGCATCAGTGTCAACTGACACATTTAGTCAGAAAATAGCAGAAAAGGGGGAGTTGGGGTGGAGGAGGGTTGTAAAGCAGCCTGCAGAGGGAGCAGTGAAGAGTAGACAGGCTAGAGCAGCTTAATTAAGGTGTGTTGAAAAAAAAGTTATCTTCACACTTTAAGATTATTTAGACTAACAGTTCAACCCCTCTCCCATTCATTAGACACAGCCAAAACAGGTTTTTTTTTTTACTGTGCAACCTTTTTTTACACTGCTAAAATATATTGAAATACTTACTTTTATATTATACACTGCTTCTTGGCCCTATTGTGAACCTAACATTTGTTACCCGCCAGTCTTTCACTATAACAGTTCACCATAGTGGACCTTCTATTTTAGATGCTTATGCATATTAAAAGTCAGTGGAGAAGCTGGACTGAATAATAAAAAAAAAGTCTGTGGCTGACTAAGACTGTACAACTGCTACTGCTTGCCTTCTGAAAAATGAAAAACTTCATGAAATCTTATGAACTGTGATGAACCCTTTACAGAAAAGGCCTCTTTAAAGTCTGTTTTTCCAGCAGATTTGCATAATCTGAATTCAAATCATCCACCTTTCTAACCTGCTTTGTTTAAGTCATTTTTGATCCACAGACTGAGAGAAAAATTTCTGTTGGCAGATTACTTTCACTTCCAGAAACATATCAGCAAAAACCTTGAGTTATATCCAGAAACACAGATTAGCAGCTGGAATATAATATTTAGAATGAGTGAAAAATAACTCTATAATGACTGAATGTGTCATTACAGATATTATGATTTATATTAAACTCTGCAGCATCAGGATCATTTTCACCTCCATATTTCAAATTCGATAAAATGTGAGTACATTCTAATAGTATTCTTGTCTATGCTTATTAACTGATATTTAAATACTGAATATAGTTAAAGCCACACTGTGTAGTTTGTTCTCCCGTCTAGTGGTGAAACTGTATTTTGCATTCAAACGAATAGTGCTCTCAAGCGCCTCGCTTTTTCAAATGTGCGTTTCAACTGCTGAACTCTGCGGTAGCCGGTATGTGCCTAGAGGCTATGACAGCATGTCATCCAACACTTCATCAAGTTTTCTTTCTGGTGAAGTGGTACGTTATTTCAAACAAACTGCAAACTGCGTTAAATCATTAGTGTTAGGCTTTAAAATTTGCCGGGGCAGGGTCAAGTATGTCTTGCTGTGCTCCTTCCCTGTTTCAGTAATGCTGGCTCTGAGCAAAAACGCGTTTAACATTAGCCAGTAGTACTACGTAGTGCTTTATGTCCCTCTCGGCTGTTCATAGTTTTTATAGACCTGAAGGACATGGAAGTCTCTATAGGACTTACCTGTTTAATGTAAATACAAATAAGAAATTATTTGCTCAGCAGGACAAGTCAGATTGTTGGCAGAGGCAATTTGACAAAAATTAGGATATATTTATGAATGTAGACATTGTTTTACCTCATAAATTACTTAAAACGCTGCTCTTTGTCCCTTTAATAATGTTTACACCATGCTCAGTGCACAAGGTAAAGACCTCCCCTTCCCCAGTGAATGATTAAGTAAGAGAAAGAGAGAAACAGAAGAACCAGGTGATGTCTGGTAATCTATCAGCTGTCAAACACATCTCAGTGTCATGTTGTCACTCAGGGGACAGCAGAACGTCTCAGATCTGATAGAAAACACATCTGTGTAGGTCCCCAAACATTCATTTATTCATTTTCACATGTCAACAGCAATGGGGACGAGACAAAACAGCTTCACATCTGAACCAGAATTATTCATTATGATCTTTCCTTCTGTCTGAGCCATTATTTATGTGCTTCAATTATAGAGAAGCAGTGTGAAAGGGCCAAGCTCCAGACAGAGCAGTAAAACTTTTTAGATCTCACAGACAAAGTGGAGCTCTTTCTATGCTAAAACACTTGATAAATTTGAACTGCTGTAGGCAAAACCCCCTTTGAGAGCTGGATTAGTACAGTGAGAGGAAGAGAACTGCAGCTGCATGATCAGATCTGCTGGAGTTAAAACAGTAATTAAGAATGTTTGCTCTGCCCTCTGATCTGTTCTTTATTATCCAGAGAGTTTAAATAAGTTTTGCACAACTGTTCAGAGTCGGGTCTATGCTGTTTCAAACTTTTTTTTTTTCTTTGGTGTTTTTGCAAACATCTCCTTCAGCCTGAGGTTTACATATATGTTTACCGATTGCAGTTCAGGGCGCTTTACACTGTTGTAAAAAATCTTTAACAACTGACTGACTGTTTTATGCCGCCCCAGGGACAGTGAAAGTACAGAGGTGGAGCCAAAAGAAGGTGAAGGCTGGTTTTGTAGCATGCTGATTTATATAAATTGTTTTCATTCATAAGTGTGAGTACAGATTTTTAACAAAATCTGAGTTCACTATGATCTTCATCTTGCGATCAAAACTATATAAACTTCATCCTTGAGCTTGATCAAACATTTGTGTGAAGTTTGAAAAATGTTTCAATTTTTCAACTCAGTTTTATTGGTATCGCACATTTCATACAAGTGTAAGCTCAATGTGCTTCACAGAAGATAAAAATGGGCACAGAAAAGAAAAAATAAAATAGATAATACGAATATTACCCAAAATAAAATAATAATAAAACAAAAACTAACAGCCAAAAGCATGAGAGAAAAGCAGTGTTTTTAAGACCCTTCGTAAAAGAAGTAACTGTTTCCACAGACCTCAGGTCAGTTTGCAGTTTGCTTGACAGAACAGGACCGTAATAACAGAGAGCTCCATCACTTGACTTTGTTTCAATCTTACTGGGCTGACTGGGCTGTATTCAGTAAGCAGGTCAGGGAGATACTGTGGTGCCATGCCATTTAAAGCTTTAAATACAAGGAATAATATTTTAAAATCAATTCTTTGTTGGACAGCAAGCCAGTGAAGATTTTTTTAGCACAGGTGTGATGTGTTCACTTTTCTTTGTTCCTGTAAGTACTTTGGTGGCTACATTTTGGATTAATTGAAGTCTGTAGATCAAGGTTCTTGAAAGTCTGGCATAAAGGGCATTGCAATAATCTAGTCTGCTAGATACAAGGGCATTGACCACTTTTTCTAAATCAGACTGGGACATGAAGGACCGAAATTTAGCAATGTTGCTCAGATGGTAGAAAGCTGTCTTAGTTACAGAGGTGATATTCTGTTGGAAGTTCAAATTTTGATCAATTATGACACCAAGATTTCTGATGCACTCGCTGTTTTTGAGAGGAAATGCAGATGACAAAGAAATAAATTCTTGTCCCTGTTGATGGGAACCTACAATTAGAATTTCCCTTTTATCCGTGTTTAGCTGTAAAAAATTATGAGACAATCAGTGACTTCATTAAAGCATTTGATCTGGTTATGTACAAGATAAAGATTACCAGAGGAGAGTGAGCTGTGTATCATCTGCATATGAATAAGAGACATTGTGTTTTTGTATTATGGCACCCAGGGGGAGCATGTACAGACTGGATAACAGCGGACCGATAACTGACCCTTGTGGCACCCCATAATCAAGATTGAATTTATTTGATGAGAAAAAATATCCCTCCATCTTTCTGTAGATATCCTGTTCATAAGCAAGGGATGAACATGAGATCCACTGACCTCTGACCCATGATCTCCAAAATCGAATCATGTCATTCCTGAATCAAAATGAATTTTTGATGTAAGGTTTGACATAAATCCTTTCAAGAGCTCTTTAGATTTCATACAAATAATCGTTGGCTGTACAATAGACCAGATGGCCTGAACCTTGATCATTAAAATATGATCCCGTTATTACCTCCTACAAGGAGGTTCAGCTTTTTGTCTACATTTGTCTGTTTGTTTGTTTGTTAGCAGGATTACGCAAAAACTACTGGACTGATTTTGCTAAAATTTTCAAGAAAAGTCGGTTATGGGCCAAATTAAAAATGATTAGATTGTGGTGGTGATCCAGATAACCGTTATTTTTTAACAATCATTTTTGCTCACTAGCTGTCAATCAAATAATGACATCAACAGGTTTCCAAATGCTAGGTGTAGGTTTTCAGGGTCAATGAATCATATTATGAAGGAAACATTGTCATGAAATTATTGCTTAAAGGGGTAACGGCAATATGTGAGCTACCATGGCAGAGCTTTGCAATCTTCGAGTGCTGTCTAGTTGTAAACTAGAAATACTGTGTTTATTTTTATGCCACTGCAAGGTTTAATAGTGCAAGACAGTAAAAGTTTGATGATGGGTCAAGAAAAAAGTCTGGGTTTTGCTGTGGTGTTACATGTAAAACCTTCATAAGCAAAAAAATGCTGAAAAACCTCACATAGTGTGTTCACAAGCAAGGAAGAAACTTGAGACTCCATGGCCTTGACTTTTGACCTCCAAAACCCAACTGGTTTATCCTTGTACCTAAATGGACATATGTGCAAAGTCTGATTCAATTTCCTGCACTTTAAGGAATTCTTCTAAGTCATTTCAAAAAAGATTTTTGACTGCTTAGAGCTGCAGTTGTGATGAAATCAGCAGCTGCAGCTCTGTTTCTCTTTGTCCCTCACTCTAAAACATCACTGTAAAGCCACGCTGTGCTCATTCTGTTGATTCAAATCATGGGGCTTGATTGATAAGGACAATACTTGTGCTAATATAAATAAGGCGCAGCAGACTGAATCTCAAAACTGCCCACTTTTTCTCTGATACATTTTTTAGCACTTGGCACAGCACAGTAAAGCAAGAGCCTGTTGCACCTTCATGGCTCTGTTTAGATATGAATGAGAAATAAAAATGTAGGATTCAATATGTAAGACTAATCTCAGTGATGTTTTTTTGTTATATAATTAGATAATGGATCCTCTTTTGTGCCAACTCATTGGTTGCACTCAGTTGTTTTTTTTAGGGCCTTGGACCCAAAAATTCTAAGAAGTGTGACATAGGCAGTTTAAAATGTTTGCAGAATTTCTGAAATTTTAAATAAATCTTCAGTAATTTTTAGGTATGGACAATATTATTGATGTGATATCAGTCTTGGCAGATAATTGCTTCAACACCTAAGTAAAATTAGCAGCAGATATGAAAATTTCTTCCACTGTTTACTGTCAGTATTTTACCCTTATATAGCAGTATTAAGTATGTAAATCTTTTGGCATTTTGATTTTAATTTGCTCCAAAAAAGTTTTGGCACATTTGCAAATAGCAAATCTGTTTTTCTAAGTTTTAAAATGGAAAATTGGGCTTGATTTTACTGTTTGTGTTAAGAAAAAAAAAAAAAAGAAAATCACATTCAATGTAGGTGTAGCAAAACGCATTATTTTTTATTTATCATTATCAATATCAGTATGGGCTAGAATAAGTTTTTAAAATTTTGATAACTGGCAGAAAAATAGCCAATAATATGCAACTTTAATAATTCTGTCACTAAATTCCACTAAACTGGAATATAGTATATATTACTACTATATATCCACAATAATGTGAAAAAAATATGCAGGACTAATAAAATAGCAAAACATACATCAAGACTTTCTTATGAGAATATGGACAAGGTGTGCCATGAGATTTGGGCTTGGTTTTAGCTATGCTTTGGGCAAAAAGTTTGAATACTACTGATCTATACTTCATCTAGGACACCTCACATTATCCTGACAGGTAGGGCTCTAATTTCCTGGCGCAACGCAGGGTGGTGCAGGGTGGCTGAGCATGGCACATCCCGCACAGTGGTAATTTCGTCTGGCGCACCACCGTGCGCAGCCAATTTGGCAATTTGGTAGACCAGCTGCGCCGATGGGTGTGGCAGCGCACCAGGGGGAGGTGTCGACAGATTCAGCTTGGCGCAGTGACAATTTCGTGCCAAAACACTGCGCAGAAGGTGCACTTAAAGCTTGCCAGCTCCAACCTGGTCTATTCTCGGCCCAAGCAAAGCCCGCCCGGTGCAGTGGTAATTTGGCTGACAGGCGCAAATTACCACTGTGCACACGTCACCAAAACCTCACAGGCAGGTATCCAGAGTGTCAGACACATTTCAATGCAATAAACAATCACAGCAGCCACTTTTTAATGTAACCGTCTGAACCAGCACATACATTTGTATCTATATTAATTGTCCCGTCACATCTGATGTCAGATCAGAGACATTTGCCATAACGGAAACTCAACCTGACGGCAGCTGGAAGAGTGACGCAAACTAACGAGTTCACATTTCTCAGCCAACCACAAACAGCCACATCATCCGATACAGAGTATCAGGCTTCTCTCATCTCATGAAGTTCAAAAGAAAGGAAAAAAGAGAGAGACGCTCGCTGAATAAATGTAAGTCACTCGGTGTCTTAAGGATTTACCTGCGATTGCCCATATTTCTCTGTTTTAATCTTATTCTTAACGTGATCTAAAATGATGGAGTACATTATTGCAAGGAGGATGAGGAGGAGATACTGGGAGAGAATATTTCACCAAAGGTTCTGTGATGACAGACCAGGAATGCAGGTGGATCACAAGCGTGATGAATGGATTAGCCTGCTGCTGTGTTTAAATGTAATTATCACATAATTTTGTACTCCTATTCATGACAAAGGAACAGAATACATCTGTCCCGCGAGGTGGTCCACATGGTGACGCACATCGTGGCCTCCAATGCGCAGCCCGGTGGCCCCTGCGCTCTCCCAGTTGTTGTAAACGTGACAGCGGCTCTGACCTTCTTCGCCACCGAGGTGAAATTGGCACTTCGCCTCACCCGCAGCGCACTTAAAGGCAAGGAGAGGCATTCATTTGATTGGTGAAGATTACACTCAGCTGTGTTAAACCCAATCACACCTTCTCTCCTCCCTCGTTGCCACTTGCACCGGTTGGTGGGACGGAGACTTGGGTGCGCCTCGCTGCGCCAGACTGGGCCGTGCACGAAAATTGCTAAATGCCGTGGACACACCCTGTTGGTGCAGCACAGCGCAGGGCAGGTGTGCCGCCTGCGCCTGGTCTACGAAATTAGAGTCCATCGTCTCGTTTGATTTCTGTCCAGCATCATCACATCACAGACTCTGAACAATGACAGGATTGCTTTTCTGTGTGCGTCACAGTCACAGATTTAAACTATAAAAACACTCTGAGAGCGCAGACCTCCGCCAAGCAGCTCAGTTCCACCCATAAATTGTGATTTCTACCTAACATTATAGTCCTATGTTTATTTTATACGCACATTGTGGAATGAAAAATATCAATCTGCAAGAAGTGTGATTATTGTTGATATAAATATCACCCAATAGAGTGACCTAGTCAGTAGTGGGTCTTGTAAGTTGTTGACTGAACCAATTTGCTGCTGCTTGTACAGATGTTGGTGTTGTGCGCGCCGTGGCGTTTCCAGTGGGCGATGTCGCCAGCCTGTCTGTCAGAGCAAAACCACAGCGCTTCAGTGCACGTTTGCTCTGTGTGGACTTTGGGGGTTAGGTTTTTACACTCACACACGCAGACTTCTGATATGACGGACTATTTCCATATCGACATTATCAGCAACGATCTGTCGAGTGAGTAAACAGCACGTTTGGAGTTACTGCGAGCAATAACGTAAATGGGCTCACAGTAATGTTACTAGTGGTTGTGAGTTGTAGAGGACTGGGATGTTTGTTACACTTTCGGGAGAGTCTGCTGAGAAAAAATGGCTCCAGGAACAGTGCTGGGCTTTCTCCATCATTTCCCTCTCTTCTCTGTGTCTGTGAGCAGAACTCTGCATGCCCCAGCTTTCACTGCTGATTGGCTGATCGCTGTGCCGTGCCTCTGCGTGTAACCAGAGTGTGTAACCAATCGGATGGTGCCGTGGGTGGGACAAAAGACGGCCCAGTGTTAAGTAACGGGACTTCATCATAAAGTTCAATGTTTGTTTTGTGACATCAATCTGGATCGGATCAGCACCAAAATGAATTGGCGTCTTCCTTGGACCAAACCACACCTTTGGTAAAATTTTATGTAAATCCATCCAGTATTTTTTGTGTAATCTTGCAAACAGACAAACAGACAGACAGACGCTGGCAAAAACATAACCTCCTTGGCGGAGGTAACAAAGTGAATGATGAAGCAAAAGGATACATTTGTTGCCTTAAGCTTAAAATCTATGACAAAGAAAAAGTTCTAAAAACAACATCTCTACTATAATGAAGTGTCATGGATGGACCACCACAGACTGAAAAAAGAAAAATGTTAAGGTGAATTTGAGGTTACGCTAAATGCTAGCGGTTATTCACAGAGGTGTTAGGGTGCTTCTTCCATAAGGTCAACATACCATTTATTATAAATTTTGAATAGACAAAGCCAAGTATATCTAAATATATGTTTTTTTGTATTCTTTTGTGTCAATTCTCCTTTCAACCTCATCATGTCGCATGTTGGTCGCAAGTACCTGCACAGTTTTTTTGGCTCTATGATCGTCTAATCTGACTCAATAAAGTCTTAACTTGGCAAAAGATCATACTGTGCTGATGGAGAAAATGTGCAATTATATTTATTTTTAGGCAGGAATAAAATTTGGGACTGCCATCTTGAGGGTTAAAAGTGTCCTAAAGAGTCAAAAATTACATGTCCATGCTTAATCAAAGTTAATTAAATGACTGAATAGCAGGGGGAAAAAATCCCTTCTCTATTAGGTACTTCTGTCATTCATTATGTGAAATACATGTGATAAAACCACTGAAGGCATAAAGTGAAATTCTTTGGCTGGAAATTGGCTACAATGAGTACAAACACATGCAGTGATTAGGATAGTGAGGTTGCGTTTCTCTGTAAATCTAAAACACATTGGTTAAAGTTTAAAAACAGGGAGTTTTTCATTCCTTATTCTGATGTTCTCACAGGAAATGCTCCCAAAAACTGAGTCATGTCTCTTCTGGGGGCTGACAGAGTTGCACATATTTTGTTGAAGTCTGTTTCCCTGTCGATATGTGTTTACCCTCCGCCTCAACCTGCATCCAACCTTATCCGTAGGTCCCACCACTTACCTGTGTGAGTCCTGACCAAAACCTCAAATTCACAACTCAACTTGTGACATGTGTCAGAATGAAACTGGAAGATATTTCATGGCTTGGTTTACTGATTTGTCCCACGCACTATTATTCATCAACAAATGTAACAGCAGTGCTGAATAATGGTTTTCTTTTTGTCCTAACAATGTCAATTATGATTGATTTTTTTATTTTTACTTATTTTTATGATGTACACTTTCCAAGAGGAAAATCACATCATACAAATAAACATTCAATCATTCACTTAGAGCCAAAACCAATGCACTGATAGTTCTGCGTCCACCTACTGATTTTCTGTAAACATGTTCTTTAATAGCCCTTGTCAGCCTTCCTCTGATGATGCCAGGAGCCATAGTTTTATCAAAATGTACTTAGAAAGGCTTTAAATGGCAGCATATCTCTAAACGAAATAAACCATAACTACACTTCACTTTTTATAAAGATTCATAACTGTATAGTCAAAGGAAGTGTTCAGAAGTCACATTGGCCCGGACTGTGTTTTTGTGCAAAGTGATACAGTAATATCATGGCGGCACAGGAACAGGCCTTAAGCACCAGATCATTAGAGGCCCAGATCTACCACACCAGGCAAGATCCCAGGTGCAGGCTGTGCAAAGAGAGCCGTGAAACAGTCCAGCACCTAATAGCAGGGTGTAAGTTGCTGGCAGGAAAAGCATACATGGAACGCCATAACCAGGTAGCTGGTATAGTGTACAGGAACATCTGTGGAGAATATGAACTGGAGACCCCTAGGTCAAAATGGGAAGTACCTCCCAAGGTGACTGAGAATGACCGAGCCAAGATCCTGGGATTTCCAGATACAGACCGACAAAATGGTAATGGCCAACCAACCGGACATTGTAATCATGGATAAGCAGCAGAGGAAAGCCGTTGTGATTGATGTAGCCATTCCAAGTGATAGCAACATCAGGAAAAAAGGAACACGAGAAACTAGAGAAATACCAAGGGCTCAAGGAAGAGCCAGAGAAAGCCTGGAAGGTGAAGGCAACAGTAGTGCCTGTGGTCATCGGGGCACTCGGGGCAGTGACCCCCACACTGGAGAGGTGACTCCAACAGATCCCTGGAGAAACATCAGACATCTCACATCAGAAGAGTGCAGTCCTAGGAACTGCTAAGATACTGCACAGGACCCTCAAGCTCTCAAGCCTTTGGTAGAGGACCCGAGCTGAAGAGGAGGAACAGACAAACTGTCAGTTGTGAGAAGTCTAAATATGGGTCACTACAGTCACTGGGAGGGGCAAGTCAGTTCTAAATTCTGTCTAAGGTCATTTTCACACCAAGATCATTTAGGAGAGTTGTCCCGATATATGTTGGTGTTCTGTGCTTAACATTGTTTGTTCCCATATAGGCTATATGAACACAGCAATCTATCCCTGTTTGGCACAAACAACTGCGCCAAGCTCGCCTGATGAAGGTGGTTGTTTCCTATTGTTCTCTGGAGTTGTCACTTGCAATGAGGACATAATCAACCCAGCGGCCAACACAAGCAGGGTGACGAGTTACTTCATTGCACTGCTGTAGTAGTATTAGCAGCAGTAGAACTACGTAATGATAATTGCATTACAGCAACTAGGCAGATGACAAATTACTATTTAATGATAATGTCTTGGATTGCTTTCTGTTCACATGCATGATATACCATTAAAAATCAGCAAAAGGTAAAGATTACTCTCTACAGCAGATTGTCACAGAACAGGATAACATGGACAGATTCGGAAAGTTGTTTACTTCCCAGAATTTTGTCCAGCTCATACAAGCAGGAGAATATTTCCTTTTTAAAGTTACTCCCTACTTTTCCATGTCTCTCCAGATACTTCCACAGGTCTTGTGTTGAAATAAGTTACCATGCTACCTGGTGTCCTCTATGGTCAACTGTAGACACCGACAAGGATCAAAAGCCTCCCCTTTGTGCTCAGAGGTTTAACATTGGACTTTAAACGTCTGACCAATCAGGGTTGTATTGTGGGTAGTTCAGTCTACCTGCTTTTTTCCCCATAATGCATAATGTGTAGTCATGGCAATGCTGACTATGATGTAATGACGTTAGGGAAGCTATGGCCTTTCGTAAGCAAACTCCCAGCAAGTGCAGGGGAGTTTGACAGCTCTTTAACACAGACTTTATGAGTCTGAACATATTGTATTCTTTTTGTTTCTATAAAATGAAGAAATTGTCATTTCAGATCTCATGTTCACTTAACTTGAAACATTTTTTAACTGCAGCCACTCACTTATAACAGTTAAACCAGTTTAATTAAAGCAGCATAATGTGAGAGCCAGTGAGCTTTTTTAGTTTCAGATACAAAAGGAACACTTGTATTATTTAGTGTAATACAAGAGCACTGCAACAAAACCCTTTTAAAACCATGATTGCTTTAAATAGACCAACAAAAATCTTTAGAAAAAAACAGATCTAACAATGGGATGGTGTCTTTAAACTGTCCTTCAAAACTCATAAAGTCGACTGTGCCTGTGAAAGTAGGGTGGTGACTGTAAATATTAAGGTCTGAGGACATTGTTAATGGGTTCTCTGATGACACAGTTCATCTACGCACTGATTGTAATTGCTTTTTACATGACAAGTAATAGTGCAAGGGCTTTGGAGACAGAGAAAAAAAAATCCCCTGAAAATAGGGACCTACGAAATTAAACCTTGGTTTTCAATTTTCACTCCCACAAGGGTTGAGTAATTAAATGGATTTAACCCAGCACAGCATAATAAGACATAAATAAGTTTCAAAGTGAATCACGCGTATCATAATCATCATCAGAATCCATTAAAAAGTTTTTTGTTTGTCCTTTTTTAATACTTTCTTCTTTGACAAATAAAAGTAGAGGCTGCTGTTTTCCCACCCACTATGTGTGTGTTTACTCTTCATCTTTAAAACCAACAGAACAGGTTCAATACACCAACACCCTGCTGTGGAGCCTGTGATATTGATATGTTCTCTGTCTGCTCTGTTTATTGTCTCCGAAGGATTCATCCACTAGCAGCCAAATGATCAGCAAATCATAAAGTAATTTTAAAGTAAAGGTTGTCTGCTGCTCACTGGTAACACACAAAAAAATTAGAAAACTAGAAGTGCCCTGAGAGGCAAAACCATCCTCAGATCTTTGCTAAATAACTCTTGACGAGACCCAAACTTTCTGCCTCTGCCTCTGCCTCTGAGTAGAGTTAAAATGGGAGCTTGTTAAGTCTCTTATACCACTAAAGATGGGAGTATTTAAACAACAGGATCAAAGTACTGATTCCTTTCCATCTCATTTGGTAGCAAGTACTTCCATACAATATTGATACTGAAAGAATACTAAAACAACATGTCTGTGCTCTTCTTTTAAAGCTTGGACAATATTTTTCTTTGCACTAGGACTTTCAATTCAACTCGCGCTAAAATAATTGATGATCAATACCATATGTGTTTTCTTTCATGTGCTTTTAATCATTGAAAAAGAGAAAAATTATAAAAGCTATGAATGAATTTTGCAGATAATTCTATCAGGATCACTTCATCCATAAAATACACAAAAGCAGTTATTTGAATTAGCTCTATTTGCTTTTATTTGCATATTTTTTTAATTTTGTGGTATGGCCCTCCCAGCACACAGCGATGGTGGAAGCCCGAAGCAGGAACAGCACACATTTCCTGCCCTTCTTTCAGCCCACAAGGAAAGCATAAGGCAGAGGGAGAAGCTGCAAAATTCCCCCAGAGCAAGCATCAATGTCAGCTGACACTGAATAAGTCATAGAAAAGCATAAAGGAGGACTTGGGGTGGAGGAGGGTTGCAAAGCAGCTTGCAGGGGGAGCAGTGAAGAGTAGGCAGGCTAGAGCAGCTAAAGTAAGGTGGTCTGACTGCATTTAGACAATGGGAGCTTAGAGGCAATCAGCTGGCAGAACTAACGCTATGCTCCATGTGGTATTGGTATCAGTATTGGTACATATAGTATTGGATATTGTACATCACTAAATACCACTAATACCACTTTTCACACTAAAATTAGCCAGTGAATGTGGGTTTTTTCAACGCAGGTTAACCCGCGAACAATCAGCAAGTGACTCCTTTCCCACTGCCAGCAGACCCGGATCTAATCGGCAGCAGATGAGCTGCATGGCTGTGTTTTTCCTCTGGCGCATCAAGCTGATGTCATCACGTTGATGACATCATCAGTGCGACAAAACATGACCATGTAAACAAGGAAAGGAGCATGAAAGACGTGGACAAGGTTTTCTGTACTTTGTACTTTTGTCCCCCTTTAAAAATGTGCAAACTCGGTGATGATACAAAGGCGGATGGAATTTGTTGCTGAGACAATAAAGAGTCATGTAAGTTACAGACAGAGGGGACGGGGGGGCACGTTACGCCGACGTCATCCGTAAATTAGAGGGTTGACCGGGGTGTGATGTTCCCACTGAAGCCAACTAGAGGCGAGCTGATAAAAACCCGTGTCGCTTGCTGGGTCAGTCTGCAGTATGAAAGGGGTATAACTGATGAAGCAAAGAGAACCCTCCTCTGCTCACGGTTTACAGCCATATATATATATATATATATATATATATATATATATATATATATATATATATATATATATATATATATATATATATATATATATATATATATATATGTATATATATATATACACACACACACACATATATATATATATATATATATATATATATATATACATATATATATATACACACACACACATATATATATATACACATATATATTTATGTATGTATATATATATATATATATATATATATATATATATATATATATATATATATATATACATATATATATACATATATACATATATATATATGTACATATACACATATGTGTATAATATACATTTTTCAAGAGTTCTACTTCTGTTGATTTTTCTGCTTCTCCTTTTCTCCATCAGTTATACCCCTTTGAACAGTGAATTATTAAATATCTACCTCAGTTTGTGCATGTATTCTGCATAAATGCTTTGAAGCATTAAATAGTATATTTGACAAAATGTACACACTTCTATATCACGGTTTCACAGCATACTGTGGTATGAAGCAATGCAAAACAATAATTAAAATAAAAATTTCAAACGCCAAGCAACATAATTTTACACCAATTTGATTCATAAATCAATACTCTAGTAAGGATTGCAACACTTTAACAGTATGCACTCAATAGCAAAAAGAAGAGTACAAAAATTCTGGAGATGTGATTAAAATGGTAATAAGTCTTGAGTTAACTGACAAATCCTGATTAAAAATTCTACTTTACATAAAGTCCTGATATTAAATATTTCAGATCTGAGGGTTTAACTTGATTGGGAGCCATATTAAAAACTGTAGTGACATCATAAACCAGAGGATTATTTTAACAAATATTCAACTGCAACAGCCCTTTCATCAAAAGGGTACTCCGTTCCAAAATAAGGCCCAAAAGCAGGCCCAATATTGTGTAACCATCTTTAGTGAGTTCTGCAGAAGAAACCTTTTTGAATATGCATTTTCCTCTAGCTATCTCTGAAAAGTGTCCCTCATCAGTACCCAACCCCTTTTGTAATCTTGTTTCTTTTGCAAATGCATTTTATTCAGATAAACTCTCCCTCTATCTCTCCCCCTCTGTCTCGACGCTGTCTTTCTCTCTCCGGATTTAGGATAAAGAGTGAATTACACAGCAGAACAGTCCTGGATAGCATAGGCAGAGATTACCCTCCCTGATCTTTCTACAGACAAGAAATAGTTCAGTGCAAACCCCCCCTGAGGGCTTTGCCACCTCGGCACTGACAGACTTTGTATTAGCATGCATCAGACAAGGGGAAGGAAGTGGTTTTATCCCTTTCGACCCACCACTTGACTCAGAGAAGAGAGGAATCTACTGAGCCAATGCAGAGGATGTTGGGCCTGTCACCACGCTGATCTGTGCTCAGAGAAAAAAGAGAAAGGTCTCTGCATACAGCCTGACAGCAGTATATGGCTCCAATACTAACGGGTACAGCTCACCTTTTTAAAACTGACAAGAGGAAGGAGGAAGGGTTGAGCTGCAAAAGCAAAGATGATCTGTGTGTTCTGGAAATGCATATTCAGGCTGTGGTTCACTCCTCAGTTAGGTTGTCATTATGCATAAACAAATATAATCAATCTGCAGACTCGCAGTTCAAACTGTTGGGAAAGCTTAACTAATTAATTGTAATAATGAATGCCAATGCTGCAGTTTGTTAGTCATTGTAAACACCCTTCTTTTGATAACCTGATAAATATTTTTAAAACAAAAATTAAACAAGAGCTAATGTGCATGATCATCCAATTAATTTGTTAGTTGTACAGTAATATCCAGCCTTCCATGGTTTAGTTTAAAGTACTGTAAGTTTGTGCTACTTTTTATTTCTTGGCCAAACAAATAGCCTATCTTTGAATAAACACTTGAAGTACCAACATTGTCAATTTTAGCATGTCAGATTCTGCAGTGCCGTAACTTTGTGGAAATCAAACCCGGGTAGCCACAGGACATGAACTTTTCCTTCGAGAGTATATTTGACTGTAATTTTGGTATTTTGATCAATTTATAATCACAAAAGAGTTGTGGATGTTTCTAACTCAAGTTACCATAGTGATCTTTTTGACTGTACACATTATAGAAGCGTATTATTCAATTACCTGTTGCTTGTCCCTATAATTAGTGAGGAGCATCACTGACTGCATTGACATGGACATGGACATGGAATCCTGGTTATGAGTCGTACTCTTGTTTTCAAGGTCCCATGATCTGGTGTATTTGACCTTTTACATCATGTCTTGGGTGTCTATTTAGCAAAGATTTGATTTAAGTTGACAAAAAACCCAAATAATTTAGTCTCTGTAGAGGATCAAATGCAGCTCTTTTTTTCTCCTCTTTGGAAACACTCAAATCTGAGGGGATGAGGTGGCTATGGGCAGTATTTTCTTTGAAGAAACAGAACATATTTCTCCATGGACTGAGAGTTTGGTAAAGGTGTCATGTTCTTCTGCTCCCTAAGCCCCCTCTATCATTAAAAGCCAACACATTTGATTTTGCAGGACATGGGACCTGTAAACATATTCAGGATGTAGTGTTATCATGTATACATGATAAATATAAATATCCCTGTTTCTGATCACAGCATCTCATTTGCACTGGTGCTTGTGAGGTTTAATTTCAAAAACTAAATTATAACAGAAAGTTGTCAGAAACAAGGATAGTACATATACATGACACAGTATACAAGTTTCTAGAGTTCGCCAGTAAAACTAAATACAAAGTTTTCACTCACAAATGCAAAAACAGCAGAAAACTCAGTCATAATTGAGATTCCCAAGTCCATGTCAAAAGTCAACTTTTGTTTCTTCTCTTCTTTATGGATTGCCATTAGCGATCTAAAATAGACTCAACTTTAGCTTTAAGTCAAAAGCAAATTGTGTTGAAAATATTGTCATTATACAAAGTTAAGATTGATTGACTGACATTTGGCTCTGAGAGGGGTAGTTTTTTCATACTTTTATGCGTTACTATTGGTCAATTAATTAACAATTACAGTTAATTGCAAATGAAACAATTGAGTTCAACCACATAGTCAAAAATGGCTCGCTAATTTGTTTTTAAATTACTTCAGCAGATTCAGGATGCCAGGTTGCATCACATAGCATCACACACCTGCTGTCTACACTGCATTCATTACAAATGTAATTCCAATTCCCATTTCCTCTGCATTGAAAGTGCATGATGGTGAGAAAAATAAGAACAGGGCGTCGAGGCAAAAATGTTACGCTGCACTGTTATCATCGTGCTGCACGGTTCTCAGGCAATGTAATTAGTCTGATTTTGTTAGCTGATGCTCGCTAGCATCATGTTCAGTTAGAACATGGTGTTACCTTACCATTGAAAAAACAGACCTTGTTACAGTTTGTAAAGATGATGTGAAATTACCAGAAATTAACAAAAATTATCCATGAATATTGAAATAGTAAGAAGTGCAATGGTTGACATCTTAAGGTTTAGACTGCTTTTATCTTTTACAATAAGCAATTTAGTAGTTTTTTTTTTTTTTTTAAATGGCACTGAGAAGAAAGAAATCAGAAAGATGTTATAATCATTCACATTCCAGCAGATGCTTTAAGGTAACAGCATGACTCTGATTTGTTCACAAACTACCCAGTCAGAATCAAAAGGCCCCTTATCAAAGCAGCCATTGCTGGGTTATCCAGTGCAATGGCAAATCATCTATGTATCCATAAAAATGTAATGAAAAATAAAGGATCTCTAACCAAATACTGCCTTTGTGATTTTCTTTTATTGAAAATACAAAATAATAAAATAATACAGGCTAGCAAGTCAGGAGACAATCATAAGCATGTGTAGGCGTCTGCAGCATGCTGAGAAGTCTGTAGGCTGTAAAGATGTGCACATGATTTAAAACCTAAACTACAAATGTGGGGGGTGATTAAACGAAAACAAACTGATATGGCAGCTTCTGCAACTATCAACAAGCTAAAGAAAACCTACCTGCACTTAAAGGTAAGAGAAAACAGTTTAATACTTATCAACAAGTGAGATATTTCCATTTTCAAATGGGACGGAGGCCAGCAACAGCAGAATTTGTCTTAACTTGTAACAGTAAAGGGAGGGCAAGGCTTGGTATAAGATATGTTCATGGGGAGGAAGGGAGTTGACAAAGGGTCAAATTATGCAATTTTGAAAATAAAATGGTCTTTGCAGTCTACTCTCTTTACAATAAACCTGTTAATGACATCATATCTTTGTTTTCTATATGGTCATAGCTGTCAAGTCTCCCGTTTTGGCTAGGAAATTATTTTACCCCTCTTTCCCGCCGTCCTCCGAAATTAGAATTCTCTTGTAAATTTCCTGTGTTATGATATAATAATTAAAAAAAAAACATTCCTTTGCCTCTCCAAACTGAACTCTGTCACTGGCTTCGTGAGAATGGGGCAGTAATGCACCAAAGTGATGGATGCCAACCGCCATAAAACCGAAGGAGAAGAAAAAGCCTCACGAGAACTGCCACCTGCAGTAGCCTGGGTGGCAGTTGTCGCGAGGTTAGTGCCAACATCGGGAGCAAACTAAGAAAAACAAAGTGGTTATTTTAGATTTCTTGTACACCTGTCTTAAAATGTAAGGAATACTGGAGCTTGGTTGGGGTGGTGGGACGGCTCGCAGCAGGCCCCAGAAAATGTCCCTTATTTTCAAGGCCAAAACTTGATGTATGTACTGTACATAATACTCCTACACTGTATTCAGTTTTATGATTTATCATTTCACTGGGAGAGGAAGAAGTCTCAATATAAACATGACCTGGTGGCTGCCAGTACATACATGTTGAGAAGTCCTCCTGTCATGATGTAGTAAAGATCAGTACTTATCAACTGTATTGTATAAAATAAGAATAAAAAGAAAAGATTTCTTTTCATCTGATGCCATTATTTTTTGTATTCTTAAGGATATTTTTACCTTGCGCTGTTCAGGGTAAACATTCAGTCAGTAACGTATCCAATTTGTCTTTAGGTCTGCATAACATTCTGACTAATATTCACAATCTTCTGTGAGATTTTCTCCTTTCTGCACTGATGTTTTATGAGCACAACATGCTTATTTCCACCTTTCCTAAAATGTTCTTGTTAAATACACCTTGTGGACAAAAATACCTCATCCTTTACACGGTTTGTCACAGATTCTTTTCTTTTCGTGTTTGCTTGTGTATGAGGTTGAAACTGTAATCCATTTAAAAAAAACAGTCTCACTTGTATAAGCTGCATCTCTGACTTATTAAGAACTTATTAAGAAGCATAAAGAGTGTGTACGTGTGTGGTACAGGAACAAATCACATATGATGGTAGGGAGAACATCCTCCCTAGAAAACCTGAGAGAGAGAGAGCTTGGGATCAGATATTTATGCTGATCAGAAATATTGAGGTGATATTTTAGCATGACTTCAGTGATTTGAAAATTTACTCTGGCAAATGGGTCAGTGGGCATGGAGAGGCTGTTGGTAGTGGCAGCCATGCTTGTGGGAGCTGTGATAAGTAGGTCAGAGCGTAAAATTGAACTCTTCTCCCAAAATCTAATCAAAAGTGAAGATGATAATGCCAAAGCTGTTCTTTGGATTTTATCAATATTAGAATAAGAGCTTAAATGATTAAAGGATTTGCAGAATACTAATATGCAGCTTCTGCAATGATTAACCAAATAAACACTTAAATAATTTTTTGTACTTCTATCTCATCCTTTGTAAATTTGTATTGTTCTGTTTGTTTCATTGAGCACATTTACATGATTAGATTATTTAGAATACTGAAAATAACAAGCAGCTGTATAGTGGTACAGTGGGTTTTGTTGGTGCACCACAACAAAAAGGTTGCTGGTTTGACCCCTTGGTCAGTCCAGGCCTTTATTATGGAGTTTGTGTGCTCTCTCTCTGCCTGGATTTTCTCCTGGTACCTATGTTTCTTTCTACAGACAAAAACATGCCACAAAAGACAGCTGCTCAACTGCTCTTAGGTGAGAGTATTCGTTGTCTGTTTCTCCATGTCAGCCCAGTAATTGTCTACAGTCCAGAGTATACCCTAAACCTCCCACCCAATGTCAGCTAGGATAGTCTCCAGACCCCTCACAGCCCAAAAGGGACAAGTGGTATGATAATGGATGGATGAATGGGTAGAAACAATGAGGTAATGTTAATCTGATATGCTGCATTTATGTGTACATTATTTGAAGAACCCTGTTTACATGATTCTGCCAATAGCTGGCTTTCTTCACACAAGACGTTGTAAACGTCATACGTTCTGTTGGTTTTTTAAGGACGGCAACATGTAAATATATATATCAAAAATCACTCTGGGTGCTTCATATCTGCAAAAAGTCATTGAAATATCACACAGACAACATTAACATTTTCTGCTAAGGCACTAAGTGCTGATAGTGCTGCTCTGCTTTGGTTTTGAAGAAAAAAAAAGCAAAGCCAGGGGAAAAAAAACAGCAGCCATGGACACAAGCCCTTATTCTTCAAGTAGTTCAATTCTTGTATAACATTAAGGCATTAACAGCCAAAAAGTCTTGTAGCCAATGAATTTTGTGCGGTATGAAGCTTTTGGTCTCGATTTAAGCCCTGTTATCTGTCCTGTGGAAACAATTCTAGTTTTGATTGGAAGTTGAATTAAAGGCAGGGTTGGTAATCAGATTTAGATACTCTTTTTGTTATACTGGTTAAAATGATCTTATGTCCCAATGGCAATCAATGCATGATGTGTTCTTAAAAAAGATCGGAAAATAGCCGCTGTCTACAGCAGGAGAAAGCAGGGAAAACACCAATCAATCACAGCGATTTGGACCTAATTTATTAAACCAATCAAATCCCGTACTGCCATTCTGCCCACCTTCAGCGTGTACATAAGGCCACAGACCCTGATTCAATGCACATAGCTGAGCTGAGAGGGTCCAAGTAGGCTGGAGAATGGCAGAGAAAGTACCTATACCCCGATTACTGGTAACCGCTCCTCCTGCTAAACAGAGCAAGAAAAGAAAGACGGCAGCAGAGAAGGCCGAAACAAAAAAGAAATTGGACAAAGCCAGGGCAAAAATGAGAGTCCTGAGGAGATGCTACATTCAAATTCATGCTAGTTTTCTGTGATTACCAACCCTGCCTTTAATCTGTTACTCCGAGCAGTTTATTTGGATGGTCAGAATTTTGCAGGAGTGAGTGAGAGCGATCAAACATGTTCCAGGAGAGAGCAACTACATCTGGAGCAGGCAGTAAAGGTCAAAAATCCAGCAGGAATGGGCAGGACTGGGACTATGAAAGTTGTCCAGGTCTCTACTACAGTGCACCTAATGTGACACAGAAGCACACAAATAATGTGATCTTAAAGATTGCGTGTGCTTTTTGGACCTGAGGCTCTCTTCAATCAGAGGCTTAGCAGCAAAAAAAGATTAATTACACCTCCTCCTCCCACACCACAGAGTGTTTACTGCACGTGATTTTTTCACATTGCTAGGATTAGTGGCAGCTTGTCTTGTTATCACACGATGCAGGGAATTCACCCTATGTTGTGTGCTGCACGTTCAGTAAAACTGCATTGTGTGGCCAGCTGACCCTCTATGAGCAGACATGGGGATAAAGACATCTCAGAGAAAGAGGACAAAAACCCTCCCTGCAGACTTCACACCCATCTGAGAGGAATCTGATGTTTGTCACAACACCTTCATTTTGTTGTAACAAAGGCACAAAAAATGGACCTGTTTTTGGCACAGGATGGAAAACGGCCTAATTTTAATTTTTCAGCTTGTTTTTGAGCTCTGTTTACACCATAATTAAGTTGTTTTCTGCCTTGTCACCATTTGAGATTTAGCAAATTTGCTAGAAGCCTTTTCCTAATTTTTGTGCTTTCTGTTGTCTCCCTGTGTTTCTCCTCCCCTTT
The DNA here is from genome assembly GCA_037902135.1 of Cetoscarus ocellatus. Taxonomy (NCBI): domain Eukaryota; kingdom Metazoa; phylum Chordata; class Actinopteri; order Labriformes; family Labridae; genus Cetoscarus; species Cetoscarus ocellatus. Next base: position 861,952 of record JBAMNC010000385.1, on the reverse strand, counting down.
AAATGTCCCAGATTCCCCTTTTTACAAAACAGCAGGCTACCTCATCAGCGCAGCGGTACATCACATTACATTTTCATACATTTGAGACTCCTGCACACGTTTTTCAAGCCTATTCCTGATCACTTATCCTCACACTGGATCCCAGTTCTCAGCTCATGGAGGGTAAATACAACACCCAAGGCTTATGTTCCTGCATGCCTGCCAAATGTAGATTTCAAGTTGAATTGGCTGACAACGACAGAGTTGTCATATATGATTAATATTAGACCCATGAAAAAAAGTATGGAGGATTTATATGTTGACAAGCCTTTATAAAAACTATTAATCAACAAACACACAATGAATAAAATTATTTGCAAAGCATGATATTGGTAAACACAATAAAAAAGTGTTGAAATAAATTCATCAAACTCTGAAGAAAACACTTGATCTGAAAGCAGAAACAGTGTCTACTGACAAAATAAGAAGTGGGTGACTGTTCCAGAGCTCAGGCACTACTACAGCAAAAGCTCCATCACCCTTTGACCTCAGCCTTGACTCAGGCACAGTTAGCAGGCCTAAAGGAGCTGATCTAAAGTGCCTTCTTGAGTATTAAGCACTAACAGCTCACCTAAATATTCAGGCCCAAGGCCATGTAAAGCTTTGTAGGTTAAAACTAAAAACCTAAGCAAAACGATACTGGCAGCCACTGAAGGGAGGTGAAGCTGAAATAGGGACGATGTGAGAAGTACGTCTTGTCCTTGTGAGAAGTCTGGCTGCAGAGTTTTGTAGTTTTGAAGTTGATTTAGAGCAGCGGTTCTCAACCTTTATGGGGTCCTGGACCCCCTGCATATTTTTGATCTATCCTATCTATTTTCCTTCTTCTTCTTTGTGTAACTGTGCTTATCATCTTTTTATTTGTTTGTAACTCTCTTAATTTCAAGTGCTAATCTGAACCTTGCAAGTTAATGAGTTTTTTTCCACAACATCTTCCTGCAGATGATTCACAATAAAATCATTCTTAAGGAATGAATGGCGTATGCCCACTGAAACAGTATGGGGCTCATATTTTAAAAAGGACGCAGATAGTGTTAAGTTTGTACTATACAAACTTAAATAAATTACACTTGCGAAACAAATGAAATTTGAGAAAAAAAGTCCTGTTATCCTCTGTAGTTTAGGTAGATAAAGGTCTCAGTCACATTTGAGAAAAGTAATCATATTTTTTTTTGTATTTTTAAGTGTATTTTGTTTTTAAGGACCCCTTGCAATTACACCACGGACCACTAGGGGTCAACAACACAATTTTTACAGTTTTAAGGTCGTCTCTCTTCAGTGTTGGCCTTACAACATAATTCATTATGCATTGTATCATCATTAGTCAGGAGTCTTGTAAATTGTGCTTTTCAATGACATGACCGAAGACAAAAACTTAACACTGCAGGCATGTCCTTCTTTTGAACAACAATAGTGAGGACAGAATTCACTCAGGACCATGGATATCGTGTGAATGCTATGGAAAGTAAGCTTATGAACTAGCCATAGGCTCTATCTAATGGTACATTCAACTCAAGATCTTCAGTCAAATCAGTCATTGCTGTGCCTCCTCTTTACTTCCCATACTTACAAACATGAAGGTGTTGATGGTGGTTAACGTTGCACAGCACTATTTAACAGCAATCTTTGTCTGTAAAATGTTGCTTGATCATAGGCTAAACAATAACCACAACCCCAAGCAAGACCACTGTTTGAACATCATTTTTTATGGGGTTACCCAAAACAACACATTCAGCATAGATCAAATCTAAAACTAACATGCACAAACTAGCATATTTTTTTCAGGGTCCGAAATAGCAAAAAAGTCATGCAGGTTGTTTTTCAGAAAACCTGAACCAAGGGAAAAATGCTTATAACTCATTTTTTAGGAGACATAGGAGCAAACCTTTTGCACAAGCACATTTTCCTGCCTGTAAATGTCCCAAAAAGTGAAGTTATAGCATTTTTTTTTTCGGGATCTGAAATGGCAAAAAAGTCATATGTTTGCATGAAGTTTTTTAGAGAATCTGAACTAAGGGAAAAATGCTTATAACTCATTTGTAGAGGACTTATGACCAAATTTCCTGCACCAGCATGTTCTGATGCCTGAAAAGATCCCAAAAAGTCACCTTTTAGCACTTTTTTTTTTTTTTTTGGGGGGGGGTCTGAAATGGCAAAAAAGTCATATGTTAGCATGTGTTTTTTTCTAGAATCTGGCGTGAGGGAAGAATTATTCTAACTCATTTTTTAGGTGAAATATGACCAGACCTTTTGCAGCAGCATGTTTTCATGCCTGAATAGGTCCTGAAAAAGTTGCTTTTTAGCAAAAAAAAAATTTCGGGGTATGAACTGGCAAAAAGTCATATGTTAGCATGTGGGTTTTTTATAAAACAAATCTGACCTGAGGGGAAATGCTTGAAAGTCACATTATAGTTAAAATATGACCAAACCCCTTGCACCAGCATGTTTTCCTGCCTGAAAAGGTCCTGAAAGTCACTTTTTGGCAATTTTTTTTTCGGGGCATCAACTGACAAAAAAGTCATGTTAGCATGTAGTTTTTTTCAAGATCTGACCTGAGGGAAAAACGTCTATTACTCATTTTTTAGGTGAAATATGACCAAACCTTCAGCACCAGCTTGTTCTCCAAATGAATTCAGCATGTTGGACTTGTACATACATGTGCCAGAATTTAGTACACCTGGTGTAGATGACTGCCACTGACATCATTATTGAAAAGCACTGCTTTTTAATGCTTTAACTTAAACTGACAAATTGGTCTACCAAAAAAATGTACTGATTAAAATGGACTGTAAGCAGATCAGTTAACATGTGAAATGTGGATTTTTCTTTGATGTTAATATACTTTGTTCAATATCTGTATTTTTTCCCTCTTTTTTTAAAGGTATAATTTTGCCTCATTAAGGTACAAAATACAGTGTCACTCAAGCAGTACCTCATTATGTACTAATTATGTACCCTTTTTTGGGGTACATATTTGTACTGGGGCATAAAGGTACATATTTGTCCCCTGGGGTCCATAAATGTTCTTTTTGAGGTACAGAGTAGAAAGCACTAAAATGTATCAATGTTTAGAGGTACATGCTTTTACCCTGCTAGGGTACAGCTGGGGTAGCAAATCCTTGTACCTTTTTAGGTCCAATCCTGACCCTTGGTTTCTTTGTGTGTATAAAAACTTCCCAAAGTCTTGAGTTTGTTTTCAGCTGCATGGCAGCAGTTGTTTAGTTTAACATTTTCAGTACTATGAAACAAAGCCTTTTTGTTATTTGCTTGTAGCCATCTTATTTGTGTTTCATTTCCCCACCCCCATGTATTGTTTGCAATTCTATTGGTTTTTTACTTTGGAAGAATTTAAGAAACTGGGGTCTGCAATTGTGTCCCTCTAATCAGATTTCCTGACAACTACTTTAAAAACTTCCCAAAAAAAGAACAAGTACACAAATACATTTACTCTAATACAGTATCTTGTGTAAAGGTAAATAGTTTTCCACCCCTGACTACTTGTATATAAAATCTGTGTACTGAAGCAAAGCCCACCAAATATAACACTTCTATTTACAAATGAGTAAATGGTCTCTTCTAAATAAAAGTGGACAAAGAATTGAGCCTTGCAGTATGCCACATTACAGTCAAATACTTATATGAAAAGAGACTACATAGACTACATTATAATGCATCAGAAAAGCATTAGGCATTAATAATTTACTCATCATACATATGTCATTACTTGAATATTTTGTCATTTTACTTCTGCGTTGATAAAGCAATTATAATTGTGCTCATAAATGACATAAATTTAAAAAATGCTTTCTACAAAATATGTGTTTTGTGTTAATACAGCTTTACTAGTTTTTATTATGCTTTGCTACAGCACTCCAAATAAAACATTTGGAGCTGTGATCATGAATACCATTTGAATAATCAACAATGCTTTGCATGTGCTTCACTAATGATTTGCTTATGCTTAACAGTTAGAACTTCTTCTGAAGCGCAACAAATATTCCTGTTATAATGGGCTTCAAATTTAAAAAATATGCATCTAAGGATGTGTGCACTTGTGGAAGGGGTGTAAAATGGCTGTTGAAGAAGTTAAAAAATGAAACTTAAATTCACCTTGGTAGAAAAGTAATTTGAAAAAACTTGAGGAGGAAAGTCAGAGTGATAAAACAGAAGATGAGTAGAGAGGAAAGCCAGGGAGAAGAGGGATGAGAGGATTTATTGTGGAACCTGTGCTGTAGTCCTGTCTGATAATCTGGAAACAGTGGGTGGCTAGACAGCAGCAAAACACTATATTGATGGGACTGTTTACTCCATCCTCAGAGGGAAAAGAAAGGCTCCAACACAGAAAACAAGAGAGTGAGAAGGCACAGGCTGCTCTCTCCAGGTGGTAGCGTGTGTGCGTGTGTCCCATTGTGCTACGTCTTCTGCTTGCCGTTAATGTCTGAAAACACACATCAAGCCATGTTAAAAGTACCTGTGGGGCCTCAGGGAGGCTCGGTTTGGTGCTCATGACGCTGACTGTTCCCTTTCTGTCTGAAAATGAAAAATGAAATATATGAATAATAGAGATGATACACTGCAGTCATGAATAAATGCAGGTTCTTAACCTTACTGCAGGATCCAAGCTGTGAATGTTCAGAGAAAACTACCTGTGATTATCCATAATGTCTTTGTATTTTTACAATATATGGGTCAATGGTAGCACTTGACCTGAGCTGCGCCTGTTGGCACCTGTACTACTCTTCCTGCTCTAGTTTCAAATCTATTTGTGCTTGCATTTCTATGAGGTTTGTGTAAATGGGGTTTTACCATAAGTTCCTTTTTCTACAAAGATCTCAAGTCTGTGAGCTCCAGAACTTAAATATCAGAGCAACACTTTGGGTTCAAGCCTGTGCTTTGGTAATGTACTGAAGGATGAACAACTGTAGCAAACAACGCTTTGGACCATTGTTGATATATATGGATGGATGACTCACTTTCTTCTTCTCATGTTGTGCAGAAGTGATGCCAAAATGGCAATTAAAGGTGAAAAACCTAAATATGAAGAGTAAAATGCACACATGCTTAGGTAAGCTAGAATGACGCCCATAGTTTTATTGATTTAGTAAATTTCAAATGTTTTAAAGACTCCACACTAACTGTTTCATATCCAAACTGATTGCTGCATTTCCATGGCCGATGGTGATAAACAGCATTTTTTATTTGTTAAAAATGCAGTTCAAACAAATGAATTTGTTTTATACTGTTCATCTGAAGCAATTCTGAACAGTGTCTTGTTTTGGGAATCAAATTAATAAAAACAGATTCTATGACCCTGAATTTGACATTTAATCATTTAAATAAAAGCTGCATTGCTAATCTAGAATGATCTTAAACTACTTGCTAGAGATATGAGACATCTTTATAATGCTTATTCTGAAATAAGTAAAACCATGCAACTTTCTTTCTGAAGTTATAGTTTAAAATCCAACAGTACAAAATCCTTCTACATGAAGAATGGCATCTATCTATGTCTATCAACATCTGTATCCAGAGAGCTCTTGGACACCAGTTTTAATTGCCATGGCATTTGCCAGGGCAAGAAGTAAGCAAAGCACCGGATCAAGCACCAGCCTTAGCTAAAAGGACACATGGTTAGCACATTTCAGCAATGTTTGTTACAAAGACTGAAGCTAAGAATCACATGAAGACAAAGAGAGATCAAGAAGCTGTATTAAATACACGGGCTCAACACCATTCACACTGTTTAACATCACTGGACTGTTACATCAACCGTCAACTATTCAAGATGGAAATGTTTATACAGGCTTCCATACTCTATCATAACATAAAGTATGGTGCATTTACAAAGCTAAGGCATTATGGGGATAATGTGTGTGTGGTGGTGCATGATGGCATTTTTTTTAATTTACAGTATACTGAATTTACTGGGTAGGCTCTTGTCTGGAACTTTGTATCAAAGTCTAGTGTATGAATTCCTCGAAGTACGATTCATATTATGAAGGTATTAAAATTGGTGAATTCATTTTGACACATCCTCCCTATAAACCACAATAGCTTTAAAAGTAAAAAATGATGACTAAAATTTGCTGCAACCGCTAAGAAAACCCTCCAAGTATGCTCCTACAAATGAGGCAACGACTTAACCACTGTCCAGCTGGGGCTGTGGTTACTGTTAAGCCCACAGGCTAACCCTTAATTTCAGCTGGAGATTGCTGTAAAACACTGCTGGCCAAAGTAAATAAATCCACTTCTTTGCATGCTTGTGTGAATGACAGGGAAAGACCTCAAGAAGTCACAGCAAGCAACATTAATATTGTAATGTCTTGCTGTCTGCCTGCTTGAGTTTTATTTATGGCCTTGCAGCCAATTGGCAAAGCTGGACTTTGTTAATTGATATGGAAATGCATACACCAGAGTACAGGCCTTAATTTTTTGAAGTAGCTTCCACTCTAACATCCCTCTCCTCATTTCCCTCATAGGCCAGAGGGTGTGTCTGAATATGTGATGGCAAGCTGGCTGTGCGGACACTTGCAACCTTGTGCATCTGTCAAGCATAAAACAGGCTTACTATCAGCCAGTTCTTGACAAGTGGGGACTCCCTGGTTGGAACATGGGACCTTTCACAGTGAGAGGATTTAAATACACATTTTATGGCGAATAAGACTAAAAATAGCAATCCTTATTTGACACATGGTTAGCTCTTGCCTAGCCAACTTGCAAGCTAAGTGGCTTTAGCATACTCACCTTTAGGGGCCATCCACACGGAAACGAGTTTAGGATATCTGCAAAAGATTTTTTATCATATAGGCATTTAGTCCATATGAAGGCCGCATTTTGGGAGCCCAGAAAGACGAGTGAATGAATCTTGTGTTTCTGTGTGTACAAGGAATAAGCACATTTAAGAAACTATGATACTATATTCTCACTTCTCCATAAAATCGTATGGGCTAACCCAGACAACAATAGAAACAAAGGCGCAATGCAGTATCACATCTGTGATGCAGATATCACTCAGCTTGTTATGGCTTTTACAGCAAAGTCTACTGCTCCTCTACTTCCACTGTGACCAACAAGAGAACATGAAGAACAGCATATGCCAATATTTGTTGACATTTCACCCAATGTATGTGCATGCTCCATGTCTTTTTCTCTGGTTTTTCACAAATGTCTACAGCAGTGTTTCAGCACCACTTACAGGCCTGGCATATAAACTGTAGCATTGTTAGTGTTTTGATGTGGACGGACATATTCTTGAAATGAATGTTACAGAAAAGATCTTAAAAACTAAAAAAATGTTGTCTCTGTGTGTGTCATCAGCAAATTTTAACTGAGCAGTTTTAGGTTCCATATCTATTCTAAGATGCATTGTTATCCATCCGTAGATTTTCTACACCGCTTGTCCCTTTCATGGTCGCAGGGGGGCCTATCCCAACTGACATTGGGCAAGAGGCGGGATACACCCTGAACAGGTTACCAGCCGATCGCAGGGCGGCATAGAGAGACAGACAACCATTCACTCTGACACTCTTGCCTAACGAGTAAATTTGATGTTACCAGTTAACCTTATGAGAATGTCCTTGGTCTGTGGGAGGAAACCGGATTGCCTGGAAAGAACCCACGCATCCACAGGAAGAACATACAACTTCCACACAAAAAGGCCCTGTCCGGTCCAGGGGTCGAACCGGCGACCTTCTTGCTGTGAGTCACAAGCACTACCTGCTGCGCCACCTTGTTTTGAGGAGGACTGTCAAAACAAGCTGGTGAAACCAGGTAAATGGTATGTCCCCCATCTTACTGTAGTGTTTACATGTACAATGTCCTCTGAGGGAATATGTATTTGTGTGCATACAGTCACAAAAAAATCAACTAAACAGGGACAGTTTAACCCCCAGTGGCCCATATCAATAACTTTAGAAAACATATTATTACATATAAAAACTCAATTTTCAGACCAATCAAACAGCTGAATTTTGCTCTCATTGTTTGCAAAAAATGTATATGTACATTTTTTTTGAGAAAACATCAGGCAATAATCAAAGATACTATGAAACATATTCAGGAACCCTGCATGTCTCTGCCAGTATTGTAGCAGTTATCTATCCAATAGTTGTTCAGATATTTCTTGAGGTATGCTTGAGGTTTGGCCTGTTTGTGGCACGAAGTTTTTGTGAGCATTGTGAACACTATTGTTACCACATTCTATCTGACAAAGACATTTCAGTCTGTGAAAGTCTAAAATGTTCCATCAAGCTTCGTGACTGTTACTGCTGAATGAAGAAATGCAGAAATTGATGTAAAAATCATTTACTAAATATATATAAAATCTTATTCTAAGGCTGTTAAGAAAATAATACAAAATAGAGAGGACCTGCCACGTTACATCTTGTTCAGTGAATGCATTGACACCACAGCAAAAAGCCTCCCTCTCAGTTCAAAAAGACCTCACTCATTTTTCACAACAATTGATCTCCTTGACTCATTGAAAGTCACGTCCTGTGTGCAGAGCTAAGCTTCTGAAAACACCGGCTTTACCAAGAACAACTTTAAGAATGATACAAAGCCCTGACTGCATCTGCACTCTGATGATTAAAGCCTCTGTCTACGTTGAGGCTAAACGTTCGCACTTGTCAAGGTCACAGTAATAATTTGGAGTGAAACAGAAACCTCGACGGGAATATGAAATTAATCTCTGTATACGTTTGAGCAGCGCTCAGCACTATTCTCCTTAGAGGGTCCCAGGAGCCACTCTTCAGTGAGCACAGATAAAAGAGTCCAAAGACGACGGTTCAAACTAACCGAGGCTTTACCTCCGAGTCAATCTGAAGACACCAAAAGTGTTGTAATTGGACAAAGTCGTGCTAAAAGAAACTTTTACAGACAGCTTTTAAATAATATCTCATCAATATATCTCCCTTTCTTTTTAAAATGAAGCAGTCATTAGTATCACAATTCCTTCCTCTATTTCTATGTGGAAACAGTTTCATTTCTATTCTGGTTTCCAAGTCCCCAATTACATGTAATGAAAAATGACACAGGCAGACTTCGCACAAGAAGAACTTCACTGAGAGCACCTGTCAAAAATCTTGAATCCTTGATTTGTTGATAGGGTTTCACTTCAGTGATTCAGGCAACACAATATTGGAATTTAATTACGTTTTGTCTGTTTTGATTGTAGTAAGGATTGTCTGTTTTGCATAGTTAGTGACATGAGTGACATGATTATAAGCCAGATGGTGTTGGTAAAAAGTCCATAAATCCCACCTCCACTCAGCCTCCCCATCTGTGGAGGTGAAGGTGCATATGAGGCCTACAGGAAGAGATGAAGGATAGACCTGGACACTGGGGAGCTAAATATCGGCACAGATTAGGTAACTGGAGGTGCCTGGGGTAACGGAGGGTTGCAGAGATCACACTAAAAATGAAAAGTTGACTGTTGGGAAGAAGACACTGGATTTTGACTTGGAGCAATAGGAGTCAAATGCCTAATGAACATTAGTTAAGCATATTCATTAATGTCTGACATGATGTACAATGAAAAGGTTTACAAACTACACGAAAAGAAAACATGCTTTTAACAGTTGTTGGTGTCAACAGTAGACAACAGAGGAGAACTAATGATATGGTTACTATCTACACCACAACACTTGTGTGAGGGATGTTGGCAGAAAAACTTATGCAAAAATAGAAAAGACAGCTTTGTGCCAGTGGAAACCCATGTGATGACAAAGATATGCAGTATTTGCCTGCTTTAAGTACTAGACTCAATTCTGGGTACTAAAGTCTTTAACCAGATGGTGTTATTTAGTCATGTGATGGTCTGCTGATGAGACTGACCCCTATCTTCCACATGATTGCCCAGTGCTCTGTACGTGTCGTGCACTCTGCAGCAAATCACCCCCAGTCTCTTCAATCAGTCAGTTTCCACAGCCTGTGCCTTGCTCTGTCTGCAAAATACATACTGGGCCTAGTTTCAGCAGGAGGCGCTTCACCTCTGTGGCAATCTTCACCAAGCACATCGACCCAACTCAGGAAAACAAGCACTCAGGATTTTTGGGTCACGTCAAAAGGCTGCGAAAGTAGCGCAAAGAATATAGATGCCTACAGCAAATCAACGTCAGGCCTGTTGCTTACATGGTGCTCTTCCTGTTCTCTCATAAACCCACAATTACCTCATGTGGTTGTGGTTATGCCTTGGTTAAGGCATTTCCACTGGTCGAAGCAAAGCTGCAGCGCCAATGTGAAGTGGACAGGCAGACTGTGTGGAAATTCAGGGTGAGAATAATGTTAACCTGTTGCTTTAACATCTAACAGGGATGTTATAATTATTTTCTGTCTGTGAGCAAGATATCTGTTTTTCTTGGTAATCCAAATATGGATGCAGATCCAGGAATTTTTTAAAGATTTGTTATTGTTGCAAGATAGGGCAGTTTTCCACATTTTTGCTATGGCTAATATGAGAGAAATGCCCTGGTGGAGGTTTGTCCTCTCATTGCACTTCTAGTCCAGGGGTGCTGTACACTGGCCCGATTGGATTGCAAATTGTTATTTTTATCATAATTATCATTATCATTATTAGGGTTCTCACCCAAAAGGCAAGGTCTCCTCTTGTTATTTCTGTCTGTGGTATTTTGCTATCAGTTGTGCTCAAAGTTGCAAAGTATCACTATTATATCTCCTGCTGCCTGCTACAGTGTAACAAGTTAATCCGTTAGCCATTGGAGCCTCAAAAAAATTTGGGTATAATTACAACAGTACTTTTCCCCCTTATGTCTAACCGGCCCATCAGAGTTCATAACTTTAATGAGAACAGCAATTTAAAAAAAGGACTAAACTGACAAAACTCTGAAGAAAAGTGAAGTCTGGGACAAAACAGATATGCATGAAATACAGGTATTTCTTTGTTTCTCATAAAAATTCAGTCTCTGTGCAGACATTAAATAGTAAAAATGCTAATTTCATCACCTGCGGGATGACATTTGTCAGGATGTGGTGCAAACCATTAACCAAAGCATCATCATCATTAGCACATAGCTGCTTCCTTCCCACTAGATATCTAACTCAATATGTAACAACACATTTCATAACTCTAAGTCTGGCCTTTAATTACAAGAGGACATTGTCTAACCTTGCTTCTATACTTATCCTCATTGTACCTTTGTCTCTGTACCTGTTATTAAGAAAGAGACAAGACACTTGTCTTCAAAAGTGTCTTAAACGCATAAGTTTAATAATGCACATTTTATTAATAGCACTGACTTTGATTGAGTCAGCTGACAAAGTTTCGTTACCCAGCAGCAGTCATGACATGTTAAACTGCAATAGGGTTTTTGAGCATTGACTGTGGCTGGTTGACATCTCAATACTTAAAAGTCTCTGTGCAGGACATTAATCTAACAGTACAGAAATAAATGATGAATGCAATTACTCTCAAAGTTCTCATTTATAAACCATGAAACTTTGGTGAAAAAGGCTCTGAGCTGCCCAAGTGTTGCAGCTGCTTGAACAGCCTTGGACGTATATCTTGATAACAGCTGATTCTGGTTTATTAAAGGTGAAAAGGAGTAATTACAAAAAAAAATTGCCATGTCCGCTTTAGCATGAGGAGGGTCACAGTCTTTTAAAATATGATCATAGGTGTTATGAAACCACATACAGTTCCTGAGGGGATGGTACCTTTGGCTTGAATATAGGAGGACCTTGAATTTTTTTTTAGAAACGTTTTCTTCTTTTATTCATTGCCTTTAGGAGCTTTAGACATTTACTTCCAGAGGTCAAAAAAGTAAATTAAAACTTTAAATTTGCTAATTGTTTATTGCACTGGCCATGCTTAAAATCTTATTTTCAGAGTGCTACCTATCAGGGTAAAGTGTTAATAATTACAAAAGTCGACTTGTGCTCCCCTCAGTGAAATGGCTAAGGCTGCTTTAAGACAGTTCTGTGCACTTAAAGGTCACGTATTTCCCTCCTTTTCAACAAGTTTACACTGGTCCAAGATTTCCCAAGAGAATATTTTTTGAAGTTTCATGCCCTAAAGGCCTTCTCAGACATTTAATTACAGCATCCCTAAAACACCTTTTGATTTAGCCCCTGTTGATTACAACATTCATCATCATTAACATAACATTGTAACTCATTAAACCATAACACCGAGACAGTTCCAATGGTGCACAGAGGACAATGTCGTAGAAATGGTGAAGTCTGACCACTGGTCATCAGTTGTCAACATATATTTAATGATGATATTGATGATGGTGTTTATTATTTAACTTTCAGAATTACCGCCATATTTTCAGTTCAAGTCTAACACAACAGGTAGTTAGTGTCCACCAGTAACATGCGTCACATACAGATAAGTACATACACAAAAACACTCATGATGCAAACAACAATGCAGGGACAAACTGCAAGCATATCTCCACCTTTAGTCTGTCAGCAAAGAGATTAACTTTGATAACAGTAAATTAACTAAGTGAATTCATTATTGGCTAAATGTAACATCAACAGTAAATGTTAAAAGTCCACTAGAGCACAAACCCTTGGCCATAGGTTTTTCTCATTGTCACATTTATCAACACAACTGTTTAAATATTATTCACGGCATACAAAGGAAGACAGCTATGATTCTTTATGACTCAGACTAGGCTTTTTCAGCTGCAATGATCTGCATCTGGCAGAGCCCAGACAAACAAGCAATGATTCACAGAGACATTGAAGCACATCATTTGAAGCCCTCCAGTATCCTCTTGATCATAATTTTCCAACATTAACAGTACTGCTGCATTAGTAAAAGTCCACATTATCTAAATCTGGTAAACGATTAAATTCATTCATCTGTAAAGATTAACATATTGCCTTAAGTCCACAGATAAAATAAACTCTTTTGATACATTACCAGTTCATTATAGCATTGTCCAAGAAGTGCCTATAAGCTCAAGTAGTATTTTCCAGTGAGTTGGGCAGACAGGTATTTAGTTTTGTCATTAAGTAAGCTCTTTGGAGTACAAAGGGTGGTATGCTCTTGCTCAGGTCTTAATCATGTAAGAAAAAGGTTGGATTCTCATTTTTTCTTATTTATTATTATTACACATACAATGAGTAACCCACTATGCATTTGTCCAAAAAGAGGTGTTCACATGGACTACATTTGAGAATTAAAGAAGGTTTTGATAAATGATTAACAGAATAACGGACATGTGCTCAGCTCTGTTTGTTTCTGTTCTGTTGTTCTGTTTGCAAAAAGTGATATATAGTTGAAAGAGTGTCACTTAAACATAAGAGGCTTTATTTTTAATTCCACACCATAGCTGTGAATTAAATATTTGGCACCATTCAGCTGTTTACAAGACTTGCATGGCATATGTTATGAAAATCATTCTTCTTTTCTTTTCCCTGAAACCTGCCAGCAGCACACCAGCAGAATGTATTCAGGTAGCATGTACAGTAGAAGTAACTGGTTTTATCCTCTGCAGAGGCTGCAGGAGCTATCAGCTCTGTCCAGGCCTATGAAGGCAGAGCAGGACTGACTTTGAAAGATGATAATGGACTCCTGAGGAAATTAATCTATTTCTACAGAAGAAAGGAGTATGACTTCTCTCACTTCCTCTCCTACTTCCACCTACCCACTCCTCTCCTTTCCCTATTCCTCTCAGCAGCAGCAGCAGCATTACAGGTCAATTCTAAAATTGAAATGTACTAATTAAATGGACTCTGGACAGCATGTGAAGCAGTAAAAGTGAAGGGAACCACAGTCTCCAATTAATTTTTGTTCCTGCCAACACAATGAATTGAGGTATACAGTGAACTTCAAAGGGTTTCCTCTAAATCTAACATTTTTTTTAGAATAAAGCATCATTTAAAGCATCCTAAAGTAAATTGTTGGCAATGCTTATTTAATGAATTAATAAATCAATCTTTATTTGCATAGCGCCAGTTCATAACAAGTGTTATCTCAAGGCACAGTAGAGCAGGCTGAAGCCATACTTTTGATTTTGTAGATACACATATATGCATACATACACATACATCCAGACATGTCTCCATCCAGGCAGAGACAAAGGGACTAAAAATACGAATTTATGATAGCAACAAACCCATGGACGCCCAGATCATAAATTTGTCCTCATCAAATTTGTCTCTGCTGAATACAGATCCAATCAATCAATCTTTATTTGTATAGGGCCATATCTGACTTTGTTGAATATAGATTTATTAAAGGTAAGCCCCTTGAGATGTGGCAAGACCTTTTTTAAGAGGGAAGTCATGTCTATACAGTATAGTTCTAAGATAGTTACAGTGAAAGTATAATCAATACAACCTGGGATATAGATACATCAATCTAATATTAACATGAATATCTATAAAGAAGATAGTCTGGAGAGGAATGATCTTGGTTAATATAGCAGCATCTAGATGAACTGCCATTAAATTGGGTTTAACTGGTCTAAAAGTATGAATTTATGTTAAATGATGTCATTTCTGTTGATGGTTGATGCAGGATAGAGCACATGGAGTCAAGTGGGTCCATGCAGCAGGTCACTGATGATTGTTTGTCTCAGCCATACTAATATATGTGTGCTGTTTGCAGGAACTACTATGTATTTAATTTTATTGATCTCTCTAAAGTTAATATCAGGGACTGTAATGATAATGGAACCAGGCTAAAGGAATGCCCAAATAATTTTAGTAGTACTTATTGAAGCTTCGTAACTCCACAGCAGGTGGTTTACAGCAAGGCAGTCTACACCAAGAATCCCAGGCGGCCTCTACGAGACAAGAACCAGAGACGAGTACAGGAGCAAACAAAAAGAGAGAGAATGTAGAGAGACTGTTAGAGGAAAAGAAAGAGATAGAGAGGGAGGAGTTCAGTGTGCCAAATCCCCCGGAAGTCTACGCCTATTGTAGCTTAATTATGAGCTATGAGCTGGTCCAGGCCTGAGTCAGCCCTAGCTGAAAGCTTTATCAAAAAGGAATGTTTTAAGTCTAACCTTAAAGTAAAGAGGATGTCTGCCTCCTGAACCATGGTCGGTAAATGGTTCCAGAGAAGAGGGGCCTGAAAACTTGAGGCTCTACCTCCCACACTACTTTTAGAGAGTGATGGTACAAGGAGCAGGCCAGCATTTTGGGAGGGTAACGTTCTAGAGGGGTCGTACGGCACTACAAGCTCTTTAAGATAGACTGGCACCTGCCCACTGAGAAACTCATGTGTGAGAAGAAGAATCTTGATTTCTATTCTATATTTTATGGGAAGCCAATGCAGAGAAGCTAATACAGGAGTGTTGTAGATCAGCAAACCAATCGGAACAGAATGGGCACATGTAGAAAAGAGAACTTTAAAGTAACAGGAGCTTCAACAAAGCATATAAGATGGAGAAAGAATCGAGGTGGATCAGGGATGATCAGTATAGTTTTTAAACAATAAATATCATCTGAAGCACTTTGGCATAAATAATGTCAACAAAATAATCAACGCAAAAACATATATCAACCCTCCCTTTGACTCCTGTGTGGCACTGCAGCACTGGCACATTTAATGTGCACCTGTTGACATGTCATAAAAAGTGCAAGCAAACTAAGACATTTAATAAAATATATATTTTAGGCACTTTAAACCATCATACAGCATACAGGACATTACTTATGTCACTCAACAAAATTAATGTACCGGAACCTCTCTTCAGGTATGTTTGCATAATGTCCTGCTGGAGAATCATTTATCTTATAGTATCACTGGGATGAAAATCTATACATATACATGCAGTTTATGTATTTCCACTGTGTGCGGATCAATAATCCTAATGAGAAACTGAGGGACAAAAAACACTTTATTAACAATGGTGTGTAATAAGCTCAAATATTTTTTTTATTGATAGCAGCAGGGTCACTATCATCTGTCACTTTTAGTCTTTTGGGGCAGAAATTTTATTAAAATAAGTAATATTCTGATCTAGCTAACACTCTTTGTGATGATAAGGAGAGATCTTTTTGGTGCACCTGTCTTTGTAGCCTCTAGAAAGAGTGGAGCATCTGACAGCATTGATCCTCTACTTAGTCCTCTGGGTTTTTCTCTCTAAGATGAAGTTATTTTAATGCAGAATCCAGGCTGGTCTCCCCAGCGGACAGTGCATGGAATTGAAAACAACTAGAAAAATAGAATAGAAAACACTTTTTTTCTAGTTCAGACACACTCTTTGTGATGTAAAGTGATGCATATCTTGTCTGACAGGTGAGCATTTCATGTGTGATGTCACATGGAAGCTATCTGCTGATACTGTCTGCAATTAGTGATATAAAGCTGCACTTTAAGGCATACATCCTGTATTTTATTGTCCTTTTTCTAAATGAAAATTGCCACTCATAACTGTCACAGTTCAGTTCTACCTAATTTTACAAAAATATCAGGCTATTTCTCTTAAGAGGCAGATGAGGAAAATGTGAATCTTGTTGAATTATAATTATGTTTTAACAACAACTTTCCCCTAAATATGCAAACATATTTTTGATTTTAAATCTTTATTCTCAAGTGCATAGAACTGCCTTATAGTGTATATTTGGTGCATGACCCTGGACCCTTTGGGCTGGATCCTTGGTATTTACCTTTTCCAGCTCTCCACTCCTGGCTCACCAAGGAAAAAAAATTCAAGAGTTATGAATATGTGTAAATGAGGTTATTGATAAAGAAAAGATCTTAAAGTACCTTTTTAAATAGCAGATTTGTTTAATGTTAGCTCCTAACAATTCTGAAACTGCAAGAAGTTTCCAGTCTGTGTTGTGTCTTAAATGTTTAAATCTAAAAGTAAAATACCTCCGGATAATTTACATTTTTTCTCTGCAGTAAAACCTCATCTAAAAGAAATACAACCAGTACTGTGTAGACTACATTACAGTGTGATACGCAGAGGCACACTAATACTTGTATAAATCTATATATAATCTATATATAATTAGAAGTACAATTACAATTATACCAAGTTTTTACAACTTTACTTAATTTTGACATCAGCTGTTATAAATAAGTAATTCTTAGTGTTGAAGAGAACCAGATTAATGTTAAAAAAAACAATATATGCAAAGCTGAACAAAAAGATGTTTTATGTGAGCCACAGTGTCCGGTAATTTGCACACAATCATTAGCGTTCACTCCCGCTGTGTCCCGCACTGTTCAAAAGTGCCAGTGCCATTAAAACTGGAGCTCTTTCCACCCACTAGTCCTTTTCATCTCTGGATTAATGGCCTTGATATCAATTCCTGAAAGTTTCTTGCTGCTTAAAGGGCAGCTGTTACAAGGCCAGGAGCAGATGTAAACACGGCGGTATCAAGACCCAGATGGCTCCTGTCAGTCCACTGCTCTTGGATCCGACCTCTGTTTGTGAGTCCTCGGCAGGTGGATGATGATGATGGTTGTGATGATGGTGTCTGTGATCACTGGACACATCTGGACTCACTGAGGGGAAAGCAGAAAGTAGCGGGTCAGTAAGGAGGACACTCATTACCTCATTACATTATGATCATTATGACATTATGACAGCTCAATCAGAGTTAATCTGATTGATGATTAATGTGTATTTGAAAGACAAAGGTGGAGGATTCTTAGACACATTTGTCTTCTTGTCAATGACATTAAAAAATCATGCCAGCTGAGTGTAAGTCTGTAGGTTTTCACATTTAGGGCTGAACAGCCTTAAAATCTACACAAGTCCACTGATCTCAGATGTAATTTACAGCATTAGTAAATGCTGTAAATTACATCTGTCGGTGTCAGATGGGAAAGGAGGTGTCTCAGGAGGCAGGACACAAATAAAAATAACATAAAAGGCAGATAAAGCAGCACAGTCCTCATATAAACAGGCAGAGAAGCCCTGCAAATTCAGCAAGCACATGTGGTTCTGCCATTATTTGCCAACATCAAGCTTGGAGAAGATCAAGCATTTACCCAATTGGAATTTACCTTCACAGTGCTACACATACAGCAGGTGAACATGGTAACATTCTCTGAATGTTTGTGCGAAACTACACTTTGTGTGTAGTTTTACACAGTTATCCTCTTTAAAGTATGTGTGGAACTCACACTAAACAATGTAGTATAAAAGTAACTGCAACGCTCTGTGGCTGGCAGTTCAAGCTGCTGTGTCATTAGGTGTGCATCTACGAGGGTATGATGGCACCACAAAAAACCTATTTTGTGGCAAAAAATACAATAAGATAAAAAAAAAAAAAAAATACCGGTGATTAGACAGAAACAGATATTTTTCTCTCATTCAGGGTTCATTTGAATATTTTCTTTTTTTCTTATCCAGATCACAGCTCACCATGACCTTATGCAGGAAACTTAGGAGCGAGCTGTCAGGAATAATCAATCAATCAATCAATCTTTATTTGTATAGCGCCAATTCATAACAAGTGTTATCTCAAGACACTTTACAATAGAGCACAAAGCTCTTCATATTATGGATACACATATATGCATAGATACATATATACATATAAAAATACACATATACATATATATACAAATATATACATCCAACACCCAACATGAATCCATATAGCCAATCATGAATCCCTCCATCATGGCGGCAAGAAAAAACCTTCTGTTAAGCAGCAGGAAATCTTGAATGTGGACCCCAGTCTCATGATGAACAGCAAATCCACACGATGCTGTGTTGGGTGTGTGGGCAAAGGGAGGGAGGTAAGTGGAGACAAGCGGACTAAAGTAAGAACTAAAGCTAGTGACAGATCAATGGACCAATCATAGACCTGTCGTCGTCAAATTTGTTTCTGCTGCAAACAAATTTATTAGAGGAGGGTCCTCATGTCTGTGTGGTTGTGGTGAAAATTTTATAGAAGTATAATCAATAAAAGTCTTACTGGAAGTAAGAATTTATGGTAGTGATGAACTCATGGGTGCCCAGACCACAAGTGCATCCCTACCATATTTGTCTCCGTTAAGTATAAATGTATTAATGGTAGACCTCTTGAGATGTGACACCTCATTCTCAGGAGGGATCTCATGTCCATGTGGAGCTAGAGATAGTTACTATAGATGTATCAACCATGGATAGAAAGATCATGTTAATATCAACATTAACAGCTATAATGATTATGAACTGGAGTGAGATGGCCAAATATGTGTTATGTCTGTAATTGTAGTTATTGAGGCTTCGTGACTCCACAGCAGCAGGCAGTCTCCACCAAGGATCCCAGGCAACCTAAAAGACAAGAGCCAGAGACGAGTACAGGAGCAAACAGAAAGGGGCAGAGGCAGATATGGAGAGAGAGTGTGAGAGAGAGAGGGATAGAGCCCAATGTGCCAGATCCCCCCGGCAGTCTAAGCCTATTGCATCTTAACTATATGTCTAAACTATGGACTATGAGCTGGTCCCTAACTGAAAGCTTTATCAAAGAGGAATGTTTTAAGTCTAGCCTTAAAGGTAGAGAGGGTGTCTGCCTCCCGAACCGTGGTCGGTAAATGGTTCCAGAGAAGAGGAGCCTGATAACTGAAGGCTCTACCTCCCATACTACTTCAATAACAACAAGGATGACACCAATGTTTTTTTTTTGTTATTTTTTAATTACCTGAGTTTGTGCATGTGTGTAAATTAGATCGTATTACTTTTCATCCTCCGTTAGTCATCTGTTGTATTCAGCTGTATGCTCACTCAGTACTGTTAAAGTTATAAGTGATGTGGGTAGAAAATGGGTCAGGAATGAATGTTTTATTTTTCCAAGTAGGTTAAAAAATGTCTCACAGCAGCTTTGAATTGGCAAACCTTACATAACAGTGACTGAATAGTCCATTCCCTGTGTTATTTGTGCTGGTGGATTAATTTGTATTTTGTGTTCTAATTAGTATTAATTACTGCAAGACATTTAATATGGGATTGACTCAAAATAGACCACCGTGTCCAGCCCATTGTTACAGGGAAGAATGCCACCCTGAAAGGCCTTTATGCGGTTTAAACTGTTTAAGGACATGAATGAATGACTTTGGCATGGAGGAATAAGCTGTTTCATGTGGATCCATTCATTGTTTGTTTTGGTATTTTCATGGAATCAATTAATACAATGTATAAAAGAAATTAACAGGTAACACACAGAAAAGTTTTGCTAGTTGGCAGCACAGTGAAATAGCAGGATTTATTCTGTTGAGTCTCTCAAAGATTAACACTATTAAACATGTTAAATTAACCATATGTATCAGGACTGAAAGTATTTTTCTGGATAATATGGACATAATGCATCACAAACTTTTCACAGCTGCAATGCATTAGCACTCCCTCTACACCATTAAGGCAGTTTGTCAGTTTTCCACCACACTATTTATAGAGGGCTGATGCAACAACAGAGAGCCATAAGCCTCCATCTCCTCCCAGGAGGAGCAGCAGAAGGCATCCTTGGTGCTTCTTTACGTAAACAGCCATCAGATTGTTAATGCAGGGCTGTTAAGGCTTAGTGCACACATGGTCTCTTAAAACTTCAATAGCATCAAACAACTTAATTAACAGATTGATGTCTTAAAGGAAACTTTTTGCTTTTTATATCTCTGTCTAGATTCCCTATTAAAGAGCTCTTTGTTTGGTTCTTCTGTTGCTGTGGGATGGGATGGAGACGTTCACAGAGATGATGTGTGTTGTTATGCACATCAGTTAATTACAACAAAACTTCCAATTGTTTTGTATGATATGATATTGTATAATATTGCATTGTATGGTATTACGTCACGGACTGCAGCCAAAGACAGGAGTAACCTGTGAGACAGTCCCAGAACAAACTGTAACTAAACTAAGTCATTTAGCAATTATATGATTTTGTGTCTTGACCGTCTGTCTACCAATTCCCTGCTGTCACCCTGGATCTACTGATGACAAGGCTAATGTTTAAGTCTAAAGCTATTTTCTGTGAATATTAGCTGGTATAATCTGTAAATACAAAACACAAAATATTAAAATAAATTATGGCTGGAGAGTCCTCTACGAAGCCCCTAAAGAGACATTGGCAAAAAAAAATAAATAAATAAATAAATTATACGTTTCTTGTGCGCACACAAAACTATCATGGGTCAATAAGTCATCAGTGAAACAACTTAGTTACAAACCTGGCCCTCTCTTTAAATCACTGTCATGAAGACTGCGAGCTACAACCTCGTTTCCTCCCAAACAAGTTATGTTCCGAGCCAGACAACTCAACTGGTCTCAATACGCTGTCGGTGTTGGCTCGACGGCATGGAGACCATCGGAAAGATACCATAACAAAGGAATGCTGTGAAAGAAATGTCCATAACTTCAACATAAAGAGATCTGATAAACTACCATATGTAACTCATACAACATGTCATAGTTGGAAAAAAAAAAATGAATTAAAATATTTTACAGGATTTTTTTTTAAAAACCTCATACATTTAATGGCATTGGCTTTATTTTCAATCAAAAAATCCTGTAAGATATATATATATATATATATATATATATATATATATATATATATATATATATATATATATATATATATATATATATATATATATATATATATATATATATATTCATAATTTAAAAAAAAATATGATTTATGAATTACATTTAGTATGAATTACATAAGGTCATTTATATGTGTTTTTGAAGACGTTACATCTCTTCATAGTGAAATTATTGACTATTCTTTCACAGCACTACTTCGGTATGGTGACTTTCTGACGGTCCCTACACCATCGAGGCAACACCGGCTGCGTATTTAGACAAATTGAGTTGTCTGGCTCGGAGGATGGCTTGTTTGGGGGAAAATATGGTTGTAGCGCACAGGTTCGTGTTTGTAACTACAAGGTTTTATTGATGAGTTATTGACCTGGAAAGTCAGAACTTTACCCAGGTCACTGACGTGGAATCTCACGTGCACACGCACTGTCAGTTTCTTGTGAGCACACCAGAAAGTTTCCCGTGCTCATGTGAAAGTTCCGCATGCACACGAGAAAGTTTCCCATGAGCATGAGAAGATTTCTCGTGTGCATTGGATAGTTTCGCTAATTTATTTTTTTTGTCAATGTCCCTTTAGGGGCTCCGTAGCCCCCCACACCCCCAAGGTTTGTGTTGATGAAAACAAGTATCCCTGGATGTGGCATCATACACGTCAGCTTATTGCTGGTAACACTAAAGTAAGTTGATCATGGTGTAGTTTCACAATATCTGAACTGTAGTCTTTTGCTTCTGCAAGAAACACCAATGCTTAATAATTATGAAGTAGAGCTTGTCAAGACTGTCCTAACGAACAGAACATGTGAGTGTCTTAAACTCTGTCATGAGTTTTTTGTTGATGATACCCATGAAATGCTTCTGCATGAGTCTACAAAAAATCTTCAACCCTGTAGTCCTCTATAGCCAAGTTTTCTTTCTCCAACTTTTCCATTATGTACCAACATCACCTTGGTTTGAACCGCTACACTTTTAGTCCTCGACATCTTTGAAAATTACGCCTTAGTATCAGTGGTTATTAATTCAGACAACTGCACCACACAGACTGTCAGCCCTGATTCTTCTGTTTTTATCTCCTCAGAGACCTCAAGCGTTCTGGGAGGTTACTCCTGAGAGAAAATCGAGTGTCCTCTTCACCCCCTCTGGTGTTACCTCAGCACACTTCACACTCCATTCTGCTTTTTTCCCACAGGGAAGGAGTGAAGCCAAACCTGATAGATGACCAGCTGCTCCACGACATTCCTGTTTCTCACTCAGGGCCCTGGGGTCATAAGTCTGTCTTGAGCAGGATTAGTCTAACCCAGACCCCTTCCAGAGTGTGTAAGGGCTCCGTTATCAAACTTTATCTTACTGGCAGAGAAATAAGACCTGCTGCAGAGGCCATTTGTTCTTCGTGGACTTCAATTCCACTTTTTACGGCGTAGCAGAAATAGCCTGTAATTCTTTTTCCTTCATTGCGAGCTCCACAACAATTACCTGTTGCTGTAATGGCTGAATTACCCTCAGAGGATCATTAAATCTAATCTTATCTAATCTTATTTGATCAAATCTAATCCAACCTAATGTGATTTAGATATATAGAATCTAATCTGTTTGTTTGCAGCTAAATTAATCTCGTTGAATAACCACATTTGATTTAAATCCACATCTGAATGCAGCAGAGGGAATCTTTATTATGAGCTGTCTCCTCTTCATGTTAGGGCCCACACATGAGCCACCACTGGAGCATCTGAGTGTGGCCTGAAATTAACTGCCTATTGATTCAGAGCCAAGGAGTCCCCAGGACAGCTATTTGAAGGTCTACAGCTCACAGATAGTCTGTCTAAGTTTTTGTACCCAGGAGCACTGAACTTCAACACCTCGATCAATTCCACTTACAGAAGCTTCAAGGTTTCTAATGAAGCAACAAGCCGCGGACACAATGACAGGACGGATTGCTCGATGAATAAATCCTGCACCACTGAAACTACTTTTTCAGATTCAACCATGAAAGAAACACTGGGCCAAGGATCTTGGAAAAGTTGTAAATGTACAGACTGACCTCTGGAGACAGGAGGAGAGAGAAAATCAAACATTATTACCTCCACCAAGAGGAGTACTTTTAGGTTCTGTTTGGTTTGTGTGTTTGTCAGCAGGATAACAGACAGACTTCCGGCCTGGCTTTTATTTAACTAGGAGGAAAGGTGGGACATCAACCAAGAGTAAATTTACTAAAGTCTGGAGTGAATATCAGGCAGTTTGTGCCCTTTCAGAGAAAGTGTACAGTGTATAGATGCCTAAAAAGAAACTAAATCTGGAAATGTGTGGTGCAATATTTACCTTTTATAAGAACAATATTGATAGGACTATAGTTCAGCCACTTTTGAAGGACTGCTCAGTAAAAAACTGTGAGACAATCAATGTAAAAGGTCTGGTAACCACAGAGAGCTGTAGGGTGGTTTTAGACCTACATTTTGGTTGCTTTTCCCAATTCAGTTGAAACAAGCTCTACAAATTTGCTTAGTGCCTTGGGATCATTTTATGTTCACACAGCAGTATTATGGAAATGGCCGAGTCCAGACCAGGTTGCACCAGCGCCCGGTAAGTAACACAAAAGGCCACCTTACGTCATTACATCACAGCCAATATTGGCATGACTGCAAGTTGTGCTGTGCATTATGGGAAGAAATCCAGTAGGCTATGCCACCCACAAAACAATAATTTAATAATGATATAGTGAAGGTTAAATGTCCTATGTAAGATTAGACAGGTGAGCATATTTATCATTGTGGGACATGCCTTGCGGTTTGAGTGTACACAAACTCTGTAAACCAAGCAGAGGAGCTTTTAATGTTTACTGGTGTCTACAGAAAACCATAAAGGACATCAGACAGCATGGTAACTCATTACAACAAAACACTTGTAGAAGCTGAAGAAGAAATCTGCTGTAGAGACGGTGAGCGATGTTTACTTGGTGCTGTTTTCATGGTATGTTGTGCTGTGTACAGAAAGTGATTATTGGATCCAAAACATTATTATAAATTGTACTGTGATGCCAGCCTGGTAGCAGTAAGGCAATTATTATTTCAACTGCTGTTAACACTACTACAGCAGTGTGATGAGAAAAGTCGTCACCCTGTTTGTGTCAGTTACTGGGTTTCTTGTGCCCTCACTGCAAACAAACTGCTCTAGTGGTCAATTGGAAACGATCACTATTTTCAGGTGGTCTCGGCGCGGTTGTCCATGCCCAAACAGAGATCAATTGCTGTGTTCATATAAATGAATACAAACTTTGCTGAACACTGAATGCCCACTTGTTTCACAACAACTCTTCTAACTGATCAAGGTATGAAAACAGGCTAAGACTTAACATGCAACATTCTGAACATCAATAGAGCCAAACTTTACCAAAACCAGAGTTACAAACAAATCCATCAGAGTAATCAGAACACTCTTTTGGTGAAACAAGTTATGTAATGCAATATTTTTGCAAAGCAAGTAATCCATTATTAGTTATTTTCTTCATCAAAGTAACTATCTACTGAACACAAAACTGCCCTGAGTCACTTTACCTTTTGTTTAACAAAACAGAAATGTATCTCTTCCTTGCTTTTCTGTTCTCATGTCGGCAGAGACCTGCTGTGTGGAGGAAGTAAACAGAGTGCATGCTCAAAGCTTCAAATTCAGTTATTAAGATGACAGAGGGGACTTCAATAGGCTGTGGAAATATCTCTGGTAGGTTGAATTTAAGGAGAGAGGGATGAGAACATCAGCATGAAATTTAAGTTCAAAACCCTGTGTTATCTTCTTAAAGCCTGTGGCACTTAGTTGTGTCAGTGAGGTGCACAGTTTTACACAAACAGTGTGTCTCTGCCCTGTTTGTTGTCACACCATGAGCATTATAGGAGGTTATTATATCTATTATTCTGTCATTAGGCTGCAGTATTACAGATTATGTTACAAAAACCGGATGTTGGATGACAAAGAGTCCAAACATTAAATGGCAGATTTTCAGTTAGCTATGTGTACAATTATTTTTATGTCTGAATTAAAACATGAGAAGCTAAAGGGTTTACCTTATTGTGGCACAAAAGTAATCAGACTCATTGCTTCTCTTAGTTGTATCACAGAGAGTACGCTTTTCCCTGAGTAAAACTTACCACATGCCACAATAGGGAAATTTTTGGTCCAAATCCCCCCTTCCTGTCAAAGTCTGAAAAGACCCAAATATTTGACTGCCCTAAGATTATCTTTCCATTTTTTTCCCACATTAAACATCTTAAAATATTTATGACCAGAAATCCTGAAATGTGCGGGGAATGCAGAGGGCAGCTGAGCACATCCTCTGTGGGTTGTCACATTGGACAGAAAAATAGCCAATCAGAAAACAAACGGGATAAAGCAGGAGGCACAAAAATTATAGCCATGGAAAGGACATAATTGGGTCTGACAAGTTGATCTGTGGCAAAAACATGAGGGTATATACACGTATCATGTAAAAAATGCTTTAACCAAACTGACAACATAAAGAACTGCACTTAAAATGCTACAGTTATGGATGTCACAGAAAACTAACTGCAAGCCACATCTAGCTTCAATACCCCCTGCTTATTGTCCGCTATGTTTGTTTTACACTAATGTCACATTTGACTGCTCAGGTTCATAAGCTGCCAGAGTAGAGATGTAATGGAGGATTGCCAATAAATGAGTTGGTTAGTGTGTGGTGTACTGTGTGACTCATCCTGTACTGTAGCACACCACACACTATCAGAGCAAAATTGTAAATCTTTCAGTAATTTTTGTCATGTATGGGGTCTCTCACAGCTGCAAAATCATTCTAAAGATGCTTTTATTCAATTCTTTCTAAGTAGCTTTATTGTATAGATGTTGAAGGGCATTATTGTCAAAGTATTTCATTAAAAGTAGAAAATAAAAAGAAAAAGCATCTAAATAAAAGGAAAACAGTTATTAAGAATGATTAAAAAAATGCTGATCCAAAAGGTTGTATTATGATTGTAAAAACTGAAAGAAAATGAAGATTTAATAAAGGTTTGTGAATAATTATATATGAGGAAATAATAAACACTTTACAAAATAGTAGGTCAGTGCCATATCCTTCTTTTCATTTTCTTTTTTTCCCCATTTTTATTCTTTTATATTTTATTTATATTATTTAATGTAAATGTAACACCTTGACTGATGTGTGATGGATTTGTGACTTATTTGAAACAAAGGTTCAAACAAACATGGATTATACCAGAGTTTCCTTTCTGTAGTCAAAGAAATAAGAACTGGAGCATTCTCAAAATATATGTCATTGCCTAAAATTGATCACAATATTTGACAGATGCTAATCATCGCTTTATATGGTCATTATCTTCATCTCATAGACAGTTTTTTTGGTGAAACAGACTAAATGATTTTCTGTTGTTTTCAAACCTAGGCACTTGGTTTTTGATTGTTGACAAGCATAAAGAGGGTATTAAGGCATGCACTTAATGAGTTTGGTTTTACAAAGTATGATTTACCAAGTAATTGTCTTTAAGGTTACAAACTGTGTTAAGAACTTAGTGGGAATAACATCTTGCTTGATAAGAAATGCTGTTTTTTGCCAGAAAAAAAGGTAACAAAGTTTGCACATAGTTGCCCATTTAACATGTACCTTTTAACGCAGAGAATATTTCTAATTCTGACATGAAGAGTGCAGGTCTTCATTTTGTACAGGCATCCTTGATTACCAACACAGACATTTACATGTTACTTAATCTCTTTCATACACACACAGTATTGACTGTGACTGCAGCTATTAAAATCCTCATGACAGCTGAATCCTCTATTTTAATGAATGCTAATGATGGTCCTGGCAAAGAAGCACACAGCCCCCTCAAAAGCACAGCTACATCTTCAATATAAGAATGTCAGCAGAGCATAAATGTATCTCATGCTATTGGAGAGATTCAGCCTAAGAAAATGATGTCTCCTTCAGCTTATGACAGAAAATAGCTGTTCCAATCTGTCTTTATGTGCATCCAAGAACAAAATGATTTCAGATGAAATCAGGGATAGTTCTGCACCGATGACATGTTTTAGCAAACACAAGCAGACAGGTTGAGATGTTGGAAAAGGAGCCTGGTCTGAGAAGAGACATAGGTCAGAAAGAGAGGCTTACAAACTGAAGTGAAATCAATAGAAGCTGATTCCAGAGGACTTGGACCAACAATGATCAATAGCACACTAAGTGCACCAAGAAAAAAAAATCACTGCAAAACAACTGCAGTGATGGAGAGTGCTTTTTGTGTGATTGTGAAGGGTCAGCATTTAGAGCTTCATGTCCACATCTCCAGCAGCTCTGATTTACTGCAATTTAATTCAAAGAGCTTTATCGGACTAAATGTGAAGCATTATTTCCAAAACATTTAATAAAAAAGAATAAAATAAATAACTATGATAAAACATATCAAAATAAAAAACATTGTTGAAAAAAGAAAACGGTAAATCATGATGGTAAAAATGATTAATATTGTGATAGTTAAGGCTGAAAGAAATGGAGTGGTTATTTGTGTTCAGGTTCCACTGGTTGTCCTCAGGTTCTCACACACTTTGGTATATGTGGCTGCAATAATCTCATGGTTTAGCATTTTTCCCAGTAAATAATTCTAACAAGATTACTGAGGAAGAAAACAGTTCATCAACCACCAACACTGTGTCTATTCCTTCCATTTAATAGTTACAATATCATGGTCTGGTGTCTGAAGATTTTTAGGTCCAGCTGTTTTTCTTATGACTCCATCTTGTGAGCAAAAGCAGGGTATTAATGTTTTTGTTAGCTTTTTAATAGCTGTTATTTAGGGTGCTTGTAAGCATTGTTATTACAGCTACATGCCACCTACTGCTGTCCTCTGTAATTTTTTGGAAAGTTTTATTTAAACTCAGTGAGTAAAACAACCCCAAGGTCTGACATCTGTTTTTAGACAACTTTTGACCCCTTTGTAAACAGGTGGTGGAGGTGGTTTTTAACTGGGGGTGAAGTTTTACCTGTATATGGTGTCCTGAGGTATTTACTCTCTTGAACAGATGCTAAATATATATAATTGTGTGTCATGTGATTCTGTGAGTGCTGTATGTAAGATTGGTGAACTGTCTTGTCTCAAGAGGACACCACTCCAGGTCTTCTCTCCATGCTGCATGTTTCTGAGATAAAGGAATTGTGATCCATAACACTGTGTCTCTTGTTCTCTTCTTTGTCTTTTTGGTCAATTTTCAACATTTAGGAGGGAATAAAATTCACACCTCATTGCAGGTTCAAATCCACTTGTGGCTCCTTTCCTACATGTCATTGCCCATTACTCTCTCCACCATCCATCACCTAAACCTCTGAGTGTTTTCAGAACTTTTAGATGTGCACATGACACACAGTGTCCCTCATACACCTCAGTTCATGCATAAAAAAGATTCAGCTGCTATTTTGTTCAAATTCACAAAAATTTAAACTTTTGAGCCGATCATTTTCCAGCACCTTAGCAAAAACATGTGCACTTCAGTAGCTAGGGCTGAATTAAAGATGTCATTTATTGGAAACTTACAGCAGTTGTACATAAATACTCAATCTTTAATATATAAGATTCAGTGTGACTGTGACCCATGTGGTTTTATCCTCATGAGCACAGGTGGAATAGTCATACGTTGTACAGTGGGACAAGGACTGTTCTTAACACTATAGCTTGAGTGAACTGAACAACGCAAGCCCTTGTGATTTTTTTTCATTGAAACATTCATGCAACTTTACCATACTAAGTGAAACAAGATTTTGAAAGCATTTGTTTCAGTTTGTTTTCTTTATATTTAGTATTTTGCAAAACATTTTATGGCAGAGTGAAAAGTAATGAGTGACATTAAGTACACTTAAATGAACGTTTAACCTCCTGTGGTAATACATTTTTAATCTTACCTTCTTACTCATCATGTCCATCGACACAGCAATAAAAAATGGTCTGTGGCTGTTAATCTTCAGCCTTCATATGTGACAATCCTGATGTGACTGGGCCTTCATTGAGGCTGTTTTTCTTTTTACTTCTAAACAAAGACTCTGTGGAGGAGTTGGGACCCCTCAGCCTGCTGTCGACTTCTGCCTAGGGAAGATGCTTCACCACAATTTAGCCACATTGATTTCTGTGTTATTTAACAACATTATTAGAGTGCCTGCTGCCTGAAATAAGCCTGAGGACAGGAGAAGTCCAAGAGTCTTAATTTTCAGTCTGCTGCGAGCGAGGAAAAGGAGACGGATTATTGCAGCCCCATACTGAAAAAAAAACAGACAGTGATTCATGTTCTAATCCTTCTTTCCCTAATGTCCGTGCAGTTTGATTATAAAGGGAAGCAACAAATAAAACTGCAATATCAGAACTCAACAGGAGTATTTACTTTTGTTATAACCCCAATTAAATACTTAAATGGACATACAAAAGCAGCTTTTGTCCCAGGCAGGATTTCTGCTAGTAGCAGTGGAGAGTTGTGGCTGCAGTTGTAATCTGTGTATTGAAGTGTGACATTGTAAGTGCGTAATAGTGAGCGCTTGTCTGATTGCATATTCCTAGGCAAGAACCTGTGTTGTGAATATTGTAGGAAGTGTTTTCCCCAAAGCCTCCTTACACCTTCAGTTTAGCCCTCTAAGTATCTTCTGTGGAGCTGAAGTGTGGGCTTACACAACACTAAATCCCATGTAGGGGTTTGTCTGGGGGACTTTTTTCAATGTCTTTTTTAAAGAAAAAAAAAAGGCTGGGATGTAAAAGCAGGTATTTATAAAACTGAAACCCCCTTTGGAAGAAAGTGTGAAAGCTACAGCCTTTTCATCTAAAAAATACTACAGGCAATGTGGTAAGTACCTCTGAAATCTTAGATAAGTATTCACGTATATCAGAGTGAAATAATTCATCTAAAGCCACAATTTTGCAACAGTGTGGGTAAATCTTAAACTTACAACACTGTGAGTCTCCCTGCTTCAACTTTTTTCTTAAAGCTGTGTTTTTTTACATGACACACTTGTTGTCGCTGTGTTTCCTCTCATGGCTCACAAGCTGTAACACTAGTTTCCATGTGTGACAATAGATATGTTGCTGGCCCATTTCCCTCACATTTTAAGTGGATTTATTGCAGAGAGAGTGTGATGCAAACAGCTGAGAGGTGTTTTCCTGACACAAGCCCCACATTGTTTTCGTCCTCTCACATATCTCCATTAATCTTGCCGGTAAAGGGCTTCTAAAAGAGGAGCCTATTTCTGGAAGCCGTCTCTATCATTTGTCACGAAGGGAACAATGTCTGCATGAAATCAGATGCTGTCTGTCCCCTGTCCTGTCCATCAAATCAGACAGCATAAACTGGCTGTCCGCTGTTACAATGATACAGATGAAAATGTCCCATTTAAGCTGCAAAGGTCCCCTGAATAAATTATTTGCCATCCCTGATGTATTCTCATGCTTTGACCTGCAGCGTTGCTTCAGAAGGCAACAAAAATAAAAAAGACTATTGACAAAGGTAATATTAATCTTAAATTTAAAAGATAAGATAAGATAAGATAAGATAAGATAAGATATTCCTTTATTAGTCCCACAGGGGGAAATTCCAAAATATACAGCAGCTGCAGGATACAAGAGAAGTATTAGAAGGAAGCATTATACTGAAAAATAAGGTAATTACAAATCAAATACAGTAATGAAAATAGAAATAAAAATTTAAAAAAGTATAAAAAAGTATATACTATATAGTCAGTGGCATATTTACAGTCCTTATGTCCATGTTTGTTGTTTAACAGATGGTTATGTACATGTTGGTATTTTACAGGTTGAGATTTGAGATATTATAATATAAATATGGTGGCTATGTACATGTTTGGTATTTTTGCAGTGAAACATTTTAGGTATCACATATAAATATGGTTTAAAGATGGTAAAAAGATGTATATCAAGGCACTGTGTAAACCTCTGTCTTTAAAAGTCAAAAACAAAATTATAATTATATTAAAATACATCTCATTTTATTATATACATATATATATTATATTATGATAGTACCATAATTTATAAAGTTTTTAAATATATATATACAATTTTTTTGAAAAATTTATTGATTTAACCTCTCAACAATTGAAAAATAACAGACAAAAACACTTTTCTACAACTGTTACCTTCAGTATTGACAGCCAGAATTTACTGGCAACAACTGGATCAACCAATTATAGATGTTGCCGAGAAACTCCAGGATTGTTAGTGATTTAGTAAATTTATCCTAAATAATGAAGAAACCAAGGTTTTCTTACAATAAGGTTAAAAACGTACAAACCTGTGTCTTCCTCAGGTCCATATATTTGGATTTGATTTGGCAGTTACAACATAATGCCCAATAATGAAATACACAAAGATTGTAAAATACTGTGGCTGATGAAAGGGGCATAAAGAGTGAGTCTTCCAGGGCAGATGTACCTCAACTGAAACTTTGGGGTTCAGTAACTCTTTTTGGTCATACTTGAGGTTTATGGAATGAAAGGTGAGATGCATTCCCGTGTATTCTTAACTGAAAACCTGGAGATTTACCTGCAGTTGTCCTTGCGTTCACATTTGCATCTGTTGTTGAGCGTTTTTGTTGCTATACTTGCCTGTATGTGACACGTGTTACTGGAGGTAACCTCTAGAGGATGCAAAACAGGCTGGATGTAACTACCTGTTGTCCCAGACGTACACTCCAAACATTGTGGTAATCCTGAGAGTAAAAGTTACAAATAAGCACCTATAACCAATATCATGTCAACGTCAGAAGTCCATGATATTTTCCTCCCTGAACCGTCAAAACTGTCTCGGTGTATGGGTGTAATGAGTTACTGAGTTAACTGATGACTTGCTGCCAACTGCAGATAGATGTCATAGTCAAAGCACTTGAAAAAGCAGAGGATGTATCCTTCAATGTTTCACTTTTATTAATCATTGTATCAAAGAATACTTCATTAGTTTATATGTGAGAAAATAAGGTCAAGGAAACCAAGCTGACACAAACATAGAAAACCATGGTGTCAACTCTAAGTCACTAATGTACATGCACAGTCACCAGTTGAATTACTACGCCAAACTTATTTCCTTGTTTCCTGACTTCCAAAGGATGATTTATCTGTCATCATCTGGGTGAACTGTCAGCTTTGTGTCTGAACAGTTTGATCCTGCTGGGGACGTGTAGACTCAGCTCACATCTGTGATCTGTTAATTCTGAAAGATGTTCATAGCTGGTACGCTGAATCGACGCCAGGGACGCGTGACAGCCATCATGCATACGCGTCCACGTAGCTTACAGCAAGTATAGCATTCAAGTACTTACTAATAACTCTTATAACTAATTATAGCAATATTTGAGCAGGGGTATCGGTACTTTGAAGTAATGAAGCTCTGGCCTTTGCCCACCACTGAGAGCTGCACTTTGTTTTAATCTTTACTGACTATCCCTCACAAACACCCTTATCCTCACACACTCAGAAGCTTTTAGTTTACAGCCTAACCCCTTCATATGAGTTTGTATGATCAGTACAAACACAGCCCTATCTCTGCACGGCATACATAGCATGACAAGCACGATAAGCTAAAATAAAGTCATATGCATACTTTTGAGCCAGCCACCTTCCCCTGAATTGTTCTGTTTACATAAGAATGAGATCAACTGAGAAGAGCAGCTAAATGAAGAGAAACCACCTGAGACCTCTTGGAGGGAAGGCTGAGTGCTTCCATTCTCCATCAGAACAATTGTATATAGCTCAGCTCTGAAGACGGCTTTTCTGTTCAATTAGAGTCAGACTTCCTGAGAAAAACAGAATACATTTACTCTTCATCCACAAAAATCGCATCATTTTGCACCATTTCACCCATTTACATCACCTGCATGATTACAACAGTTAATGAATAGCCAGTGTTGAATGACTGATCCACCTTGAATTTTCTATTACTGACTTGTGCTTTGTTTGTCTGTTTACATAATCAGAAAGTGTCACATCTGAATAGTTCAGCTGAAACTTGTTTACTCTGGAGTAAGACCCACAGAAAAGGTAAGATATTAAGGAACTTAACCTCAATCTGAATAGGTAGATAAGGAATTGTGGGAAGTAAATCCTCTGTCTTATGTGATACCTGCAAGACAAAATCAGCTGTGCCTGCATTTGAACAAGGAGTGCAGTTTTCAAGCCAAATATGGAAGATGCCTCTCAGAATGGTATCTGTGACCTGTTGGAGCCAGCTAAGTCTGTGTTCTGGTGTAAAGTCTACAGTAACCCCTACTTTAGGACAACAAACCATACTAAGAAGATCATGATTAAGTGATGGATTTGTTGGCATTCAAATATCAGATGTATGATTATGCAAACATTTTTGACATGTACTCTAACTGCTCTTATCTTGTCAAAAAGAAACATATTATGAGAAAGATCAGCATCAGGTTGTGGTGCTGTTCACAACAGCTGGACAGTTTGGCTGTAAACCTGTTGTCTGTCTTGTGCTTTCCTCTGAAAAGCAATCATAGACTGGCCAGGGTGGTAAACACAAACAAAGTCAAACAATCAGTGTGTGTGTAAAGCAGAGCAGAGCAGAGCAGAAAAATATTTCTAGCTGTCTTTTGTGTCTCCCACCATGGAGACATAAAGTATGCAAATAATACTTTTAAAAATAAAAGTCATTAGTGATGCAATAATATCTAATCAATAGACTAGCAAAGTAAAAAATGAATGTTATAAGCTTGTTTGAAATAGCTACAATAGAGACACAGCTGTGTTTTCTAGCACAGAATACATTACTTGGCTATCCCTTTATAGTTCAATCACCTTGAATCAGGTCAGCCAGCCTTTTGTCTGATTTAATTTGCCCTCTGTACTTAAAGCCAAAGTATTTCAAATGTCTGGTCTGACCCCCAATAAAACCCACATCCGTCCTGTTTGTGCAATTATAGAGAAAAGTCGGATCAATGGAATCCAATTTAAGGCAGCAGCATTATTCTAAAACACGGAGCACGGTGCCTCTCTGCATGGAGCCGACCCAATGATTAAGTGCCTGGGTTAGATCCTGTATGGCTCTGCTGCACATGGCACAGTGAGAGCGTTCATGTCCTGGATCCCATCACCCCGGCCTCCATTACATCCTCAGAGCAGTCAATACTGCGCTCTGACCGCCAGTCACTCACTCTCAGGTTGCACACATGGGCAGAATACAAATCAGGCAGGAAAAAGCAGTGCATCTGCTCTGTGTGTCCATTCCTGTTCAGGGACGCTTCTGTTTGGAGGAGGCGCCTTACATAAATCTGCTGTGTCACGGTGAAAAAAGGAAACTGAGGAACAAAAACTGAAACAGTGACTTGTAAGTCGATCTGTTAGGTTTATAAAACTAACAGTGACTGTAAAAAGCTAATAACATAATCAATAAGCCCATTAAAAAATGGGCTGGAAGTAAACTGTTGCATGAGAGAGCGCAAAAACTGAATAAACAACAACAACGTTAGGCTGGAAGAGAATGCTGAACAATGTTTTTGATCAAAATTTGTATTTAGAATTCTTTGTTTGTTTGATCTTGAAATCACAATAGTATCCAAAAGGTAGAAAGATGCTGACTGCATATTTAGGTGGACAGTATTCAGCTGCCTGGGAGTGAAACCAAAAGGTTTAAAGCTGCATAACAGGCCAAAACCTAGCCAACTCCATGTCAGCAGATGGAACAAGGGTCAAACATAAGAGGGATTTCTTCAATATCTGATATCTGTTCTGGAAGTTTGTTCTTATCATGTTAATTAATGTCAAAATATTCACGTTTTTGACACATTTAGTTTTAACTAGTACTGTCATATAAAAATACGAAATTTTAGATCAATATCAATTGATATGTTGACAAATGCAGCCCCTACTGTATAAGTAAGAAGAGCAGAAAACATATAAGCAAATATATAAAAAAAGAAAAGAAAAGAAAAGAAAAGAAAAGAAAGGAAAACAGTCATTTGGACTTTCGACTTTAATGAAAAGTAAACATTTTAGTCATGGAAACTGATATAAAGATTGCTCCTCCATGTCTTGTTTGGAAAACATGCTGGTAAGCCATGCTGAGTGAAATAAAATTGGCCGTATCTTGTCAGTCTGCCTATTTCCTTGTTCCTTTTCCATATCGACAGGAGCCACAAAGACAAAATAAAGAACATGGGGACAGGGCGCTAGGAAAGTTGTCACATCCAGAGCTTCATGCTGCATTGCTTAACAACAGAGCCATCTAAAATGATTTGATATAATTATGTTGAATTTGTTGCTAATGCTCCCTCTCAGCACATGCAGACAGGATACGGTGTGATCTGTTTTGAATTCTATTTTCTTTTTAATCTACCAAACACATACTTTCACTTCTCACAGAGACTTGTCTAGGTAATATATCATGACAACATGTGCTTACTTTGTGCTTTACTTTCGCAGAATCCAGGGATTAAAGTGGAAAAAATCTTTTCACTAAAATTTTTAAAAGGAAAAAAAGTTCCAGGGGAGCTCCTTACATATGTTTCAGTGTAGTTCATCCTGTTTTTAACAGAGGAAGTATAAATAATCTAAGCATAAGTCTTCTGTTCAACAAATGTGACATTTTTGTGGCTTCGTTTAGCATACTGTAATGCTTGAAAAGACAGCCTGTGATGTACCCAAAAAAACTTACCATCTGTCAC
Organism: Cetoscarus ocellatus; assembly: GCA_037902135.1. NCBI lineage: Eukaryota > Metazoa > Chordata > Actinopteri > Labriformes > Labridae > Cetoscarus > Cetoscarus ocellatus. The sequence continues at coordinate 825,767 of JBAMNC010000385.1, read as the reverse complement.
CTGTTTACAGATAGTCCTGAATAAAGCAAACGAGGAGACTAAACATGAAAACATAAAAATTGCTGATGAGGTCTGGATTGGGGGGTCCTCCACAAAGGAAAACATTAATTAGATAGAGCACAAATAAATATTTTCAGGGGCTAATTGAGATAAAACTGTGAGAAGGAAAAAACTTTGGTTTGATACCGAAATGTAACTGAAACATCATCAAAAAGCAGAAGTTTAACTACAGTCCAAAAATAACCTTTTATAAGTGTTTAATTGTTTCCTCGTTTTTTTGTTTCTTGATGTTTTTAAGCACCATTTCTACTACTGCAGATTATAAACTGTAGGCTAGTTAATCTCAAATAGAACCAAAGCTTTTATTTTTTACTTCCATTTTTCTGGTTGTGAAATCACTCAGCACATAAAAACTACTGAAATAACATTGTAATTTAATAACCAAATTGTGTATCATTGATCTGAATCTGAAATCTAACAAGCTGAGCTACAATTGTAATAAAAACCGTGCAGTAAGGGAAGGCCTCCTTTAACTTGTACTGAGTGTTGCATATGTGCTTTAACTCATGTACCCCTCAGTCAGAAAACACAGTAAACAAGCTTCACATTGTTAAGCTTATTTACAGTAACATATCTGAGAGGTGTCATTAAAAGGCCTTTTTGGAATGTGATTCATTTTGTGTTGCTGTGAAGCAGATGTTGCTGTGTTGTATCAACTGTTGTGTTCCTCTTCAAGTTGTTGCCAAGCACTCAAGTTTTTGTCCGTGTGCAGATGAGCCAAGATATGATGAACTGTCATAGATTATCATTCTTCTGTATTCCACTCAATCATAATAAATAAAGTCCCTCACACAAAAGAGCGAGGCCGGACATGAGGAGGCAATTGTCGTTAATGTCTACCATCAAAATAACTCAAAATATCATGCTTCCGTCCTCCACGGTCACCAATGTCAATGTCAATGTCAGCTTTATTTATATAGCACATTTAAGACAGCCAATGGCCTACCGAAGTGCTTTACAGTAAGATAGACAGAAAACAATAAAAACAATAAAAAACAATAACCAAAGCAATACAGAGAAAACATAAATAAATGACCCAATAAAAGCAACTATACTCTGCCAAAGGCCAAAGTGAACAAGTGCATCTTCTGCCGTGTTTTAAAAGTGGAAAGGCTATTCGCAGTCGGAAGCTCTTCACTGGCTTCCGGTTAGGTACAGGATTGATGCAACGTACAGCACGGATGCACCGTGAAGTCTCTACTGTGTACAGACCGTGGGATGTATTAACTGGACATCACATAGTTGATGTGATAAAGGTAATATTAAGCACATTAAAACACCACAGAATGCAATACTACAGTTACACAGAACAAATGTAAAATTCTGAGCCATCAATCAAGCAGCAAAGTGATTTTCTTTCTTTTTTATTTCTTTTTCACATGTGAGTTTGACAATGACCAAAATATCTTGACAAATCACAGAAATTCATTGTGGTGACTGAGAACTTTAATCCCTGAGAATATCTCCCAATTCTCTCTTTTCTATTTTTAAGTCTCATGTTTCTCTGTCCCAAGCATCTCTACCTTAATGATCTTGCATCAAATTTGAATCTTACCATAATGTGCGATCTGCAGCCCTCTAATCATCTTTTCATTTGACCATTTTTGGGCAGTCACTTGTTCGGTATGCAATAAGGTAAAAAATAAACATATATTAAATTAACTAAAAAAGTCAACTTGAGCAGCAACATGTTTCCTACATCTCACATTTTCGATAAGCTGTTTCAGTGTGTTCGTCTTCCTCATATGACGCCAGATTGGACATATTTGCATCTTGGACAGATGCTTGAATAAAGCAGGAAATTTGAATTTATTCCCTGGGGCTGTGTGAATCTAAAACAGCCAATTTTCACTCTATACAATAATATATTCTATCAATATGACCTGAATCTATAGAACTGGGATGCGTTTTGGTAGTATAATCCATAATCACAGTCTGAATCTAATGACAACAATTGTACCGGCAAAACAACAATTCAAGCCAACTTGTAATAATAAAAAGGAGGCTCAAAACACCTCTGTTAATATTGAATCACACAGAGTCAGGGAGTGTTAACGAAAGGAGGGGAAGTGTTCAATTTTTCATGCTCAGTTCCCTTTTCCGCAGAGGAAAACAAAAACATACGGGCCTGATCAAATCGACATGCAGTGCTAAAGGTCTCTGCAAACCTGCCCTCCTCTGTTTCCCTCTTTCCCTTCAGCAGCAGCTCATCTCCACAGAGTTAACCCTCGCTGCAGTCAACCGCAAGCAACATATAAATAGGACAAGGGCAGCCGGCTATTTTATGTCTGTCTTCAGAAATAAATCCAAGTTTGAATGGTGGCTTTGAAGGCCCTGAGAGTGTTTTTCCTTTTCGTTTAAGTCTGCTTTTTCTTCTTCTGAGCTTCTGAGTCCCACATAAAAACTACACTTTTACACAACAACTTTTAGTTTGCCAGGTAACCTCCCAGATTTTTTCTGTGTGACTTCTTTCAAGTGGGCAGGGTTTCATTCAGAATAAGGTGTTGTCATTAATAACCAATAGCCAATTAAGTATGTTTCAATCAGGTAAAACAGCTTTTATTGTGTTAACTAGCCTTAAGTCAAGGAAACACTTAGAAAATAGTCAAAACTGTGCATAATTTATTTAACAAAGGAGCACAGCATGGGTGGGTAACCAATGTGAAACTAGTTTATGAAGAGTGGTTTACATTAGCAGTGCTATGAGGGCTGATTGATAAGTTGTGAGTTATTGTGAGCAAAATGATCAAGGTTATCATTAGTATCGTGGTATTGTTGCAGTGTACTCAAAATGTTCAAAAAGTACTTATAAACAGACTGAAATCATTAACCCTTTTTAATACCATAATTATAACAGGCTGCCTGGTCCTTTTTGTCAATGATGTGTCAGGAATCATCCTTCGAGTACATTTTTTCATGCATTTTTCAAATAAATAAAAGTAAAAATCGTGTTGAGGCATGTATCATTATTATGTTATAAATGCTTAAAACAGTGTGTAATTACAAGAAAAGAAAAAAAAATGGATTTGAACTTTTAACAGATTTCTCTTTAAAATTTTTGTTTCTCTACAGCATTTAGTGTCCATGTTACAGCTTGTTATATTGAACCATGTCCAGGCGTTTTTTTACTGATGATAGTCCCTGAAGCAGTTCCTGTCCAGCTGAGGAGAGACCCCCACCTTGCCAGCTCAGCTCACTTCCCGCCTCTCCCCCTCAGGCAAAGCCTTTACCATAATGTACCATATATCACTGGAAAGCTCCACTTCTCAGCTTTCAGAATCCATTTGAATTATTTGGATAGGGTGGATGTTCGAGGAGTTACGGTGGTTTGAATCACACATGTCTTTTTCTTTAACTAAACTGTTTTATTTAGATAAAAAATGTGAATTTAAGAATGATCTGCAGTGGTTAGAACCTGACCCTCTTCACCTCTCTGGTTCCTTGCTGAGAGAATCTTTCTCAACAATCCAGACAGGCCTCTCCCCTCTGATGTTGCTGTGGGGGTGTTTGTGGTAGAGGTGCTACTGGTGCTTTGTGATTCCTCCCTGCCTCCCCCCGGAGACTTTTTTTCTGCATTTTCTGCAGACAGGGCGACAATCTTCAATTAGTTTCCCCTCTGCATCCTTGTAAAATCCAAAATACGACCAGACTTCAGATTTTGTCCAGGCAAGCACCAACCACCATACTTTCGCTTTCAGAGGCCAAACATTGCAAACTGCACATGCGCGCTGCTGCTTTGTTGAGGAGCAGTCATAGATTCTGGATTTTCCAGGCAATGAGCAGTATTACCATGAGTTACTGACAAAGTGAGGTAGTCAAACAGGGTTTTAACAGTAACTAAAATAGGAAACAGTAATACTACTGTGGGTTTTATCATTAACTGTTACATTCCTAACACACATACACTTATACCTTGGGCATATTTAGAGCCACAAATTAACCAACAAGCATGTTTTTGGTCCATGAGAGAAATAACCACAGAAAGCCCACAAATGCACTGAGAGAACAATCATCTACACAGAAAGGCTCTTACTGATTTGAGAAATCAGTAAGAGCCTTCTTACTGTGAGGAACCTTCTCTCTGTGAGGAACCAGCACAAACTGCTGTATCAGCCTGCAGCCTGCCTGTGAAAATATTCAGGTTAATTAAATGCACTACATGATATTATGATGTTAGAAAATAAAGTGCTTATAATCTGTTCGTTGAGACAGTTGGTAGCGAATGAGAATCAAAGGGATGTCCTGCTCCTCCTGCCTTGCAGCACTGTGGACACTCTTAAAGCTGAGGTCAGCACAAAGGTAACCTCATTGACAACCAGTCTTACCACTCTGGAGAATATTGCCCTTGGCATAAACACACAGTGTGAGATAGTGGTTACCAAAGCAGCTCAGTCAGTCTGATAGTCAATAATGAAACATCTCCATCATCATAATCATCTCATGTCTGCTCCTCGATAATTTCATTTTCGTCTTCAATCACACCTCAAAGGTTGTCTTGTGTTAACCAGCGAGAAGATAGTCTTGTAATTAGCTTGACCGCATCTCCAACCAGCTATCATCCTGTTCACAAAACACAATTTGCATAATAAGGTTTTTGAATTTGCACAGTTCCCTCTCTTATTAACCTTCCATTAACCTTTAGATAAACATAGGCAGCTCGGTGCATTATTCCCCTGGATCACACACACCGAAAGGCTTGGCCCAAATTCATAAGACCAGTTGAGGAATTGCTTATGGGTGATGAGGTCACTGATAGCTACTCGTTGAAGCCGAAGCATAAGATCAGAGGAGAAGAGTTTCAAGAGAGGGAAAGATTTTATGGGTCTGTTTAGCCACATTTATACAGGTTATACGAGGGATTCACAAGCGATGGCTTCATTGATACAAGAAGGAAGGATAATGAAAACCACTATAAAGGCTCTAAAGCAATCTTGATGTGATTCATCTAAAAATTACAGTGTAATTTAATGGTATTTACCTAAATAATCACTTCATAATAAAATGTACCTTTTGCCCTTTGGTCCAAGCTACTTACAGGATTTAATAAAAAACCACAACACTACTACTCCAGGTACAGTTGAAAACCACTGCTGCATATCATACTCCATCCTCTACATGTGTCCTGTCTTTATTCATACAAAAATGATCTAAACATAAAGCAAAGATATCATCCTTGCTCTCACATAACAGTGCTAAAAGAAAAATAGGAAAAAAAGAGCTTATTAGCAAGAGAATCATAACAATTTCTCTTAATTATCAGAAAAACCCAATACCTTAACATCTGTTGCTTTTGTGTTCAAGAATGTGATGAATAGAAGAAACATTTTGTAATCAAAAACCTTCCAATTTAAAATCAATCTGGTGGAGATTATTTGAAGACATTTGTCAGGATAGTAACCACATTTTAAAGATAATCTATCAAGAAGATGAATAAGGACACCTGTGTTAACTGCAGCTTTTATACATTTTTTGATTTCCTCAGGGGTAAAACACGACTATTGTTTTGAAGAGGCAAATTAAAAGGTAGTTTATGACTGTTAAAAAAATTAAATCAGTACTTCTTGGTATCAATCTCCTTGGGGCATGTTTAGGATAACAAAACATCTTTTTCAAGTCTAAAGTTAAAGTCTAAGTTAAAATAAAAACATCACTTACCATTGTGTTCAAGCAAGAAACAAACAATCAGTCCACGCCTGTAGCTGAAGAGTTTCAAACAATTCTAAAAATCTTCTTCCTGTCAAGCTTTAAAGTCTTTGTAAAGTGAAAAGGTTTTTCACCCAAACTTTATACTGAAATCATACTGATATTACCCTGTAGTATTTTTTCACAGAACGGTACAGCAGTCCATCTGGGAAAGGGCCCATAGAAAGTGTTTGGGAATGGGCAAAACCTTTCAGAGTATATTCGGCAGGTTACTAAACTATTGTTCTGTCAATCACACTCATTACAGGCCAATCAGATAATGTAGTAGGCGGGTACTGCTGCGGTGTAATGGAAAGAATGTGAGCCGCACTTCGTAATACAAACTCTCATCAAAACATGTTGGAAGTCCTTCAACAATATCCTTTCTGTAGATATGCTTTTTGTTGTTATTTGTTTTTTATTTATCACAGAAATGTGGTCCAGATCTGATAAAACTGCTACTGAAGCTATTACCATCCATGCTAAACTCACAAGCAGTCACTTCCTGCTTTCATCATGCTTGGTTCTGATCAGATCCGAATTTTTTAGAGCTTCAGCATCATTGCACTTCCTTTTTTCACAAAAGTCAGGAGCCATGGCTCGCATGCCTTTCCAAAGCTATCTGTGAGGTTAATGTGAACATGTTTCATATCAGGCAACACTGTTATTTTTACATAATCAAAGAAAAAACAAGGTTTTATTCAACTCCTTGTGCAAAAAACCCTGCAAAATAAGAAAAGACCTCATGAGGAGTTTGAAGAAAAAATGTGGAAATATAGGACATAAAATAATAAATAGTCCAAGAAGAAGGGTGAAGGCCATATTTGGCCCATGTGCGGTTCCTTCTGTAAAGAAACAAATTTCATGCTTGATAGGACAGATGTGCAGAAGTCTTTGAAGCAACTATTGTGGCAATTATATGCAAATCCTGCAGCTTTGAATACAAATAAGTATTTACTAGAATTGCATTTCTTGTCTAAGCTGTACGTATGACTTCCTCTGCAACATCACAAGCTTTCCGATACTTCATCTTTACTGCCTGTCCAGGTGTTGTAGAGGGCCTGTAGAGCCTCTGACCTTTGACCCTTAATGAAGGACACTGAAGTGACTGAATATCTCCTTTTTTTCAGAGAACACAGATGTCTTTGCAACTAGAAAGGCAACAAGCAACAGGTTTCCAGGGTGAACTCCAACTTACTAAAATATACAGTTGTTTTAGAAACATTAAAAGCATGAACTGCTTATTTGTAAATTGACACAAAACTATTATTTAAAAAGCAGGAAAAAGAAACTGTGGAGTATATCTGTAACAGTTTCCCCACATAGGTGCTTGCAGAGTGTATATTTTCACTCTTATTCTGTAAATCTCTGCTGTCTTGCTTTTGACACATTTGACATGGTGGTTGTAAAGTTTAAAGCTATTTCAGTTTGTGACTGTAAATTTTAAATATCCTCTCTAAATGTAAGGGTTTGAACCGTGCAGATGATCAGCTTGATCGCTGTCTGTTATCAGACAGATCCATCTTGCCAAGCATCCAATATACAACAATTGTGACAACTGCCTAATCACATCCTTTAGAGCAGGAAATGGTGGGAGCTGGGAGCGAGATGACAGCAGGTAGTGACTGGTTACATGATGCAAGTCAGTTGGGAAATCAAGCTCTTGCCAAACAGGTTGATTCACTGTTTGATATTTACTAACTAACCCAACATACTAGATGGATTGTTTCCCATATCCATGGGCAATATCTCATTAGATCATCTTGGAGAAAGAATGTGTTCCTTTATTTAAAAAAAAAAAAAAGTACCTGGAAGATGATTAAATGATCGTATTGTCAGTCACGTTCAGTACAAGCCAATTAAATGATGCTAGTAGGCTGGTGCTTCTGGTGAGGACAGGGTAAAGGGAATAATACAAGCCAGTTGGTAAACAAACTCTTGCCACACATGTCAAATTAGGAAACTAAATATATTATCCACTGAGAAATACATAGGGGTCCTAATAGATAAACAGTTGTGTCTGTGCATCCCATGTTTAAAGGATTTTGTCAGCAACACCGGAGGCATGGGTTCAAATCCAGCTTATGCCTTTCCCACATGTCCATCCCCACTCTCTCTTCTCAAATTTTGACAATGCTCATTGCCCTCACTTTATCTAATAAAGGCTTAAAGGCCAAAACTAAAAATCTTAAAATGAAAGACAAACTGTCGCTAAAGCAGCATCCAAGCAAAATAAACATCACAAGCTGTCATGTAAACTGGCTTCCAATTGTTTTTCACCGTTATCATGCCCATAGCTTCCGCCTATTTCTAAAACAAGGACTCTTATTGGCCAGTGTCTTCTTAGACTTTGCTCAAGTGCTCTGACTTGAGCTTTGCAACATGGATGTGCCTGATTATATATGTGAAATTTTACAGTCCTACTGCTATGCAAAGTCAAGCTGATGCAGCATCAGTGTAATGGCTCAACTACATTGGATGCATGTGGCTCATGTATGTGCCAGCTGTGGCTCGCAACACTATGGCTTACATACCAGGTGCATATGTGTGCTATTCTGTAGCTGCATCTTCCAGCATCCACAGTTCTGTCTTCCAATAAAATTCTCTTCAATAAAGAGCTTCAATAAAACGTATGGGAGGAACCACAACAAAGCTCCTTACAGGTGACCTGATATCACTTGGGGTCACATCAAAATAACAAAACTCTGAACATGAAATAGGTTTTTCCATAGAAATGTCAAACTAAGCTTTTAATTTGAAAGCCACAGAAGGGAAGTGTGATTGAACTGTTTACATTTTGTTGGAGACATTTTCTACAGCTTTGGGTATATATATCAGCTTATGAGGTGTCTCAGCCAGCCGAGGGCCAACAACCATCTGTACTTGTCAGTGGAAAGAGACTTGATGTGGCTGACCAATTTAAATACCTAGGAGTCAACTCTGACTTAAAACAAATTAAAACACATTAAAAGAATCAAAAATATCATCAAATTTAATTTGGCAGATATTTGTTATATAAGACATTTTCTAACCTCACAGTCAGCAAAAGCTTAAATGCATGCTGTGATATTTTTTTTCACAACCTGGTCAGACACAAGGCAAGTGTTGAATGGGCTTACCCCCTGCCCCATTACATGGTTTTATCCACACAAAGCAAAATAATTGGAAAAATATCAGAGCTCAAACTACAGGTGATTGAAATGTGCCAGGATGCAACGCAGACTTTAGTCAGAGAGTGGTGTCTGTTCGAGAAACACATTCTTGGAGTAGACTCTTGGCACACATTAGAGACTGTGACAACTATTTTACTTTAAAAAAGTTGAAAACTATTTTTTTTTATGTATATCATCATCATCTCTTGAAAGTGGCATCACTATTTTGTAAGGCACCTCAAGCTTCGTGGAGGGCATTTTTAAGGGCATTGTTCAGCATGGAGGCATATTAAATCGATTCCTCAAACTAGCTGGACAGGTTCTCGACTTGAACTTATTGTTTTTCCTATCTTTATTCTATTGTGGCCTTTATTTAACCCAAAGTATAGTAAAATCACTCATGTGAGTAAACTGTGCTGGCCTTGAATACTTAATGTAAAGTAATAAAACAGAAAAGTTGAATCAATACTTTGAAAACCTCCCACGGGTGTTTTATTATCAACATTATATATCACATTATGAAGTCAAACATTACCATTGATTTTAAATTAGTGTGCTGTACAGTTCAATATGTTATATATTTATGTCTTTTATTCTCTTCTCATTGTATTATTCATTTTATGGTATTTTTCATGCATTTAGTTGCACTAATCCTGAAAAATAACACAAATACTGTATTTTATTTCGACAAAACTGCCATGAAGAGCTCATTATATATTATTTCTCACTTTATACAATTATCTACTGTGCAGGGGACTTATAAAAGAGTCAGGGTAAAGTGGGGACTGTCACTTGAGTTTAAAGACAGCCTTGTGAGTATATGTGCGTGTTTATGTGTCTGACTGGGAGATAGAGTCAGAGCACCCTCAGTCTAACGGTTAAACCAATTCCTCTGGTTCAGTCAGGCTCTCCCTGCGCTTGATTAACTTTGTGATCCATTAAGTGGCTTCATCCCCTCAGCAGGGACAGAGTGCGCTCCGGTCCCCCCTCTGAGGATAAGGGGAATCCCTGAGACATCATCAAAGAGACTCCAAGGTGAACAGTGCCACTCACTTCCTGTGGAGAACAACTCTACTGAATATGTTGGCATCAGAGGCCGGTCGAACGTTCACAGCCTGTTTTAGTACAGGGGTCAACAGGATCAATGAAATCACAGGTTTAAAAAGGACATGCCAATCAGCTATTAGTAATTAAAAGGAGGCTTAAGCCTAATTAATGCAACAATGATAGGAGTCTAAGAGGGCTCTTTCCTTGCAGGTATTTTTTATGCAAATCAGTGCACAAACACAACAGTTTTCTGGAACAGTATATGGTAATCCATCACAATAAACATTTTTTTGCTTTTATCTTTTCAAAGTTTTCAGTGCTGCTCCTACATCCACAGTTTCTGAGTCAGCAACTAAAATGTAATACTTTTACAAGCAGACGCCGAACCCAGACAAACAAACGTTAGGCATATGGTTATCTGAAAAGAAAAACCTTTAATCTCTTTTGCATTAAAACGGGTGCTGTATGACAGACTGCAGAGACTGCTGATGAGAATACTTTGAAAAAACTTCAGGAATATGACAGATTCCACAACAAACTTTAGGATAAAAAAATGTGTTTGATAAAGTAATCTATATGAAAATGATTGCCAGATTTGTCTGTGACAAAGATATCTACAAAACTAATGGCATGGAACATAAAGTAAGAATTATCAAATAGAGATGGGATCCCTTACCAACAGAAGGAGGACTGTTCCAAGCTGTGAATATTTTTGTTCCAGGCTGTGCATGGCCATAAAAGAAAATTAATTTACTTCTCCTAAATGCCAGAGGGGTTGCATAATGGTTAACTAAAAAAAGATTCCCTGAAATCCCTTTGTCCACAGATCAGATTCAAGTTTTTTTAATTGCTGTAAATACGTCATATATGTTTCACTTCACTTCAATTTGTAGCATGTATTTGAACAGAATCAGAACAAAGACATGGAGCTGCAGGTGTAAAAAAAACACCTTAATAATCACAGTGTGTTCTCTATGTGTAGTGGTTTGTAATACTGTCAAATCAACCCCAAACCCTCAGTGATTGATAGCTTGGTTAGCCATTTTGGATAAGTGGTACCCATGACTCAAAGTCTGGATTCCAACAGACCATTTTTTTGTAGCTCTGTTTATGAATCTAAGTTACCAAACCATTGCTAACAAACTAGTCCATTTAGCACTGATCAGGTTCACTTTAACTTAAGGAAAAACTATTTCAGTTGCTGGTGTCAAATAAAATTGATCAAGCAAAAGATACCTTGCTTGAAAATTAAGAAAAATAGATGCTTTGTGTTTTTGGCATCTGAAAAGCCATAACTGTGTGACTGGACAGCGATGCTTACTTCATTGTTGGCAGTAGTTTAAATTATTAAAAATGAACTCTATGATGAGATACAAGCTGCATTTCAACACATTTTTTATTAGATCAATGACTATTTAAATATTTGAAAACTTTTCAAGACCCTTATAGAAAAAGGAAATTTGTCATCTGATGGTCTCAAAAGCTTTATGTCATTCACAAAAAAAAAAACCAAGAATAAACATCAGTAATTATCCCAGTGTTTCAAAACCCTAACAAGAGCTTTAAGTTTTTATACTAAATCCGAAGTTTTCCTTACAGTCTCCCTCTAGAAATAAGGTCAGAATTCACAACATCAAGCCCATGATGCTCCAGTCAAGCAGCGCTGAGAGATACATAAGCTCCAAGGCCACAACTTTCATTTTAACTTTCCCTCAACAAGCCCAGACAAGGTGTGAACGTGGCATGAAATGAGTTACGGAAGCAGGGCCAATTGATATTTAATTAATGCCAGGCCTGACTGGAGGGGCCTCGGCTCATCTGCTGCACGTCTCATCCAATATGTATGATTTACAAGCAGGCGCCTTGCCACAGCAAACTTTCCACACAGGAAGGAGCATTAATGTGAAGTGTACACAGTCAGCACACGTAGGGAGTGAGGAGTCAGTCTGCAGCAACGCTTTTTTCAGTCTGGATAAATATTAGCTGGACATGCAGTTAATATTACATTTATGATCAAACATATCCGGGGGGCTCTAAAGTGGACGTGTTAAAACTTTTCTTGTTTGACTTTTCTTGACCTGGATAAAGATATGTGTTTTTAAAATAATAGGTTGAAATATTTATGTCCTAAGAAAAGTATAAAGACCTTTGGTGTTCGGGGATGCACAAAACCACAGAGGACACCTTTATTTTTAAAACCCTTCTGTTTTATTGATGATTATTCACAAAAAAAGACAAATCTGCTACACAATCTCTGTTGTGTGCAGGAAGGTATGCTTGAACTGTCTTAAAGTAACTTCTACATTTCCTATTCAGGATTGTGTGCAAAGATAAAATAATGTCCTTTCTCCTTATTGCTTGCAAAATCCAGTGAATAAACTAGGAATAATGATTTGTCCAACAGTATTAAATGGTCTCATATTAATGCATTTCTATCCCTGTATAGGACTTCGAAATCTAAGACTTTATTTAATGCATTATTCTATAAGTATGGATAAATTCATATTAGAGGCGATGTAGAGGGTTGACAGTAACTGTAAAGGAATTTAATCATCTTAAAACAAATGCTCATGCCTGATAATTAGTCATTTATATAAAAGTGGTGGGCGGTGATGGTGCTCTCATTGTAACCGCTGATGACTGGGTGGGATGATGATGATCGGCTTTATTTTGTTTGGCTGTCACTGCTGTATAATGTTTTATGTAAGCTTACGTTGGGTCCAGTAATTCATTTCATTTAGTTTTATCTTTTTTTTCAATCTAACAGTAAGAGAAAAATCTGTTCAACTTTAAAATATTTTCAAACCAAGACAATGCTCAAGGCTTGAACTACTGATGGAAGAGTTGTAGGACATCTTACTGGTAGGTCAAGGGGGGACAAGGGGGGGCATTTCAGGTAAGTGGTGCTGTTCAAAGAAGGAGGGGAAGAAGTCGTGATGATATGGACTTTGTGTTTTTGCACAAAGAAGAACTATAGCATATGTTAAAGATAAAAAAAACATGATGAATAGAGACAGTTAAAGCTGGGAGTCTCTATTGAAGATAGTATCTAGCTGCTGCTTTGCTTCTGCAAGGCAACTACAGTTTAAGGACAAAACAGAATGACTAAAAGAGCTTGAACTAGATGTTACTTTATAGCCTCATTCTCAAGGCAATGAATGTGTTGAGCAGAAAGTCTTGAGTGGAATATAAACACAGACCTGAATAATTAAAAGGCAGGTGTAAAATGTGTTATTAAGCAACCAAAAAGCAGTCCTTCAATCATAGTAACACTGTCACTTTTGAGTATTAAGAAAATGTATGGTAGACCATGCTCTTCAGTGTCTTTCATGAGCAGGGACCTCATACTGTATGCCAGGACAAAATTACTTGCAGTGTGTCATATCTTAAAAATGTGCATGAATGTTTCAGGCATCTTCATTTCCCTGCAGACAGTTTAAGACAGAGAACACATCATCCCGACCTGCTGTCCTACATGAGCTCAGCAGGTAAAGCTCACAGACATCATTTTTCCTGCTAGGCCATCCGTCAGTCCTCCCAACATTGCTCCATGTTACATTAAATAAATGCTGGGCTTTTCTCGGGAGTCCACAGCAGTGTTATTAAACTGCCTACCTGTGTTACGATGATAGATCTCCTCCAAACCTCGGACCCCCAGCGAGCCCAAGTTACCCATAAATGCAGAACATAAAGAGATTGCTTGTGCGGACAACCGAGGTTAGCAATTGAATCGGGCTGCACACTGCTCACTGTGTCTCTATTTGGTCTGACGGCAATGCAGGAGAAGCAGTCAGATGTGATCCCTGACTGTGACAAAACAATGACAAAGAGAATCAAATTGCAAAGCATAATAATACGACCAAAAACTTAGTCAGTAGAGACAAAAAAATACCAAAAGAGATGTATTTTAGTCATACTGGAAAGCAGAGAACCCAGGAGCTTTACTTCACTTAAACATGATCAAAGTGGCTCAGAATTGATGAAATTACGAAGCATCAGCAGCAGCAGAAGACCGAGCAGAGATTGCTCAAAATTCCGGAATTAAGCTGTAATCCTCAAGACTTTTTCAGAAATAATGACACAATTTGTGTTTGCATAAATGTCTATATATTTCAGCTATGGCCTCTAAATCTGTCACATTTAGTAACTGCCTGTCCAAAAATGAAAGTAAAATTTAGTGTAAGACAGTTTTAGTATTTTCTTCATATAATAGTAAGTTACACTTACACACCACTGCAACCAATATACCTGTATATAATGCTGAGACAAATGCTGTTACAACAAAATCAGCCACACCTGTTAGACACTACACATGGCCTGACCAGAATAAAAAATCACCCTGTTCATTGTGAGCTGCATGCATCACCTTGTCTGGGTGAAACTGTACTCAATACATGGCGGTAACACCTGTTTTCCACATCTGTTCTCCTTCATCAGGTGACATTTGTGCATTTTGAATAAATAGTAGAAATTAAGTAAAAATAAGGAAGTGATCAGTTAAGATCAGTGAAACTGTTTGGTACTCAATTATGCATTTCCAGCTGATAAAGACAAGGCACAGACATTCAGTAATTATAAAATTCAATAAACACAGAACAAATGCACAAACTACTATAAAAGTGCAGCTTAGCGTTTTTAAGAGTTCTTCAAAATGCTTTTAAAAGGGCAGAATATGTTAGTAAGTAAGTAAATTTGTTTATATAGCACCTTCCAAGAGGTGGATCAGGGGTACAGGGCTACATTCTTCACATTTTACTGGAAATGTGCATTCAAAACTAAAAAACAATTGATCAAAATTATTGTCATTTCAGTCTGTTTTTTGCTTGGGAAAACATTAAAGAATAACCAAAGGTTTATTGAGCAGTCAAAAATGAATTTTGGCCTGCTTTCTTTTATTCAGCATACAACCATGATATGCCAGTGTGCGCACAATTAGCCATGCTATAATTTTGTCATGCTCTTCGTGTAAGGTTGGTGCAAGAAAAAAAAACTGTGTGTGCAAGCATTATGCATGCAGAGAGAGAGCCAACACACCAATAAAAAATTTCTCTCTCTTTATCACGCTCCTAACTCTTCTGGAAAGTTAGAGGCTCTGGTCTAATATCAGTGCAACTTACAAAGGTACCACAGATATTGTTGATTGTAGATTCCACTGCTCTCATGCTGTCTTTACAGTTAGGATCCATCCACCATCAAGTTGTGCTACTATCTTAACTCACTATCTCTTTTCTCTTCTATGGTTGTATTTCGGCTCTTTCATTGCACAATACAAACATTTTCTACTTCATCCTCATAACTTGACAATAATGTATTCTTGCTTCTAGACCCTCTAGCCACATGTGTCACTAACCAGCCCTGGATGACAATCTCTAATATTGTAATTTTATAAAATATTCACAGATAGAATTATACAAACAAAACTTGGGAGTTTGGTTTTTTTTTGGCACAGGCTTCCCGTTTCTATGATGAGGCTTTCAGATGGCAACCCAGTCACTTCAATTTATGTAAATTACACAACATTACATTTGCAAATTGCATGCAGGACATATCAAACGTATGAGCAGCCCTCTGTTCCACCAACATTACTTTGAGTGTACATGCTGTTATTTTGATAAGTCCTTTTGTAATGTTAATTAAACTCATACACTCAATGCCATCCATGTGGTACATTTTCAGAAGATTGTTTTAATGCTTTCTGACTTGAAGATACAAAAAAGCAGATAAAATGAGTAACTGGAGACTGCAATGACCGTTTTAGCTTAAACTACTGTGTAGGTGTTTGCTGTCCACAAAAATTAAAAAGTACCACTGTTACAGCTGTTTAGCAAATATGTTTTTGGCATGAACTGTTTGCAAACTTAAGGTGAATATCATGTTATCCGTGCACAGGTTGAAAAGAATGTGTTAAATAGAGAAACCAAGTTTAGATGTGAGTGGGTGTTTGTTTTAGTGTCTGAGCAGCACATTTTAACCCTACTTTCCCCAAGTAACACCCACCAAGACGTGAGATCATTATATAAAGGCTAAAGTTCAATGTTCCAGCCTCTTTCTAGGTGACAGAAAAAGAAATATTGTGCAAGACACAACAATTGAGTCAACACTTTAATCCACAAGCTTAATGCATATTGTAAAAGCTCTTACTGCAGCTGGTTGGCACAAAACAAACCAACAGGGTAAGTGGCACACATTAAACAGCCTCATACATATTCTTAGCTGCAACAAACCCATACAGTATGGGCTACAATCGATTAATTATGCAACAGCTCGCTGAGAGAAACCAGAGGACCTAAATCTTCTTCTTCCTCACAGTCACAATCATGTCTGCTTGCCAATTTCCCAGCAGGCCTCAATGACAGGCCTGTGGACTGCGAGCGTGATAATGGATGGTTCTAATGGTCAAACCTGGACCGCACATTAGGAATTGGGTCGATTCTCAGTATTGCACACAGGAAGAGCAGCCAGCAATCAATGCTAGGCTAATGTGCGAAAAGGAGTAAGTTGAATGTCGGTGTAGCTAATCAATAACTATTCATTTTCACCAACCACATTTCCACGTATAGGACACTTAATATTGTGCAATTGGATAATTACCATGCCCAATTAAGGATGTGTGACACTAAGCGATGGATGGAAAACATCTGCCAAAAGGCGCTAATGGAGACACGCGCCAGACTCTGATCGACAGCCGGGAGATGGATCTTGATGTCTGCAAACTGTGGGACGCCAGCTAAACCTGCAGGAGTCAGATAATCCTCTCTCTACCTCCACGGCACCGCAGATAATGGATGTCCATCCTCTCAGATTCTGCTCTAACAGGAAAAGCTTGCTCCAAAGGGAAAATGGCATAAGCACTTTACAGCATCTCTGATTTGTTTCAAATACTACTCCATTTTTATGGTTTTAAGAATGTTCCACTATCTCTGACTTTTTTTAGACAAATAATGGATTCTGTCCTCTTCATCAGATGAGGTCTATCATTTCCTTTCCAGACAGAGATAATGTTTTTTAATCCTCACTTTCAGTTTTCAAGGGCACAGCTAGAAGGGGGGGATGGTGGACCAGTGGGAGAGCTGGTCAACTTTTGACCATAAGTCACAGGTTGAATCCCAGCTAGTGCAATCCTATGTTAATGTGTCCTTGGGCAAGATATTTAGGAAAAAGTGCACCTTAAGTGTTTTAGTAGAGGGTTAATTTGTATGAAAGTATATGTGGTTAACTAATACTGCTGGGTACAACTCAACCATCAATGTGTGAATATAGGATGGGTGGGTAAGTGTAACCTGCTATGAAAAAAGTGCTGGCAAAACGACAAGCACAAATCAAGTCCATTTACCAAATATACACTGAATGACCAAAACTGGGGACAGACCTAGAGATTGTTTACAATTACTTTTTTTTTATTACCAGGCAGATACACACAGTAATCCCAAACTATTCCAAACAAAAGCATGGATTTAAAATATGAAAAGAACATCTGCACATCATTTGGTTAAGCATTTTTACTAAAAGTACTCATCTTTTCAGAACTGATGGGTCTAACAATTTTTAATTGTTTTCATATTAACTTAGCCTGCTGCCACCAAGACCAGCCCCACATGGCCTAAGAGAAATGGATGAATGTGTTCAAGCAGTCTTAGCCATTCTTAAACTGTAAAACAAGACTGAGAAAATCAATAATATAGTTTACTGTCTGTCTCCCAACAAAGGCTGAGAAATCGCAAGACATTTAGGAATTTTGTCATATACAGTTTCTGCACATAATGCTGAAAACCAACTACGTATGCCTGCAACCTTTGATCCCTCAGGCTGCACTGCATTATCAACTGACAACAGTGCATAAAGGATATTACCACATGGGCTCAGGAACACTTCAGAAAACCATGTCAGACAACACATATTCAAGTGTAAGTTAAAACTCTACCATGCAAGACCTAAGCCATTTATCAACAACATCCAGAAAGTCTGCTGGCTTCTCTGGGTCTGAGCTCATCTGAGATGGACTAACGCAGAGTTAAAAAATCGGGATAAGTTCTGACCAGTCCACTACACCACCAAGGCTTCGGTGGTACAGTCTGATAGTGCACTTGGTTGGTAATCAGAAGGTTAAAGGTTCAAGTTCAGCTTTGGCTGTCACATGTTGGAGTGTCCTTGGGCAAGACACTTAACTCCCAAGTTGCTCCCACTGCTGCGTCAGTGGCGTGAAAATGGGGATCAAAGGGCGTGAATGTGTTAGCTGATACTGATGGACAACTGACATAGAAACTCCATCACATAGTAAGTGTGAGAGCAAATGGGCGTGAATGGGTAGATGTGACCTGCGGTGTTAAGCTGCTTTGAGTAGTCAAAGACTAGAAAAGCACTTTATAAGCTCAAACTCAAGTCCATTTTAAATCGTTTTTGGAACTCAGGGGCATCATGTCCTTTACGCTAAAGAGTAACAGAACCATCAAGATTGTTATCAGCGCAGATTTCAAAAGTTAGCATATGTGATGATATTGGGGTTTGTCAGCGCTCAAATAATTAGTGTCCCTCATTCCCAAATGCTTAATGACTGTTGTTAAAATGAGAGGTGATGTAACACAGTGGTAAACATGCCCCTGCCCAGCTTTTTTTGGAATGTGTTGCAAGAATAAAATTAAAAATGATTTAAGTAATGTTTAGTTTAAACATTAAATATCTAATCTTAGTAGTGTATTCCACTGGATATAGCTGAAAAATGATTTTCAAATCTTTGTATTCTGTTTTGATTTATGTTTTATGTTTTGCATATGGCCTGAGTACTCACGTGTGCACTGGGTGTCCCTCAGTTAACATTTAAGAACGGTTACATCTACACTCATGATGCTGCTGGACAAGTGTGCAAACACAAGCTTACTTTTCCAGGCAGCACAGCTGTGACAGAGGTAAGAAGCAGGTGTGTTGAGTTTTGACAGTCAAGATGCACAGACAGAAAAATAAGGTTATTCGTCATAACAGAAAAGCCTGCGGGCTCCCCCTTCTCAGAAATGAATAAAATAGATCATTATCTGTATATTTCTGTTCAACCTGGTATCAGTCCACAGCCAGAAGGTTGGAGACCTCTGCTGTTGTTTGTTACTGTTTTTATGAAAGTACAAAAAACATTTGATTTTGTCTATTTTGCAACAGATTGAAGCTTCCATCTATTAACAACAATATCTATAGATTTGCCATTTTTCAGGCAGAGAGAGACTGTCCAAGGATGGGGTTGAGTTAGAATTGTATTTCTGTCCAGAGAGATTTTGAGAAAACATTCAGGGGCTCCAGTCTGAAGCCAGCCCCTGGTCTCACCTATGCTGCTGCAGACCCTTAAATCTGAGCTGACTCAAACACAATTTGGGCCAAAGCAACAGAAGGTCAGCACAGATTATCTTGTAGTAGAAGGAGTGACATCTCAATCTTGTCCCATCAAATCCAGCCAAATCCAGTCTGGCTCCTGCTGATAATGTCAACATATTTAATTTCTATGACTCTGCATAAACACACAAACACGCACACACAGTCCAGCCCTGTCAACCATGACAGCATTCATACATTTCAGACTGTATGTAGCCCACTCTAGCCCGGAGGTAGACACACACTTCTTCCACCTGATGCAGTGAAGGTCTTTTGTATCATGTCAGAAAAATAATCCTTAGGAAAAGAAAATGTTCATATCTGGTGAAAGCCATCTCCTCCTGTCATCTTTAAAGTTTTTCCTCTGATTCAACTTGATCTGGAGTTTCTTTGTAACTCCACTTCAACAATGGCACAATTTAACAACAGTAAAAACTTCCTCTCTAAAGGATAAAGGCTGAGCTGGAGAGGGATAATTCAAAACATGTTACTTACTGATTTTAATTACAACACCACACTGTAACTTTTAAAGTGATTGATTTTTGAGTTTTGATTTTTTATCAAAAACATCTAAATTATTTCTTTCACATTTCTATATGATTCTATATCTGATTTTTCTGGCAGAACATTTCTACAACCCAAAGTTAATATGGTCGATATTGTACTGAATATGGCACATGGTATTGTAAAAGTAATTATTTAAACATTTGACAGCCTGGGTGTAGACCTGTTAGCAGATTCCCAAATTAATAAATGCACTGCAGTCAGGTTTTACAGTTAGAAACATGCATATGCACACTCACTGAATCAGAGATGGGGGAGTAGCAGTCTGGGGGACACATGCAGCCCTTCTCCTTGCTACATACAGCTTTCAAGTCAACTTTAAAAATCAATCAATTGTAAACATAAGGAAAATACAATCTGCCAAAGATATATTTAAAGATAAATCTATAATAATCTTTAGTTGTTGTTTTATGTTGGCTTTTTTGCAGGAAATAAATATATAATTGACATATTGTTTCAGGAGTGCTCTTTTAGATTAATCAATAAAATCATTTGTAAAAAAAAAAATCTAGGTAAAATTAACAATTGTATCATCACATATTACATTTTTGTAGTGGTGCAGTAATGAGTCCTACAATGCTGAGGTGTTTTGTTTGTTTGTTTGTTTGGATAAATGGTCTAAATAAGGCTTGAAGTGAATACAAGTGTGCAATTTATTATTGTGGATGGTAAAAAATGTGCTCTGCCTGTCGATTATTTTACTTGCATGACACCTTGGCTGGTAATTGAAAAACATAAATGGTGAGGGGTTCTTACAGAGTTGTTGCATTAAAAACATTATCCAAAAAAGGGGAAGTTATAAATTCTATCATATTTTATCAAATACATCTTAAATATGCCCTGTCAGGTTAAGGGTCAAACTCCAGCAGAAGACTCCCTCTAAGTTTCTTTAAATAGTAGAATTAAGAGATTAAAAACAGGCCAACCAAAACCATAAACAAGGAAAAGAAAAGAGAAAAATAAAAGATGAATGCAGTAATTAAATGAAATCTACCATTTTTTTTTTTAAATAGATTAGAATTTTGCTCTTTTTTGTATACAAAGTTAAATTACTATGAGCTTTTTTTTAAAGTAAACTTTAAATATCTGTATTTTAAGAGTATAAAATTACAGATCTTTTCACATATATTTTCAAAAATTTTTGATTAATAATAACTGCTACTTGTCAACTTTTCTACATCAACTTGCAGAAATGCTGAGTATAATGCATCTTCCTCTGCACTGATAGCACTTTAAGAGGGCAATACACTGAAGAGGCATGAAAAGACAATGTCAAGTCTGCTTTCTACAGTATAATTCAAACAGCGACCTTAGAGATAATAGATACTTTCAACTTGAGACTTAATGGAAGATTTAATTGCTCAAAGAACGCACCCAACATTATCTTTGCCTTTATTTTACTGCCTCTTTGCAAAAAACTCTTATTGAACTGCAATAAAATCATTTTCTGGCAAATTGTGCCATCAGCAAGGACTTACAAGGGTTATACACAATTTGGAGTTTATTTATAGAAAAAAATGAAGCCATTCACTTTGAATGGTAAAGGCAGAACATTCAGACAATAAATGTTCAGTTTAGAGGGTTAAAGGTGTCAATATTTCTTTTCATCTCATTCAAAAGTGAGTCAGAACACCGGTATTTTCTGTTGGAGGGAGAAATCACTGAGTTCACCTTCATCACAGCAAACAAAGTGATTCAGTAAACAGCTTGCAAATCTGAACCTACTAACAGGTTTTCAGGACATATAAAAGGCACTCAGAGTGTTTGTTATATTACTTTCTCCATAAGTGGCTCTGACACATGTTGACTAAAACTGCATTCTGTTTTTCAGCTCTTTAGAACAATAACAGAATACCATTCACACTGCGTTTTATGCCTTTCTGTTTTTCTTTATTTGTATTCAGAGGAGTTTAACAATCTATTGCAGAATGCACAATATACTCTCATTCATGCCATTGCTGCGGCTTGTGTGAGGGTGTTTTACGTGCACTCATTCTTTCATGTAAGAAGGCATTCCTATAAAAATATGAATGCTAGCCTGAGACTGAGAATTTTCCTTTGTGGTGGTCATGTTCATGTGCAGTTTATTGATATAGGCTGCAACTGTTCATCATAACAGCACAAACATCTTCAGTACATGCAGCACACCAAGAAAGCACACAGTCAAGTGGGCATATCAGTTTAATCCAAAGGTTGCCTTCACACATAGAGCTTGTTTGCTTTATTCCAATTTAGATGATAAAATACTACAATAAACTGTAGTTGTTTTTTATTATTATTTCTTAAGATTAGTTTTAAAGTATTTCTTGCCTTTACTTCAGTGGTAAGGTAGGTGAACAGATTCAGAAAGTGGGGATAACAGGCACAGGGGTGACATGTGAGGAAGACACCTTGGGCCAGATTTGAACCCAGACATGCCACAGATAACCGAACATGCCAGATAGACACTTCAATGAAGACTTTACAGCATATATTTCACTAGTCCATCCAAGTGTTAAGGGAGGGCAGAATCTTTCAAAAACAGATCTGAAGATGACTGGACAATTGTTCTGTCAATCATATTCATGACAGGGCCAATCAGATGACATGGTAGGCAGGCACTACTACTACAACAAACTCTAGCCAAAACATGTCAGAACTGAAGTGAAAATATACTTTCTAATGCTTGTACTTGTTTTTCATTTAATGCAGATGTGTTGTCCAGACCTAACAAACCTACTGAAGCTTTTAGCATCTATGCTAATTGTTGTGTGAGCAGTTGCTTCTTGTTGTTGTCCCGCAGGTAGCTCTCACCTTTTCCTGCCTTGAAGAACACTGATTTGGCTGTGCCTCGGTAAAATAAGCAGACAGTGAATCATGCAGATCCAACAGTACTGCAAGGTTAGGCCACAGGAGGACAAAATCCTCATTAAAAGGGGTATGCAGAAGTAACACTATGCTACCAGTGCCCCATTGCACTTTTCTCTTGGATCGTTCAGATTTTTTAGTTGGCAAACAAATGGCATGATTATGAGCCCATTTTGCATTGTGGGTCAGCTCTGAGCAACAACTCCAGGCAATGTGAAGGGTCATATGTCTCATTAACATTTATACAGATTACTTTATTTATGAAATGTCTGACACTACTCACAAAAACATTGAAGTCCACAAACCTGTGAGTGAAAGCATGAACAAGAGAGGCTTTCAATGCTCCGCTTGTGTTATGGTTTAACACGTTGCTGTGTTAACTGGCATTCATCTGGAAATTTTCAGTACTGACAAAAGCAAACAGGCAGGCTGTCAGGAGTGCCTTTGCTGTTTTTGACATCTGTTGAAAATCACAGACACTGGCAGCTCATGAACACCTGTTAGCCTAAGAAACTCTTAATGCAGTGTGTAACTATAGAGATAAATTTGGTAAATAAGTTTTCAGTGATAAAGGACCAAAAATGAGCTGGACTAAAGTTTGGTAACTAAATGAGTTTCTGGGACACTTGTTTTTTAGTCCTGTGCTGTACTGCTGGTAAGACAGTGTATCTTTAGCTATGCTAAAGATAATGCTAACTAGTGCCCAAATGATGCAAGCAGTGCCAAAAATATATTGAAAAGCAAATGACTATTATCATTAGTATTGTCATTTTATCATCTCAAATGGCCTTATTGTCATATCAACACTGCTGCTCCAAACACAACCAGAGTTTGATGAGTCAACCACTTACGAGGGCTGATTGATAAGTTGTGAGCCTCATATTTAAGGGTTTGACTTTTGGCAGACATATTGCATTATTTTTCAACATAATCCCCTTCAGCATCTATACACTTTTGCCAGCGATGTTTAAGGGCCTTAATGCCACTTTTAAAGAAGTCCTTTTCTTGACCGTTCAGAACGTCCTCCACTGCATGTATGCCATCATCATCTGACCGAAAGTGGGTACCGGAAATGGCCTTTTTCAATTCTGGAAATAGATGAAAGTCTGATGGAGTGAGATCAGGCGAATAAGACAGATGCTCAGTCAATTCAAAGCCACAATCTTTAATGGCAGCCATGGCAATGACAGACTGGTGAACAGGGGCATTTTGTCCATTTTTACTTTAGAGTGCTACCTCTTTGACATAAACTGACCAAATGACACCAATCTTCAGGTACACAGCCTTAAATAGTCAGGGAATAGTAGAGCTGAAAAAGGACATCCCTGCTTATCTTCTTCAATACAAGGCTCACAACTTATCACTCAGCCCTAGTATTTGTTCTGGTTGCTGGGTTAATTGCCATTTTACAGCAAACAAACTACTACAGGCCTTATTGTACGTCTGGTGCAAAGCAGGCATATGAATGCAGCTCAAATGTTTTTCCTGTTTTCCACCTGAAGCTGTTAATAATTTTAATACCCAGGGCTCAAAATGTTTAAATGGCAAATGAAGCTGCACTCCCATAGTGCCTAGAGGTGTGTGTCAAAATCAGGATCAAATTTTGTGCTTTTCTACCTCAAGGATAATGAAAATAACTGTGCCTTACACTGCCTAGGTCTGATATCTAAAGTCTGTGGCGCAGCAAGATCTACATACAGGATGCATTACAAAGATGGGCACATTTCTGAGATCACAACACGTCTAATACCACCCTTGTTCCTTGCACACAGAATAAAAGACAGAATATACACCCGCCAGTTTAGTTTAAGAACATTTTCTATGAAGTCTGATTTAGTTTTTAATTGGACAAACCACTAAGTATGTATGTGCTCTCTAGCATACATAAGCCTCTAGGGATAGAGTAGCAGGGAACATGCAAAAACAAATTCATTCAAAGACCGTCATGCAAAAGGGCATTGCAAATATTGTATGAAAGCCTCCATGAATTAGGTAAACTTAACCATTCTAGATGTTTTTTTCATCTTTTTAACATGTATGCTTATGTATTTTTAGCCCTTTGTTTATTCATGTCGGTTGATTCTTGGTATTTTTGCCTTGCCTCTTTCCTTTTTACTTTTATTGTATATTTTTTGTTGGTATCTTGATTTTTGCTTCTTTTATTTTTTCTTTTCTGGTGTGCAGTGGTCTCCAAATCCATCTTGACATCCTAACTACCATAATTACAATTACAGTGGAATACTTAGTAGATGGGCCTCTGCTATTTGCTGAATAGTTGTACAACAAATCCATGATTATCATTGCTTAATTTTTTATCTTCTGTCAATCACTTTTCTGGCTCTATGTAAAGACCTTTGAACTGCAATTAAATTTGCATGAAATGTGCTACATAAAGGTTAAATGATTCCCATGTTTTCTTTTTCTGTTATTGCACATGAGTTATCTGCTTTTAAAAAATTTTAATAAGGCCTTTTCATGCGATCAACAGCTCTTTCAGAAACGTCTGACTTGAGCGAAACACAGTTTTTCAGAGTAGTTTTACAGTGTTGTTCCTTGTAGTTGAAGATTATGAGAGAAACGAGCAAAAATGCAAACCAATTCCACCAACTGAATTCCCACTGAAGCCAGTAGTGCTGTGAGGATTTAAATGCATGCCAAATGAAGTAACAGCTGTGGCAGATCAGATTTATTTCTGCAGCGCTGAACAGAGCTGACAGTGTGAGGAAAAGAGCAGGCAAAGGTTGACTGGATGTGTGACAGGGACAATGTTTATAGCACTCGTAGTTTAATTGGTTTCACATTAACAAGTTTAGAGTTCCACTGTTTTACATGATTTATTCTGTATTGTTGTTTTTTTTGTAGCAGAGAATTGAATAAAACAGCTTGAATTATACAAGATGTTTCACTTGAGCATGAGCTCGGTGCTCACCAGATCTCACTACAAAAACATGATCCCACTGATGTAATCTAGATGAAATACAAAATAAGTTTGGTTCCTTTCGCTTGGCAGAAACTGCACAATGTTATTCAGATTGAACTCATAATGTTGTAACCTAATATTACTTTTTGCCCCCTTTTCTAAACAGAGTTCAAAAAACAAATAGACGAGTGTACAAAATTTGACCCTGCGTTTGGCTTTATCTTAAGTTCAGTTAATCTAACAGCATCATATTGTATGCAGACATGATAGAGAGAGCTTATCAGTTTTTCTATTTCTCTCTCCCTCTTTTGCAATTGTACTTCTTGAAGAGGACTATTATTGTTAACCTTTATTTAACCAGATAAAAATAAAGATCTCTTTCACAAGGGTGACCTGGCCAAGAGGTCAACAGCACATTAATTCAGATGGCTGAGAGGATGCAGACAGCATAGTCTTTTTATTTATAACACAACAGTTTCAGCATGGACTTCTGCTGCAGAGGATGGCACTGTAATCAGAGATTTTATTTTTTTGAAAAGTAATTCATTAACCAGTGTTTTCACTTTAATGCCAATTACTCTGTTAATTTGGTTTATAATTAATTAAAGCATAAATTAGAGGGACAGTTCAGTATTACTGAAGTGGGGTTGTAGAAGGATAATTTCAGCGTTAAATACATTAGCCATAGTGACATGTATCAGCTCTGACCCTGAAAAGAGCATGAAAACACAGAAGTTGGGCTATTGTTTAAAGCAGATGGGGTCAAAAGCTCCCTCTATCTCCTCTGACAAATATACTACCTGCAAACCAAGAAGAACTGGGCAACAAAACAATCTCAAAATGGGATCAACATAAAATTAATGTCAGTGACCATGATAAGTTTTGTACCTGAAAAGGTACAATCCCAGCAAATACTAAAGAATATAAAAATGAGGTTTCATGGTGCTGCCTTCATTTAACACACACACCCTGCTAAGTTTGGACCAAAGTAGCAGCTCGTCTGCAGTTGGCAGCACCAGTACTAGCAGCGATGCAGAAGTGCCACCAAAACAATAACCGAGTCATCCTTTGAGCCAGTGCCCCTTAGATAAAACATTTACATGGAGCAAGACCACAGTGAGCGCTTTTTTATATATAGTAAATTATGTGTGTGTATGTCTCTGATTACAGCAGAGAAGGATGGCTTAATGAAACTGATAAAAGAGCTGGACTATAGGTAGGATGTCCCAAGCAGAAAAAAAAAAAAATCCCCAATTTTTTGTCTTTACAGATTTGTTTTTAGGAAGGTTTTGGTTGTAAATAGTTTAATTTATTTCTTATGTTGTTCTCAAAAGGTTGTTGTTAATAGTTTGGGTTAACAAAGTAAATCTAAAAATATGGTCAGAATACTTTCTTGCCTGTAAATATCTGTCTCTTGCTCTTTGATCTGTAGAGGTCATTTAATGTAAATCAGAAACCAAAACATTTAGTGCTAAATACTGTGAATGAATTATATTTGATGTGATAAACTTCATCATGAAGTTTAAAAAATTCAAGATACTCTCTGACCTGGCATCAACAATGAAAAAAATGTAATATCAATGTCAATAATGGGAAATATATCATGATCACAATTTTTGCCATATTGCCCAGTCTTAAAACCAAGCATATGTTCATGTTTTCCCAGCTCATCCTCCATACTGCATAGATGTCATTGACTAATTGCTTTGCCTTGCTGCGTTTTATAATGTAACTCATTTGCTAAGCATTCTTTAATTAGCAACTGTGGTATTATCCCTGGTTTAGATATTGTGTTCCCTTTAACAACTGGTTACTCAAAAATCAATATTGTTACATAAACAATTTCAAGTACCTCGCAAGTTCCAAACACTGGTGCCACATGGCAGCGTGAAGTTGTGATGTCCTTTCCAAAATTACGTTCCCTTCCCTCAAAATAATCATTACACATGATGAAAACACATCAAGCATAAAAAATGACAGGAGCAGAAACTAAATGAAAGTTTTGATCCTTGTTTTCTCAATTTCAACCATGAAGATCAATCAAAAGAATTTTCCTCAAAAAGGAATGACTGACAGATTCATAGAAGTGTGCACCAATCTAGCCTACATCCACAAAATGGTATTTCATGACGGTCAACAACAAAAGCGAATTCCCTTCATCCATTTTGGTGAATGTTTTCCTGATCTAGTATCACTTACATCATTCAGCTTTGTGCTCACAAAGATTCATTCACCTCCTCACATTGTGTTGTGTTCTGTATGATCAATATTGTGTTCTGACATTTTTCTCAACCCTTAACTATATAGTCTCATTTTGTTTTTCGACAAAAGAAGACACATCTTTGATGAAGAGAAATGCATATGACAGAAAATTCATCTATTTTCTCAGACCCAGCCATAACGAGATAAGCTGCTCTGCACATGAAATCAGTCAGGGTCGGTTCATTGCTAATTCCAGGTTTTGCTTAAGGTTGGTTTCTGAAGAGTTAGCCTTGTCTGGTGTCACTCAGTTCAGTCAGCTCTCTGTTTATAGCAGCTGAACATGGAGTATTTTAAGCAATACTCTGTGCATGTCCCTGTTTACATTGTGCTCTGCCTCGCTTCTTATCCTTTCAGCAGCTATCGTTTGTTAATGAAACTCCGGCTGGATTTGAAGGTATCTATAAAGAAGATGGATCTATATTTCAGCCCTGCAAATTGTGTCAAGACAGGAAGTAAAGCGTTCAGTACATAATGGATAACAGTCATAAATCATCAGTTACTCTGACAACAAAATGATTGTTATGTGATGTGTATTCTGAATCACTCAACACCTATTATTTACAGGCTTCCATTTATCAACCTTGTGTGGAGTGAAGGCATTATTTCTTTAAAGTGAGTGTAATAATTATAAAACTGAAAAGAAATAGTTTTTTTTAATTCCAAAACTTTGAACTAAAGTTCAATGTTAAAATATTTAACACATCAAACTTCAACCCTAACTTACAGTTAAGAGGTCAAAACAAATTTTGGTAAAATTAGGCTATATTTAAGTAAACAACTGATGGATTTACTGCACAGCTTTACTGGTTAACCCTTGAACTTCCAGTGCAACTGCTAAAGACATTACTTGTATCACTGTATCTTGGTGTTTGGATATAAGCCTGATAACGCCTTCTTCTTCACTTGGTTGTAGTGTATTATGGTGAAAAATTGAAATGAGAAACCCCTCATTACACGTGGGCTTGGTCAAAGACATCTCTCAGAGCTGAGAAAATGTATCACCACAGTTGGGCAAAAAACCTCTTGTCTTCAAAATTGCTTCAATTTTCAGGAAGTGAAAAAAAAGCACTTTACTCCTGAATAAACGAATATTGCATTGTCCAAATTGGAAAGTTTTTTTTTTTTTTTTTTTTATATATATAATTTTAACTGGTCTAAAAAGTAATAGAACCCAATCACCAACATAGATGGTGACCAATTGCACATTTAAAAAAAACATATATATATATATATATAAAAAATGTAGATAAGAAGTTTTGGCCATACAGTGATTATATTAAACAAATTAATATAATGGGGGCTTCACTTAACAAAATTGCCTAATCTAAAACAACAGAAACAAGTTTTAAAAAGAAAAGGAACAAATTATAATCTGAAAAAATGTTGAGTCAAATGGTTTAGATGGGTTTTGGTGGGAACCCTGTAATGGTAATGTCATTAGAGTAGATCAATTAATGAAATTCTGACAAACAGTGTGATGCATTCAACGCTGTTCAACCAAATCATATCAAAAAGTCAGTCTAGCACATATGCTTGCGTGCCCCATGCTCAGAGGTTGTTGTCCTTATTACAGGAGATCTGGGTTCATGCAAGACCTCTCTCCACATGTCATGCCCCCGCTCTCTAGCCTCAATTTCCAAGTCAATTAACTGTCCCATTCTTTGTAATAAACACAAAAAAGGCCAAGAAAAAATGATTCACTCTTGATAAAGCAATTCATTTGTCAGAGGGGAAACCTAGAAATGTTGAGTTAAGAATTTCTCTGACAAAGTGCATTTGGTTTTGTAGTTTAGCGGGCAAAAAAGTGACGTAAAGTGATGCATCTTAATAATTATAAGTTCTTAGGTAAAAGATAAATAGTAAACACAATATAGCTTTTTACTAGTCTGACTGACACCTCAAAGCACTTTTACACCACAGGTAAAACTCCCATATTCACTCACTGATGGTCGAGGTTTCTGTGAAAGTTTCTCTGGAAGTTGTCCATAAGTATCAGCTCAGCTCAGCCCCTCAATCCTCCAGTTGATGAAGGAGCAAACTATCAGACTTATCCACAGACGCCTGACAACATATTATTTGTTGACATTCAACATACTTATGTAAAATGGACTGTACTCAATATTATTATTTAACCTAATACACATAAAAAACGATTTTTAAAGGGCAAGAAAAATAATAATAAGAATATGGTGTTGGTAAACCTAGAAAGGTCCTAGAAGTAGTGAAATCAATACAATTCTTAATTTTATAGTGCTGCCACTGTGATACATTCAACATCATTCCATTACATTGATGCTACACAAAAGCCAAAGGAGGATGCACTTGGGTTGTAAATAGCCAGATATGTTCACATGCCTCATAACAGCATTGCTTCAGCGCCCTAACTGTGAGAAAAATGCTTGCAAATTTTTAAAGCCTTTTTCCTGGTGTGGTAGTTTAACGGTAAACAACTGATGTAAATCACTGTGTGATGCATTTAATAGTTAGTTCTTGGGTAACAGTTAGAGAGGCTTATAGCATAAGTCCAACAGTAAACTGTTGTGTATTCATTCAGTTATCCATTCATTCCTTTAAGTCACCTCTAATTTATTTATCTCCCTCACACTGCCCCTGTCTTAAGCACTGAACCATTCAGATTCTGTCTTGTTTGACCGATCATTCTGATGCTGTAGTATCTGATAATCTCTTCTCTTCTCTCCCAAAGTCATCAGTCATTTTAGTGTGATAGCAGCAACCCTCCTTCACCCCAGTCACCTTTGATCCATCTCATCAGTGTCCAGATCCACTCCGCTTGTCAGAAGTAATCTCCTCATATCATCCTGTATCCTTCCATCACCACTACAAGTGCCAAGTCTCCATAGGGGGTATCCTATCCTGCT